>JAVJIX010000301.1:0-357500 GCA_036785185.1 Paratrypauchen microcephalus
AAATAAAACAAACTTCTGTAATAGATTTGTGTTTCTCTGGACAAATATTTGGACTTGTTGATGTTTTTGGGGTATATATGACCATGAGTTTTCTGATCCGGCCCCTTTGGGATCAAAGTAGGTTGGATACGGCCCCTGGACCAAAATGAGTTTGACACCCCTGATTTAGTTTAATTGGACGAAAAACACCTACTGAAAATATCAATGAGAGTTTGGTTCCAATCAAGAAGCAAGTTGAGAAAAAAGTTGAGAAATATGTTGAACTTTACAAGAGTTCTAACACTTCATTTTTCAAAATATTTTTTGTCCTACAGGCACAGTTTACACACAATGTTTTTGTTCCTGATACTTTAAAGATTATGTCAAATATTTATTTGCCAAATAATTACTTTTGTGTAAGAGGAGTTTGAGCCCAGTGTACAGTCTGGTTGCTAAGTAACAGTTGAATTCCCTAGAGTGTGATGTCATGATTTCCATCCATGAAACAAATTAAAATTAAATTGTAACTGTGTTTTGGTCATTTTGCTAAGACGTTGTGTGTTGAGGTAAAATGTCTACTTTAAATTCCTGTAGCTGCACCACAGCCCTGAACAGTGGGTGTAGTGCAGAGGAACTTGTACCATTGGAACACTCTGAGGAGTGAAAGTGCCAAGTTAAACCTGCTCCCCGCTGTGATACACACACACACACACACACACACACACACACACACACACACACACACACACACACACACACACACACACACACACACACATTGAGCAGATTAAAGGATCAGACCATCCCAGATTCTCTGTGCTAACCACCCCACAGCCCCCTCCTTGCACTGGGCTAACAAAGGAAAAGCACTCACCACGATATGGTCCCAGCTCCTCTATGTGCTACAGAGGAGGCAGGAGCGGCGTTAGCATCAGGAGTGGAGAGAAGAGTGTGTGGGCAGCTCTCTCTCTCCTCCCTTCTTTCTCTCTTCCTTTGCTCTCTCCTCCCTCCCTCCCTCCCTCCCTCTTGTGTGTGTGTGTGAGCCCAGAATACCTCCACAAACAGTTGGTGGATCAGGCTCTGGGACAGAAGTGGATAGTGACATATGAGAAGAAAGCAGGAAGGGCAAAGGACAAAAAACAAGTATATAAGGTGTTGTTAAAGCAGATTCAGAGATTTCTAACCATGTTTTAGTAGTTTCCTTCTCATTGACCCTCTGAAGTTGTATTTGGTGTGAATCATGTTCAGTCTTTCATTGAATTCATTTTCACACCCACTGCTTTGGACTAACTTTGTCCTCCAGTTTTACAGATACAGAAATACTGCATAAGCAGCTCTTCAGGTCACTTCAGTTTTTTTTTGTTTTTTTTTACTGTGTTATAACATTGTTTCCTCATCAAAAAACATGCCTGAAGAGGTTGTAGATGTCAGTATTTTAATAATCTCTCCCAGGCACTATTTGAACCTGCCTCTACATCACCCATGCTCCCACATGACAATTCTCCATAAATATACAAAAACATGAGACAAAACTGTACATAGCAACCTGACAAAACTGATGTGAGCAGCACTTTCATTAGTGGAGCTCATGTCAACTGTAATGTGATAGCGCTCTGATGGGGGAGTGACTTAACACTGAGAGCATCAAAAACAAAAGTGAGAATTAAACTTAAACTTATGTTAACACATTGTTTTCTTTGATTATAACATTTTAAAACAATAAAAGGTAACATGGTGATTTAAATACGTTATGTATTACAGTTAAAGGAAAAGTAATGTTGTTTTTTTTACAATTTGAGCCTTATTTCGGTAATAAAACAAGTTGTTTTACTCACCCATAGCACTTTGGTGTCATATGGAGCATTTCCGGAGATGTTGAATTTCTCCTTTTGCCAATACCCCATAGAAGTAAAATGTCTCCCTTTTAAGTTAAAAATGCATAATAGAGCGTTAAAAGCAGCTATGTAAGTTGGTCTTACCTGTGTCTGTGTATTCATATTTGAAACAGTGAATGGTTCCTGGATGTAAAGTGGACATTGGCTATAATACTGGATTTATTAAAGTTCAACCCTCTCCCTAGTGTTGTTGTGCACTTCAGCCAGACGCTTAACAGACATTGTGATAAGTGAGACATCCAGAATAAAACTAAAACTAAATCTCAATTGATTTACAGTGTATAATGGGTCATTCCAGAATTGGAGGACATTTTACGTCCCACCCATATTAAATAATCCACATACAAAATACTAAAACATACACTTTCTGAGTGAATTTACTTGTCCTGAGACCAAATCTAAAAAAACTAAGAGAAAAGAATGCTTGAAAATAGTTTTATAATACCAAATAAGTCTGGAATACATTTCCAAGAGGAAAATGGGGGCTCAGTTGGTAGAGCATATGCCTCGTGATCCAGGGGTTGGCGGTTTGAATCCCGCTCTTGACGGGTTGACCGCATGTGATCCCAGCTTCCACAGATGAGCGCTGCCGTTGTGTCCTTGGGCAAGACACTTAACCCCACCTTGCCCCCAGTGTCTGTGGACACTGGTAGCCCCCATGGCAGAAGATACATCAAGGCCTGTTGTGACGTGAGCCGTCCTCCTGTGGACCCACCACCCGCGGAAGGATTCATGGGGGCTGGTGCATTGTGTTCTGGGCAGCAGAACACTGCTTGGACTGCTGCCCCCGCGACCCAGAAAATGGAAAAGCGGAAGAAAATGAATGAATGAATGAAATTTCTTGTTTTTTGTATAATTTGTTTCATTTCCATCTCTTGTAACTGTGGGACATTTGTTTTAATAGACATAATATTTCAAATAATAATTATTATTCATGGAACATGTGTCCCACAACCTGCACCAACCCTGTTACCAGAACATTTTTAGTCTGGTAGAAGAAGAAGAAAACAGAACCACATGATCCCCTGGACTTGACATCATCAAACAGTTTTCCAAAAGAATGGGCAGAGCAAAGGTTTATCTTCTCTTCTATTTTTCATATTTTTATAACATCGTTAGTCTTGATTGAATGTCTCACTCTGCCTCATGCAACCCTGTTATGCAAATGATCAGAATAAGACAATTATTATTATTTTTCCTTTATGTATTTGCATAAATAAGTTTTTCCTCTTGATTAGTAATAACAGCTAAACAGCTTCTATTCCTGAGATAAAGCTATTTTGCAACCCTGTTACCTGCAACCCTGTTACTGTGATTAGAGGAAATAAATAAATAAACCATATAAATCATGTCATAAAAAATTTACCATTGATCGTAAGCTGAGCTAATCAAGCATTTGGTAGTTTATTACAGATTATTGATGAATATGTAGCAGAAAATCAGAAAAGTGAAGGTTTATTTTTCAAGAATTTTAAAGCCAAAATGTCGTCCAATTCTGGAATGACCCGTATACAGACCACTTCATCCGCTGTCCACCCTGTAGGTCTATAACTTCAAAGTCCTACAACACAAGCTGGTCAGTCAGATGCCATACCTGCGCCTGTATGTGTGTTTAAAGGTCCTATATTACACCAAATGTACTGTTGTGAGAGTTAAACCATATTAGAATGATATTACCTCATCAAAATGTGAAATCATGTTTTGTTTCATTAACACATGTGTGAATAACCCTTTATTATTAATCTCTGTATATATTCAAAGCTTAAAGGTCCCATGGCATGAAATTTTCACTTTCTGAGGTTTTTGAACGTTAATGTGAGCTCCCCTACCCTGTTTAGGCCCCCGCCATGGTTAAAAGTTGTGAAATGTCTAAACTGAGCATTTGCGATCCTTTTCTGCGTTAGAAAAAATCAGAGCTCAAACGGGCGATTTTGAACAAGGAAACTTATTGACGTCAGATCGAAAAAAGAAATGCAAATGCAGTTCCACCCCCGTCTGTCTGTACTCAGCGTCTCTGTAAATCACGCCCAGAGAGTTTGGACTGCGGAGGAGCTACGCAATGCGAAATACGTTTTTTTATTTGCCTGGAGGAACTTGCGAGTGTTTCTAGGCTCGGAAGTCCTTTATCTGAGCCTGTGGATATCTGAAACAGCAGTGGTTTAATTTTATTTTCTGTGGAAATGTGTTTATTTTTCAATGGAACGCTTCTCATCTCTTCCTCCGCGCAAAAAACATGGAAGTGGGTCAGAGCGCACAGGGCACAGCTGAAGAGGAAAGAGTGGAGAGTTTGGCCACGCCCCCACCCGCTACTATAGGCCATCTCTGTCCTCCTCATTTGCATTCAAGCAACAACGCCCATAATGGAGTGTTCCAGAGTGACATTTATGACTCTTTCTCATCTTATCTCTGTTTCTCATGCACTGAGTGTTGATTTTGAAGAAGGATTAATTTACAGTATTAGGGAACCATTAAGGAGCCATATAAAAGCATCAAGAAGTACCATGTCATGGGACCTTTGAGAGAAGAACTCAGCCTCAGCCTAACCACAACTACAGGGATGTTTTTGATGAGGACACAACATTATAACATTGATCAGAAAATAGCCTAATATGGGGCATTTTAATTAGGATTTTAACACATAAACTACAAATATGACACATGGAATTATACTTGACTTTATATATCTCTTTCTTCAAAATGAATGAAGTAAGACACTGTTTCTTTCAGCTGTATGCAGGTGTAAGCTCTGCGACATGTCAGTATGAGCACAGAAGATGAACTGTGACTCTGGATGAACATAAATTCCATAAAAAGAGAAAGTTAAAGCCATAATTTGACTTTTCATGGAGATATATGAGTTTCATCCCATTCTGTGGAATATTATAGCCAAATAAACAACATTTCTGTGTAAACAAGCAGGAGGAGCCCTTCTCCAGGCCGAATAAGAGTCATGTTTGAGGAGATGCAAGCCCACTCACAGTAATAATGCATGATTTTTCAGTCCCCCAAAACAAAAATAATGTTTTTGATTTAAAGGAAAAGTAACGTTTTTTTACAATCTGAGCCTTCTTTCGGCAATAAAACAAGTAGTTTTACTCACCCATAGCAGTTTGGTGTCATTTTGAGCAGTTTCGTAGAAGTTATGTTGTAGTGTATCCGTTAATTTGAGTTCTCGGGGCATTACTTTGTGGTCTCCAAATAACACAAACTTTAGCACTTTTCAAATCATAGAAGCCCGATATCTTAATCTACGATTTCGTGTGGTCAAAAGTGGCCTCTAATCCGAGATTTAGCCATAGTTTCGAGTAGATGAGGACGCCAGTGCGCATGTGCGGACTGTGCTCTCAGCTCCCGGGACCCAAACATGGAACGCAAAGCTGTAAACTATGGATAAATCTCGGATTACAGGCCACTTTTGACTCAAACGCAATCGTAGACTAAGACATCGGGCTTCTATGATTTGAAAAGTGCTAAAGTTTGTGTTATTTGGAGACCGCACGGGGCATATTACATGCTCGGGGAATATATTATATGCCCCGAGCTATGGCTAGAAGTCGCGCTAGGCTAACGCTAATCTAAAACATCTCTGGAAGTGCTCCATATGACACCAAAGTGCTATGGGTGAGTAAAACAACTTGTTTTATTACTGGAATAAGGTTCAAATTGTAAAAAAAAAAAAAAGTGACTTTTCCTTTAAGTGTTGTTTTATTATTTTAATTTTTTATTTATTTTGTTGAAAGCTTAAAAAAAATATTAAAAAAGAAGGGTGGAAAAGGGGACTATAGCTTGCATTACACTAAACTGAGACTAAACTCAGAAATAAACCTGGACCAAGACTAAACCAGCACTAGACCAGGACAATAACAGAACCAAAGCAAATCTACATCAGCATGTGAACCATTTCTTAAAGATTGAAAAGACCCCACCAGAAGAACTAAGTGCCCCAAAAGTCGAACACTTCCTGGTTGTTAGCCCCGCCCCCTGCCCTGGTGCTCAGTAGTCTCAAGTACAGGTTCCTGTCTTCTCTGCCTTATGCTCATTCATAACTGAGAGCTTTGTCTCAATGATCTTACACAGAGGCACACTCAGCTTGTGCAGCTAAAGGAGGCGGTTACCATAGCAACAGTCCTCACTCCAGATCTGTGCCAGAGAGGAGGAGGATACAGGGATTCTACCATCAAGACCTGTGTGTGAGAGAGGAAGACTGAAGAAGAATAAGAACGATTCTCTCTCTCAATGTCCTCTGCGTTTGACCCGTCCTTCAGTGCTACAGGGCAAGCTGCTGATTCCTCGCTGATTTTGTAGGTTTATCCAGTAACAAATAAATGAACAATCTATAATTTTAATGGTAGGTTTATTTTATATACCATTAAGAGTTCTGGCTCCCACAGACCTGTTAGACACTCCTAATCAACTCGTCACTTGAATTAAAGACTCCTGTTTGAACTAGTCATAGTCATAGTCATAGTTTGCTTTATTGTCGATAAACAATCATGTACATGTACATAGAGTACCTGTATTAAAGACACCTGTCCACAGAATCAATCAATCAAGTCAATCAGACTCCAAACTCTCCAATATGGGAAAGACCAAAGAGCTGTCAAAGGACGTCAGTGACAAGATTGTGACCTGCACAATGCTGGAATGGGCTACAGAACCATAAGCAAGAAGCTGGGTGTTAAGGAGACAACTGTTGGTGCAATTTTTCAAAAGCAATCATCAATACACCTCAGTCTGGGGCTCGACACGTGATCTCACCTTGTGGGGTTTCAATAATCATGAGAACAGTGAAAAATCAGCCTAGAACTACACAGGAGGAGCTAGTCAATGATCTCAAGGCAGCTGGGACCGCAGTCACTAAGAAAACCATTGGTAACACTTTACGCCGCAATGGATTAAAATCCTGCAGTGCTTAAGATGTGCTGGCATGTGCACATGTGCAGGCCCGCCTAAAGTTTGCCAATGAACACCTGAATGATTTAGAGAGTGATTGGGAGAAGGTGCTGTGGTCAGATGAGACCAAAATCAAGCTCTTTGGCAATAACTCAACTCACCGTGTTTGGAGGAAGAGAAATGCTGCCTATGACCCCAAGAACACCAGGGGGTGTTTTTCTGCCGGAAGGATGGACGGAGCATGTACTGTTAAAATCCTGAGTGACAACCTCTTTCCCTCCACCGGGAAACTGAAAATGGGTCGTGGATGGGTCTTCCAACACAACAATAACAGCCATGAATCCTCAATGATTTAGAGATGATCTGCAAAGAAGAATGGACCAAAATTCCTTCTGATATGTGCGCAAACCTGCAACTACAACAAACGTCTGACCTCTGTGCTGCAAACAAGAGATTTGCCACCAAGTCTTTTTTTGTTGAGATGGTTCAAATACTTATTTCAGTCAATGAAAGGCAAATCAGTTTATATATTTTCTTTAAAGTTATTCTCTGGATTTTCTTTTTGATATTCTACCTCTCAATGTTAAAATAAACCTGCCATTAAAATTATAGACTGTTCATTTCTTTGTCAGTAGGAAAACTACAAAATCAGCAAAGGATCAAATACTTCCTCCACTGTATAAATAGTAAAATGACTGTATACATCTGTCATCACATTTGGCTGATTCTGCTGTTGCTGGGCTCATCATGACACAATCACAGCTCGTTCTGCGGGTACCATGGTAACAGCTCCAGAGCTAAGCAGGGGTGCTCTGGATAAACATAGAACTCAGCACCAGACACTTAAAGGAATAGTAACGTTTTTTACAATCTGAACCTTATTTCGCTAATAAAATAACGTGAGTAACTCACCCATAGCCCTTTGGTGTTATTTGGAGCATTTCCAGAGATTTTTTAGATGAGCGATATCCGTAACGTGCGTGCTCGGGGCACAACGTTGCGTTCATCAAATAACAAAAACTTTAGCTCTTTTCAAATGACAGAAGCTCATTGTGTCAGTGTAAACTTTCGCTTGAGTCAAAAATGGCCTGTAATCTGATACCATCCTTGGTTTTGATTGGATGACGTCACCGTGGACAGCGCGCACGCATTCACAGCTGATTCGCGATATCACTGCGTTCTGAGCTCTCGGTTACAGTCAGAAAGAAGCTAAGAAGAAGTAAACATCTCCGCTTGAGAAAATGGTGCGAACATGCATTTATCCCGGCTGTGAAAACAAAATGACAGCTTGGACGAAGTTGAGTTTTCACAGACTTCCTCATCACAATCCGGAGTTATTGAAGCTGTGGCTCGTTGCTTTGAAAATGAACCCAAACATGAAAGGGAAAGCTGTAAGACGTTTGGACCATCGTGTTTGCACTACTCACTTCAGTCCGGATGATTTTTTACCAGCAAAAGAAAAGAAAGAAGCGTAGGATTCTGAGAAGTACTGCAATACCAATGGCTGCAGGAGAACAAACAGAGGCAGGCTTTGGCTGGCTCCTCCAACTCAACTTCAGAACACGAAAAAATGTTTCTATTACACCATCATCATGGCACGAATATCCTCCAGAGTTCACAGACAGATTCTGTTATCATCACCCAGAGGTTCATCTCCTGGCCGCAAATCCCACTCGAGGCAGCAAAAGCATTCTTCCTCTGTTGCCATCGACATACAATGTCCACATAAACACCACCAGGTACTGTCTTTTCGTAGACGGGCCATCGCTTGCTGTTCTGTGGTGCGCTGCTCCTCAAACTGTCTCCGCTTCCTTCTTTCTAATAACTCCTCATCCGCAAACTCAGGCTCAAAACGGTAGGGACGGCCATCATACTCAAATAACTCGTCTTCAGTCTCCAAGTCCGAATCTTCAGCCATGTCTCGCAACAGAAAAGTTCAGAGCGGTGTTTATCTGCAAATCAGCTGGGAATTCACGCATGCACGCTGTCCTCTGTGATGACGTCATCAAATGAAACTATAGCTGGATATCGGGTTTCAGGCCGCTTTGGAATCCACTTAAAGTCTACGCTGACACAGTGAGCTTCTGTGATTTGAAAAGTGCTAAAGTTTGTGTTATTTGTTGACCTCAACATCGTGCCCCGAGCACTCACGTTACCCGGATATCCTAACCTACCAAATCTACGGACATGCTCCAAATGTTACTAAAGTGATATGGGTGAGTAAAGTGTTTTATTACCAAAATAAGGTTCAGATTGTAAAAAACGTTAATATTCCTTTAAGTCTATGTGAGTGAGGGCTACAGAACAACACTGCTTTATCCTCAGAATAATGCACATTTTTATTATTCTTATTAAATGTGAGTTTTGGCCCTGTAGAGCTTCCATAGTTAGGCTACTCAGGAAATCCTTTTTTCTTTTTTCTAATTGACTGATAGTGTCACACTATTGTTCCATATACTGTAGATTTAGTAGGGGGGGGACTGGTCAGAACACACACTTCTCCAATACCTTATGTGAGTCTGGTCCCCGAGTTCAGATGGACATGACTGACAGGTGGATTAGCCAATCATGGGTGTGATGCCTGGTATAATAATATTAATAATAAATATAGCTGCAAGCAGCAATGCGGGGGCCAAGCACCGTTTGACAGGGTCTAACAAGGTCTGACAGGATCTAACAGAGTCTGACAGGGTCTGACAGGGTCAGGGTCTAACCCTGTCAGAACAGACACATCAAAGACAGATCAAAGGTTGCTAGGTGCGTTGCTAGGCAGTTGACAAATTTCTGCAACTTTGACCTGCTGGTGCCACTAGACGGTTGGAGCTGGGGACCTATAAATTGCTGTGGGTAATGAGGAGACTGGCTGGAATGTGCATGCCAAATTTCACAACTTTTTACCAAACGGTTCTAGGGGCTGCCATAGACTTCCTATACTAGAAGAATAATAATAATAATTAAAGCCGCAAGCGGCGTTGGTCGGGACCTCGCACCTGCGTTTGTTCGTCTTACTGAGACGCACAGCCATACCAAATTTCGTGTGCCTGGCACAATTATCTCACTTCCTGTTGGGCGTGGCCATGACATTGTAGATACCCTGTCAGAACAGACCCTGTCAGACCCTGTCAGACCCTGTCAGACTCTGTTAGACCCTGTCAGACCCTGCATGTGGCCTCCATGCTGAGGCCTACATGAACCTTCGATGCTTGTCCCCACATTGCTGCTTGCAGCTATATCAGATCAAAGGTACAAAGATCAAAGACCTTTGATCAGGGCGTTGCCTAGCAACAAATACCTCCCATTCATATCTCATCACTCCCATTCAATAAATACCTAACTTTATCGATCCGCCGTATCGTCATATTACCGCCTATTTGAAAATCCTTCGCAATTTAACATCTCCAACGTCTTAAGATTATGTTCACCAAAATTTAAGCCTATCTGAGGTACGGTGTAGGAGAAGTGTTTCAAATTCCATTCTATGTCCAATACCCAAAAATCACACAAAAGCCCAATTATCTCACTTCCTGTTGGGCGTGGCCATGACATTGCAGTGAGGCGTTTGTTCGTCTTATTGAGATACACGTCCCTACCGAATTTCGTGCGCCTATCTTAAACGGTATGCCAGCCCCGAAAGACAACGCGCTAGGGGGCGCTATCGAGCTCCTGGGGGTCACTGGGGGACGGGACTTTGTGTGGTCGTACTGGCAGCACTTTGTGATGCCCGTGCAAAGTTTCGTTCGTTTTGAAGCATGGGAACATGCTCAAAATTGCCCCAGCGAGTGTGAACAAGAACAAGAATAATAATAATAATTAAAGCCGCAAGCGGCGTTGGTCGGGACCTCGCACCTGCGTTTGTTCGTCTTACTGAGACGCACAGCCATACGAAATTTCGTGTGCCTGGCACAATTATCTCACTTCCTGTTGGGCGTGGCCATGACATTGTGGATACCCTGTCAGAACAGACCCTGTCAGACCCTGTCAGACCCTGTCAGACCCTGTCAGACTCTGTTAGACCCTGTCAGACTCTGTCAGACCCTGTCAGACCCTGCATGTGGCCTACATGCTGAGGCCTACATGAACCTTCGATGCTTGTCCCCACATTGCTGCTTGCAGCTATATCAGATCAAAGGTACAAAGATCAAAGACCTTTGATCAGGGCGTTGCCTAGCAACAAATACCTCCCATTCATAACTCATCACTCCCATTCAATAAATACCTAATTTTATCGATCCGCCGTATCGTCATATTACCGCCTATTTGAAAATCCTTCGCAATTTAACATCTCCAATGTCTTAAGATTATGTTCACCAAAATTTAAGCCTATCTGAGGTACGGTGTAGGAGAAGTGTTTCAAATTCCATACCTAACTTTATCGATCCGCCGTATCGTCATATTACCGCCTATTTGAAAATCCTTCGCAATTTAACATCTTCAACGTCTTAAGATTATGTTCACCAAAATTTAAGCCCATCTGAGGTACGGTGTAGGAGAAGTGTTTCAAATTCCATTCTATGTCCAATACCCAAAAATCACACAAAAGCCCAATTATCTCACTTCCTGTTGGGCGTGGCCATGACATTGCAGTGAGGCGTTTGTTCGTCTTATTGAGATACACGTCCCTACCGAATCTCGTGCGCCTATCTTAAACGGTATGCCAGCCCCGAAAGACAACGCGCTAGGGGGCGCTATCGAGCTCCTGGGGGTCACTGGGGGACGGGACTTTGTGTGGTCGTACTGGCAGCACTTTGTGATGCCCGTGCAAAGTTTCGTTCGTTTTGAAGCATGGGAACATGCTCAAAATTGCCCCAGCGAGTGTGAACAAGAACAAGAATAATAATAATTAAAGCCGCAAGCGGCGTTGGTCGGGACCTCGCACCTGCGTTTGTTCGTCTTACTGAGACGCACAGCCATACGAAATTTCGTGTGCCTGGCACAATTATCTCACTTCCTGTTGGGCGTGGCCATGACATTGTAGATACCCTGTCAGAACAGACCCTGTCAGACCCTGTCAGACCCTGTCAGACTCTGTTAGACCCTGTCAGACTCTGTCAGACCCTGTCAGACCCTGCATGTGGCCTACATGCTGAGGCCTACATGAACCTTCGATGCTTGTCCCCACATTGCTGCTTGCAGCTATATCAGATCAAAGGTACAAAGATCAAAGACCTTTGATCAGGGCGTTGCCTAGCAACAAATACCTCCCATTCATAACTCATCACTCCCATTCAATAAATACCTAACTTTATCGATCCGCCGTATTGTCATATTACCGCCTATTTGAAAATCCTTCGCAATTTAACATCTCCAACATCTTAAGATTATGTTCACCAAAATTTAAGCCTATCTGAGGTACGGTGTAGGAGAAGTGTTTCAAATTCCATACCTAACTTTATCGATCCGCCGTATCGTCATATTACCGCCTATTTGAAAATCCTTCGCAATTTAACATCTCCAACGTCTTAAGATTATGTTCACCAAAATTTAAGCCCATCTGAGGTTCGGTGTAGGAGAAGTGTTTCAAATTCCATTCTATGTCCAATACCCAAAAATCACACAAAAGCCCAATTATCTCACTTCCTGTTGGGCGTGGCCATGACATTGCAGTGAGGCGTTTGTTCGTCTTATTGAGATACACGTCCCTACCGAATTTCGTGCGCCTATCTTAAACGGTATGCCAGCCCCGAAAGACAACGCGCTAGGGGGCGCTATCGAGCTCCTGGGGGTCACTGGGGGACGGGACTTTGTGTGGTCGTACTGGCAGCACTTTGTGATGCCCGTGCAAAGTTTCGTTCGTTTTGAAGCATGGGAACATGCTCAAAATTGCCCCAGCGAGTGTGAACAAGAACAAGAATAATAATAATAATAATAATAATAGGGAAACAAAGCAACAACAATAGGGACCTTCGTCCCCCTTCGGGGCTCGGTCCCTAATTAAAGCCGCAAGCGGCGTTGATCGGGACCTCGCACCTGCGTTTGTTCGTCTTACTGATACGCACAGCCATACGAAATTTCGTGTGCCTGGCACAATTATCTCACTTCCTGTTGGGCGTGGCCATGACATTGTAGATACCCTGTCAGAACAGACCCTGTCAGACCCTGTCAGACTCTGTTAGACCCTGTCAGACTCTGTCAGATCCTGTCAGACCCTGCATGTGGCCTCCATGCTGAGGCCTACATGAACCTTCGATGCTTGTCCCCACATTGCTGCTTGCAGCTATATCAGATCAAAGGTACAAAGATCAAAGACCTTTGATCAGGGCGTTGCCTAGCAACAAATACCTCCCATTCATAACTCATCACTCCCATTCAATAAATACCTAATTTTATCGATCCGCCGTATCGTCATATTACCGCCTATTTGAAAATCCTTCGCAATTTAACATCTCCAACGTCTTAAGATTATGTTCACCAAAATTTAAGCCTATCTGAGGTACGGTGTAGGAGAAGTGTTTCAAATTCCATACCTAACTTTATCGATCCGCCGTATCGTCATATTACCGCCTATTTGAAAATCCTTCGCAATTTAACATCTCCAACGTCTTAAGATTATGTTCACCAAAATTTAAGCCCATCTGAGGTACGGTGTAGGAGAAGTGTTTCAAATTCCATTCTATGTCCAATACCCAAAAATCACACAAAAGCCCAATTATCTCACTTCCTGTTGGGCGTGGCCATGACATTGCAGTGAGGCGTTTGTTCGTCTTATTGAGATACACGTCCCTACCGAATTTCGTGCGCCTATCTTAAACGGTATGCCAGCCCCGAAAGACAACGCGCTAGGGGGCGCTATCGAGCTCCTGGGGGTCACTGGGGGACGGGACTTTGTGTGGTCGTACTGGCAGCACTTTGTGATGCCCGTGCAAAGTTTCGTTCGTTTTGAAGCATGGGAACATGCTCAAAATTGCCCCAGCGAGTGTGAACAAGAACAAGAATAATAATTAAAGCCGCAAGCGGCGTTGGTCGGGACCTCGCACCTGCGTTTGTTCGTCTTACTGAGACGCACAGCCATACCAAATTTCGTGTGCCTGGCACAATTATCTCACTTCCTGTTGGGCGTGGCCATGACATTGTAGATACCCTGTCAGAACAGACCCTGTCAGACCCTGTCAGACCCTGTCAGACCCTGTCAGACCCTGTCAGACCCTGTCAGACTCTGTCAGACCCTGTCAGACCCTGCATGTGGCCTACATGCTGAGGCCTACATGAACCTTCGATGCTTGTCCCCACATTGCTGCTTGCAGCTATATCAGATCAAAGGTACAAAGATCAAAGACCTTTGATCAGGGCGTTGCCTAGCAACAAATACCTCCCATTCATAACTCATTACTCCCATTCAATAAATACCTAACTTTGTCGATCCGCCGTATCGTCATATTACCGCCTATTTAAAAATCCTTTGCAATTTAACATCTCCAACGTCTTAAGATTATGTTCACCGAAAATTAAGCCTATCTGAGGTACGGTGTAGGAGAAGTGTTTCAAATTCCATACCTAAATTTATCGATCCGCCGTATCGTCATATTACCCCCTATTTGAAAATCCTTCGCAATTTAACATCTCCAACGTCTTAAGATTATGTTCACCAAAATTTAAGCCCATCTGAGGTACGGTGTAGGAGAAGTGTTTCAAATTCCATTCTATGTCAAATACCCCAAAATCACACAAAAGGTCAATTATCTCACTTCCTGTTGGGCGTGGCCATGACATTGCAGTGAGGCGTTTGTTCGTCTTATTGAGATACACGTCCCTACCGAATTTCGTGCGCCTATCTTAAACGGTATGCCAGCCCCGAAAGACAACGCGCTAGGGGGCGCTATCGAGCTCCTGGGGGTCCCCGGGGGACGGGACTTTTTGTGGTCGTACTGGCAGCACTTTGTGATGCCCGTGCAAAGTTTCGTTCGTTTTGAAGCATGGGAACATGCTCAAAATTGCCCCAGCGTGTATGAACAAGAATAATAATAATAATAATAATAATAATAATACGGAAACGAAGCAACAACAATAGGGACCTTCGTCCCCCTTCGGGCTCGGTCCCTAATAATAGGGAAACAAAGCAACAACAATAGGGACCTTCGTCCCCCTTCGGGGCTCGGTCCCTAATTAAAGCCGCAAGCGGCGTTGGTCGGGACCTCGCACCTGCGTTTGTTCGTCTTACTGAGACGCACAGCCATACCAAATTTCGTGTGCCTGGCACAATTATCTCACTTTCTGTTGGGCGTGGCCATGACATTGTAGATACCCTGTCAGAACAGACCCTGTCAGACCCTGTCAGACCCTGTCAGACTCTGTTAGACCCTGTCAGACTCTGTTAGACCCTGTCAGACTCTGCATGTGGCCTCCATGCTGAGGCCTACATGAACCTTCGATGCTTGTCCCCACATTGCTGCTTGCAGCTATATCAGATCAAAGGTACAAAGATCAAAGACCTTTGATCAGGGCGTTGCCTAGCAACAAATACCTCCCATTCATAACTCATCACTCCCATTCAATAAATACCTAATTTTATCGATCCGCCGTATTGTCATATTACCGCCTATTTGAAAATCCTTCGCAATTTAACATCTCCAACGTCTTAAGATTATGTTCACCAAAATTTAAGCCTATCTGAGGTACGGTGTAGGAGAAGTGTTTCAAATTCCATACCTAACTTTATCAATCCGCCGTATCGTCATATTACCACCTATTTGAAAATCCTTCGCAATTTAACATCTCCAACATCTTAAGATTATGTTCACCAAAATGTAAGCCCATCTGAGGTACGGTGTAGGAGAAGTGTTTCAAATTCCATTCTAAGTCAAATACCCCAGAATCACACAAAAGGCCAATTATCTCACTTCCTGTTGGGCGTGGCCATGACATTGCAGTGAGGCATTTGTTCGTCTTATTGAGATACACATCCCTACCGAATTTCGTGCGCCTATCTTAAACGGTATGCCAGCCCCGAAAGACAACGCGCTAGGGGGCGCTATCGAGCTCCTGGGGGTCACTGGGGGATGAGACTTTGTGTGGTCGTACTGGCAGCACTTTGTGATGCCCGTGCAAAGTTTCGTTCGTTTTGAAGCATGGGAACATGCTCAAAATTGCCCCAGCGTGTATGAACAAGAATAATTAAAGCCGCAAGCGGCGTTGGTCGGGACCTCGCACCTGCGTTTGTTCGTCTTACTGAGACGCACACCCATACCGAATTTCGTGTGCCTGGCAAAAAAATGGCAAGCCATATCGGACAATTTTTCCTGTTAGGGGCTCAGCTAGCGGTAGATTTCTGACAGTTCACTGGCCTGTCATATGGGGGCGCTATGTCAGACTGCCAGTTATTTGGCATGAAAATCTTGGTAGTCCTCATGTACATTACCCTGTGAAGTTTTAGTCTGAGGAAGAACTCCAAATTCAATAAATACCTCCTATTCATAACTCATAACTCTGATTCAATAAATACCTAAATTTATCGATCCGCCGTATCGTCATATTACCGCCTATTTGAAAATCCTTTGCAATTTAACATCTCCAATGTCTTAAGATTATGTTCACCAAAATTTAAGCCCATCTGAGGTACGGTGTAGGAGAAGTGTCTGCTAAATGAAGTGGTGACACACCTCCTATTGCATTTGGCACTTTCAAATGGTAGCAAAATTCATCAGGCCGCCATTTTGTCATCTTACAAGATATCAAAAATCCCTTTGCAATTTAACATCTCCAATGTCTTGAGCTCATGTACACCAAAATTTACGCCCATCTGATGTACGGTATAGGAGGAGTGTTTTAAAATCCATTTTATGTCATATCACACAAAATCGCAATACAAGTCTTCTTATCTCACTTCCTGTTGGGCGTGGCCATGACATTGTAATTACAATTTTGTTCATCTTAGTGAGATACACACCCATACCAACTTTCGTGTGTCTGGCTGAAATCGTATGCCACCCACGATCGTCTTTGTGTTAAAATGCTCATTTGCTGTACATTTTCTGACAGTTCACTGGCCTGTCATATGGGGGCGCTATGTCAGACTGCCAGTTATTTGGCATGAAAATCTTGGTAGTCCTCATCTACATTACCCTGTGAAGTTTTAGTCTGAGGAAGAACTCCAAATTCAATAAAAACCTCCCATTCATAACTCATAATTCACATTCAATAAATACCTAACTTTATCGATCCGCCGTATTGTCATATTACCGCCTATTTGAAAATCCTTCGCAATTTAACATCTCCAACGTCTTAAGATTATGTTCACCAAAATTTAAGCCCATCTGAGGTACGTTGTAGGAGAAATGTTTCAAAATGAAGTGGTGACACACCTCCTATTGAATTTGGCACTTTCAAATGGTAGCAAAATTCATCAGGTCGCCATTTTGTCATCTTACAAGATATCAAAAATCCCTTTGCAATTTAACATCTCCATTGTCTTGAGCTCATATACACCAAAATTTACGCCCATCTGATGTACGGTGTAGGAGGAGTGTTTTAAAATCCATTGTATGTCTTATCACACAAAATCGCAATACAAGTCTTTTTATCTCACTTCCTGTTGGGCGTGGCCATGACATTGTAATTACAATTTTGTTCATCTTAGTGAGATACACACCCATACCAACTTTCGTGTGTCTGGCTGAAATCGTATGCCACCCACGATCCTCTTTGTGTTAAAATGCTCATTTGCTGTACATTTTCTGACAGTTCATTGGCCTGTCATATGGGGGCGCTATGTCAGACTGCCAGTTATTTGGCATGAAAATCTTGGTAGTCCTCATCTACATTACCCTGTGAAGTTTTAGTCTGAGGAAGAACTCCAAATTTAATAAAAATCTCCCATTCATAACTCATAATTCACATTCAATAAATACCTAACTTTATCGATCCGCCGTATTGTCATATTACCGCCTATTTGAAAATCCTTCGCAATTTAACATCTCCAACGTCTTAAGATTATGTTCACCAAAATTTAACCCCATCTGAGGTACGGTGTAGGAGAAGTGTCTGCTAAATAAAGTGGTGACACACCTCCTATTGCATTTGGCACTTTCAAATGGCAGCAAAATTCATCAGGCCGCCATTTTGTCATCTTACAAGATATCAAAAATCCCTTCGCAATTTAACATATCCAATGTCTTGAGCTCATATACACCAAATTTTACGCCCATCTGATGTACGGTGTAGGAGGAGTGTTTTAAAATCTATTCTATGTCATATCACAGAAAATCGCAATACAAGTCTTCTTTATCTCACTTCCTGTTGGGCGTGGCCATGACATTGTAATTACAATTTTGTTCATCTTAGTGAGATACACACCCATACCAACTTTCGTGTGTCTGGCTGAAATCATATGCCACCCACGATCCTCTTTGTGTTAAAGTGCTCATTTGCGGTACATTTTCTGACAGTTCACTGGCCTGTCATATGGGGGCGCTATGTCAGACTGCCAGTTATTTGGCATGAAAATCTTGGTAGTCCTCATCTACATTACCCTGTGAAGTTTTAGTCTGAGGAAGAATTCCAAATTCAATAAATGCCTCCTATTCATAACTCATAATTCCCATTCAATAAATACCTAACTTTATTGATCCGCTGTATCGTCATATTACCGCCTATTTGAAAATCCTTCGCAATTTAACATCTCCAACGTCTTAAGATTATGTTCACCAAAATTTAAGCCTATCTGAGGTACGGTGTAGGAGAAGTGTTTCAAATTCCATTGTATGTCCAATATCCACAAAATCACACAAAAGGCCAATTATCTCACTTCCTGTTGAGCGTGGCCATGACATTGCAGTGAGGTGTTTGTTCGCCTTATTGAGATACACGTCCCTACCAAATTTCGTGCGCCTATCTTAAACGGTATGCCAGCCCCGAAAGACAACGCGCCAGCCCCGAAAAACAACGCGCTAGGGGGCGCTATCAAGCTCCTGGGGGTCACCGGGGAACGGGTCTTTTTGGAGGCGTAGCTGCCGCCCTATGTGATGCCCGTGCAAAGTTTCGTTCGTTTTGAAGCATGGGAACATGCTCAAAATTGCCCAAAAGCGTGTTAAAAAAAGTGTCCCAAGAATAATAATAATAATAGAGAAACAGAGCGAGAACAATAGGGACCTCGTGCCCCTTCGGGCTCGGTCCCTAATAATAATACGGAAACGAAGCAACAACAATAGGGACCTTCGTCCCCCTTCGGGCTCGGTCCCTAATAATAATAATAATAATAATAGGGAAACAAAGCAACAACAATAGGGACCTTCGTCCCCCTTCGGGGCTCGGTCCCTAATTAAAGCCGCAAGCGGCGTTGGTCGGGACCTCGCACCTGCGTTTGTTCGTCTTACTGAGACGCACAGCCATACGAAATTTCGTGTGCCTGGCACAATTATCTCACTTCCTGTTGGGCATGGCCATGACATTGTAGATACCCTGTCAGAACAGACCCTGTCAGACCCTGTCAGACCCTGTCAGACTCTGTTAGACCCTGTCAGACTCTGTCAGATCCTGTCAGACCCTGCATGTGGCCTACATGCTGAGGCCTACATGAACCTTCGATGCTTGTCCCCACATTGCTGCTTGCAGCTATATCAGATCAAAGGTACAAAGATCAAAGACCTTTGATCAGGGCGTTGCCTAGCAACAAATACCTCCCATTCATAACTCATCACTCCCATTCAATAAATACCTAATTTTATCGATCCGCCGTATCGTCATATTACCGCCTATTTGAAAATCCTTCGCAATTTAACATCTCCAACGTCTTAAGATTATGTTCACCAAAATTTAAGCCTATCTGAGGTACGGTGTAGGAGAAGTGTTTCAAATTCCATACCTAACTTTATCGATCCGCCGTATCGTCATATTACCGCCTATTTGAAAATCCTTCGCAATTTAACATCTCCAACGTCTTAAGATTATGTTCACCAAAATTTAAGCCCATCTGAGGTACGGTGTAGGAGAAGTGTTTCAAATTCCATTCTATGTCCAATACCCAAAAATCACACAAAAGCCCAATTATCTCACTTCCTGTTGGGCGTGGCCATGACATTGCAGTGAAGCGTTTGTTCGTCTTATTGAGATACACGTCCCTACCGAATTTCGTGCGCCTATCTTAAACGGTATGCCAGCCCCGAAAGACAACGCGCTAGGGGGCGCTATCGAGCTCCTGGGGGTCACTGGGGGACGGGACTTTGTGTGGTCGTACTGGCAGCACTTTGTGATGCCCGTGCAAAGTTTCGTTCGTTTTGAAGCATGGGAACATGCTCAAAATTGCCCCAGCGAGTGTGAACAAGAACAAGAATAATAATAATAATAATAATAATAATAATAGGGAAACAAAGCAACAACAATAGGGACCTTCGTCCCCCTTCGGGGCTCGGTCCCTAATAATAATAATAATAATAGGGAAACAAAGCAACAACAATAGGGACCTTCGTCCCCCTTCGGGGCTCGGTCCCTAATAATAGGGAAACAAAGCAACAACAATAGGGACCTTCGTCCCCCTTCGGGGCTCGGTCCCTAATAATAACTTTCAGACCCGAACATCAAAGCAAAGATCAAAGGGTTACTAGGCAACTCGCCTAGGCAACGGAATACGATTCCTAGAGGGTGCCCAGCACCTCTGGTGCTTGGCCCCCTAATAATAATGCATTAATCTTACACAGAGCTTTTCCAGATGCTCAAAGTTACTTAAGAATTTAATGCATTATTTATTCACTCCATACTCAGTGATGGTACACCTGCCCCTCCCACCACAACACTCACACACACATCACTTTCATACTAGACAATGTGGGTGAAGTGTCTTGCCTAAGGACACAGGAACAGTTTTTTGCCACTCAAGCCCCACTTTGGCACCTGGTATTCCCAGCAGCCCAGCCAAATACTAACCAGGCCTCGCCCTGCTTAGCTTCTGTTGTTCATTGTGTACATGTGGTTTGGAGGATATTGTTAAAGGAAAAGTAACGTTTTTTTTTTACAATCTGAGCCTTATTTCGGTAATAAAACAAGTTGTTTTACTCACCCATAGCACTTTGGTGTCATATGGAGCACTTCCAGAGATGTTTTAGATTTGCGGTTAGCCTAGTGCAGGGCTCTCAAGTCTCACGCATTGAGAGTGTGACACACGCAATTTGACGTGTTCACACACAACACATGGTATTTCTCACGCTGAAATTTAGTTATGTAAGTCAAGCGCAGCGCTTCTGTGCCCAGAAAATCGGTTCAGGCACCACGCGGTTTCAGCGCCATTCGTCCCCCTCCCTCCCACCCCCCGCTCCTCGCAGAAAAAAAATAGTCACTCGCAACCCCTCCCCCCGGAAATTACGCAGTCACACGCACGACCCCGCTCGAAAGTTGAGAGCCCTGGCCTAGCGCGACTTCTAGCCATAGCTCGGGGCATATAATATATTCCCCGAGCATGTAATATGCCCCGTGCGGTCTCCAAATAACACAAACTTTAGCACTTTTCAAATCATAGAAGCCCGATGTCTTAGTCTACGATTTCGTTTGAAGCAAAAGTGGCCTGTAATCCGAGATTTATCCATAATTTACAGCTTTGGGTTTCATGTTTGGGTCCCGGGAGCTGAGAGCACAGTCCACACATGCACACTGGCGTCCTCATCTACTCGAAACTATGGCTAAATCTCGGATTACAGGCCACTTTTGACCACACGAAATCGTAGACTAAGACATCGGGCTTCTATGATTTGAAAAGTGCTAAAGTTTGTGTTATTTGGAGACCGCAAATAAGTGCCCCGAGAACTCACATGATGGAGATCGCAAATCTAAAACATCTCTGGAAGTGCTCCATATGACACCAAAGTGCTATGGGTGAGTAAAACAGCTTGTTTTATTACCGAAATAAGGCTCAGATTGTAAAAAACGTTACTTTTCCTTTAATGGGCTCCTGGTGGTGACGGGCTCTCCCTCTTATGCTGACACATGTTCCATGTTCTGTGATGTGTGGAGGTAAGGCCTTGGATGTGTTATCCTGCTGCAGTACCTTTATCCTAATGTGAAGTGAAGTGAGGTGAAATGGGGTCCAAGATGCCTAAACTCAATAGCATACCATTATTTATGAATAAACCAAGTGTAACTCACATGTACGTCTCTGTCAAGTCAGCCCAAGCTAATCTGTGCTGCCTGTAATTGTTGGGAACATTTGACTTTATATTGGGGATGGCGTTGCTTCAACAGCTGAAATAATTAGTCTGGTTATCCCGTGCTCTCATCTGGTCACACTGGCTTGAGACACAGTGGAGTGTGTGCTGACCACACTGATATTTCACTGGATTAAAGATACTGAGAAGGGTCTTTCCCAAGGACCCACACTGGCTTTCTCACTGCCAGGGGGATTTGAACCCAGCTGCCCTGGGGGAAAGTCAGGTTACTTACCAGTCGAGCTAACCAGCCGGAAGTTACTGGGGCAAATAGGATAATGTTACATTGATGTTCTAATTTTGTATGACGTCATCATGTCAGATGGAGGAAAGGGCCCTGTAGGGTTTGTCTTCATTTTATAGAAATAACCACAAATGTTGAACCCAATGCAGATTATACTGTATTTAAAACACATTTGCAGTCTTCACATAAGTATGTATTTCCCAGATGAAATGGAGCGAGCCTCTCATCATAGTGTGCACATTGCCCTCCACTGGACAAAAGCATAAGTACATCATAAGACAGTCACTGTGACAGTATTAAATATCAATGAGACTCGTACTCGTACTGTGATAAGTGCTTGTTTATGTTGATCATAAATAAATTATTTGAATTTTAAGATGAATCCAACATACAACAATGTCATTTTTTAAGCATTTTTTTGTTTTATCTATATTCATGTAGTGTTATGTTCATGTAGCACTCTATATTCATACTGTGTTGAAATTGAAATAGTGTCAAATTGAAAGAGTCCCTGGCCTTAATGGCAGGTGGTTTATGGGTAATATCTGTGTTGTTACTGGACCTGTCTACAGGGAACTAAAATGACATCAGGTTTAATGTCTTCTCTGTGCAGCACTCAAGTTATACTTCATATGACATGTTTGTGTAGCATTTACATTCAAACACGAGTGGACTCAAATAAAGCCATATCATTTTTATTTATTTATTTTTGTTTGGTTGTGGTCATCACTGAAAAAAAAACTTGAAAATCCTTATGTGAGTGGGCTTGCATCTCAACAAACGACTCATTTAACCTTGTCTCTATACAAATGTTGTTCTTTTGGCTATAATATTACATACTATGGCATAACACTGTCTCCATGGAGAAAGTTCTAAAGTATGGTTTTAACTCACAACTAAAGAAGAAAGGGAAGTAAAACACTGTACTTTTCAATCAATTTGCGTAGGTTTTTTTAAAAACTTAAACCTACTCCTCTTAAAGGAAAAGGAAAGTTTTTTACAATCTGTTTTTTACAATTACCTTATTTCGGTAATAAAACAAGTTGTTTTACTCACCCATAGCACTTTGGTGTCATATGGAGCATTTCCGGAGATGTTTTAGATTAGCGTTAGGCTAACGCCGTTAGCCTACTTCTAGCCATAGCTCGGGGCATATAATATATTCCCAGAGCATGTAATATGCCCCGTGCGGGCTCCAAATAACACAAACTTTAGCACTTTTCAAATCATAGAAGTCGATGTCTTAGTCTACGATTTCGTGTGGTCAAAAGTGGCCTGTAATCCGAGATTTAGCCATAGTTTCAAGTAGATGAGGAGGCCAGTGCTAAATCTAAACCAGGACTGGACCAGGACTAAACCAGGTGGATTAAAGCGCCACGCGCGGGTCTATTTCTCCTTGCATGCGTTTGTGGGTCTCGTTCATGCGTTCATGCGCTCAGACTGCGTGCAGTCCCCTCCTCGCTGCTCCCCTCAGCTGTGACTCGAACGAAACCAGGAGCGGCGCTTTAATCCACCTGGTCTAGTCCTGGTTTAGTCCAGGTCTAGTCCTGCTGGCAGCCCCGCGCCGGGTCATGCTGCGCTATCACACGTGTCAGAGCGCAGTCTTCTCCCCCCTCCCCCCTCCCCCCACACTTCACTATTAATAATTTTGTTGAAAATCTATGAAAGTTTGAGTGTTTAAACAGAGACAAATGTGAGAAAAGTTTAAATCCAGTCTGAGAAAAGCGTATAATGTGTGTGGCTGAGCGCGCATTATTTGAATTTTTGAGATTTCGCGTTTCGTAACGAATTTTCTTTCGTATCTAGAGACCAAAATTTAACGTGAAGGCGTTTCGTAACTTGAAAGTTTCGTTTGTTGGGTCATTCGTAAGGTGAGGTACCACTGTATTTGTAATGTACGTTGCTCAGACAAATAAAAATGAATGAATACCTTTAAATTACTTTTCATTTTGTTTGTTTATGTATTTTCCATTTGGAGATCCACTCACAGTAACACTGTCTGCCCCTTCATCTCTGATTTGGACACAATCAAATTGCATTGTGAATGTCGCCTATTAGTTCTAAGGTCACTGAGCACAGTAAAAGTTATGGCATTCTCCAGGCCCATATTACACACTCTGACACCAGTGTACAGAGGCAGAAGGGTCAGCATGGACTCTTCTCCACACATTAGTGCACATACAACATGTGAATTACCATGAGAAAAACTAGACCTGTAAAAAATCCAGATTTTACCTTTACCGATAATGCTAACCCTTAGCTTGTGTTGGCTTGTGTCTTAATCTACACAGATATGTCATGTCAAAGGGGCTATTAATAATTAAAAATCTTCCATCCATAATTCATAAACACCATGCCGATGGAATGTGCTGATATGGCAAATTATTTAAAGCAACATTGTGCCTTGGCCTATTTTCATTCATTGCAGTCTGGGAGCACTCATTAGAGGTTAGCTAAGGAAGACAGATTATGCAAAATTGACTTTTATCAAAGAAAATGTTTGTCAGACTTTTATTATCTCTATTGTTATAATCTTTGATACTCATTATTCTTGTCATCACAAAAACGTGCCACATGCAGTTGGCCCATTCTATGGATAGCTACACACTTTTTTTTTTTCATTTGTGCCAAAATGCGATGCTGCCAAATCAAACGTGTATCACCGATTAAGAAAATTGGAGAATGAAGTAAGTACAGAACTGTGAGCGTGTAGTGATGGTGGTGAAAACAGTAGTAGATCAGCAAAATAAAGATTGCTTTAAAACACACACAAATCCTGAGGGAAATTCAAGTTTTGTTGCAGCAACATTTCCACTGAGCATCTTAGTGGCCTTTGTGTCCCACTCAAAGGTCTCAGTGCAGTTTAACAGAAGGACTGGTCAGGGAGCATCAGCAGATCTGTGTCAGGGCAGTTTGAGGGGAGGAAGAGCCAAAAGTCCCTCCTCTGTGTCCCGCAGCATCACAAGACACAAGTGTCCAGGGGGAACCAGGTGAACCCAACAGGAAAGGCCTCATTCTTACTCTGGTCTGTTTTTTTGGTTGGTGATGAAATGGTTTATTCCTTCAAAGTGTTTCCTCTGATAGGTCTTGCAGTATTTCTTCTGGAAGATCTTCTGCCACATATGGTGTGAAAAGCCTGTAGCATCTTAAAGGTCCCATGACATGGTACTTCTTGATGCTTTTATATGGTGCCTTAAAGGTCCTATGGCATGAAATTTTCACTTTCTGAGGTTTTTGAACGTTAATGTGAGCTCCCCTACCCTGTTTAGCCCCCCATGGTTAAAAGTTGTGAAATGTCTAAACTGAGCATTTGCGATCCTTTTCTGCGTTAGACAAAATCAGAGCTCAAACGGGCGAGTTTGAACAAGGCACCTTATTGACGTCAGATCGAAAAAAGAAATGCAAATGCAGCTCCACCCCCGTCTGTCTGTACTCAGCGTCTCTGTAAATCACGCCCAGAGAGTTTGGACTGCGAATGCGCTAGGCAATGCGAAATGCGTTTTTTTATTTGCCTAGAGGCACGTCCGAGTGTTTCTAGGCTCGGAAGTCCTTTATCTGAGCCTCTGGACCTTTGAACAGCAGTGGTTTAATTTTATTTTCTGTGGAAATGTGTTTATTTTTCAATGGAACGCTTCAAATCTCTCCCCCGTGCAAAAACAAGGAAATGGATCAGCTGTGGGCTGACAGCGGAGACCGGAGCGTTTGCCACGCCCCCACCCTCTACTATAGGCCATCTCTGTCCTCCTCATTTGCATTCAAGCAACAACGCCCATAATGGAGTGTTCCAGAGTGACATTTATGACTCTTTCTCATCTTATCTCTGTTTCTCATGCACTGAGTGTTGATTTTGAAGAAGGATTCATTTACAGTATTAGGGAACCATTAAGAAGCCATATAAAAGCATCAAGAAGTACCATGTCATGGGACCTTTAATGGTTCCCTAATACTGTAAATGAACCCTTCTTCAAAATCAACACTCAGTGCATGAGAAAGACCCATTTACACAGACATGGTCACAAATTCACTCTCTGAACAACTCATTCTGGGCGTTCTTGCTTGAATGGAAATGAGAAGGGCACAGATTGGCTTAGAGGAGCGGGTGGGCCCCCCCCCTCACCCGCTCCTCTAAGCCGCTGGAGCGCTGCGCTGTGGCTGTCTCCCAACTTCCGCGTTTGAAGCACGAAGACAGAAAGGAGAGCCATTTCAGTGAAAAAAACACATTTTCACAGAAAATAAAATTAAACCACTGCTGTTTCAGATATCCACAGGCTCAGATAAAGGACTTCTGAGCCTAGAAACACTCGCAAGTTCCTCCAGGCAAATAAAAAAACGCATTTCGCATTGCGTAGCTCCTCCGCAGTCCAAACTCTCTGGGCGTGATTTACAGAGACGCTGAGTACAGACAGACGGGGGTGGAACTGCATTTGCATTTCTTTTTTCGATCTGACGTCAAAAACAGGGCTAAACAGGGTAGGGGAGCTCACATTAACGTTCAAAAACCTCAGAAAGTGAAAATTTCATGCCATGGGACCTTTAAAAGTGTATAGCTATCTCCTTACCTATAACCTTAGGTAGCATCTTGCCAGACATGGGACCAAGTCACACATGTGCAAGTCTCAAGTAAGTCTCAAGTCTTCACCTTCAAGTCACAAATAAGTCTCAAGTATTTTTTTCTTGGGCAAGTCAAGTCAAGTCAAGTCCTGTAATAGGTCAAGTCAAGTCCAAGTCAAGTCACCTTTGGCGTATTGTTGTAATTTTAGCTGCAGAATCTGATCTTAATAAAGTGAAAGTCAATATATAAGAAAGTGTAAGTAATGATCACTGGCTAATGTGCCCAACCTGTTATCAAATATTTGTAAATTGTAAATACTCATGTTCAGTAAAATACATCATAGACTCAAACAAAACAGTGATAATCTAATTATTGGTTATTTATTGGCAAAAGTGATCTGTACATCGAAAACCAAACTGTTTCACATGTTTTCAACATTGTTTCAGCATTGAGTTGAAACCAGTAACAGCTAAAACAAACTTGTATTAAACTTTGTTACACTCCCTAACTCACTCTGTCCCACACACACTTTCTAACACACACACACACACTTTCTAACACAAACACACACACACACACACACACACACACACACACACACACACACACACACACACACACACACACACACAATATCCACAAGTAGCTATCCTTTTACAAAGTAACAATAACAGCTAAAACAAATACTAACTTACAGTAAATTAAACTGTCACATTTCTTTGTTCTTTTCTTTGCACATTTCTCTCTCACACACTTTCTGTCACTCACACTCACACAGTATATCCATAAGTCATTCCCTTTTTGTGAGGAAACAAATAATAACTAAAACAAATAGCTTATTAATATTAAACTTTGTTACATTTCTCCTCTCACACACACACACACACGCACACGCACACACACACACACACACCCCACTCGCGTGCGTAATGGGTCAGGCGCGCTCCTCGAGAGCTCGTGTATTTAGACTACACCTTTGTAAGAGACTGACTAAGAGTAAAAAGTGATGAGAGTTTAGTTTATTATTATTATTTGAACGTAGACCCTCGGTCAAGTGATCTCCTGCATTCCACAAAACCAAACCAACAACTGATCTGAGCAACGCCAAGAGACAGAACATTAACACCACATAACCCTCCACCACAAGCGCAAACACAGCGCAACTCTCACATCTGAGGGGACGAAACCAGGACTGGACCAGGTCTAGACCTGGACTAAACCGGGATTAAACCACCACGGGCCACTCTTTGCTGATTTCGTGCGGCTGGTTTGTGGCTGGGGCTGAGAGTACGCGGTCCGGGCGCCGCGGATCGTTTTCGTGCTCGCAGCCCCGGTGGACGCGCGGCCTCGTGCCGGTGGTGGTGCACGTGGTGCACGCGTTGCGTCCCAGGACATGGCAGTGCCGTTGAATGAGCACGAAAACATTATGTGACCACGCAAGTCATTCAAGTCATCGTGTCTCAAGTCAAGTCAAGTCCCGAGTCCTAGACTTCCAAGTCCGAGTCAAGTCTCAAGTATTTCATTTTTTGTCGAGTCAAGTCACAAGTCATAAAAACAGCGAGTCGACTCGAGTCCAAGTCACTAAGTCTCAAGTCCCCATGTCTGCATCTTGCACGGTCAACTGCACATGCTTCACTTAGAATCCCATGATATGGTGTTTAAAACTGAGCTTAAAATAAAAAAAAGTTTCAAAAACTGCTCAGTGTGTGAGCCAGGTAGCCAGAAAAGCAAAACCATCCAAATACAACAGGTGAGTAAATGAAGAGGAGAAACCACTAGAACATGGTTAAAAGCTTTAAAAAGTAATTTTTGCATATATATATATATCTTTGTTAAACAATTTTGGTGTAAAACAAAAAGACTAAATCACAACATAGTTTGAACCATGAATCTTAAGTTTATTGGAGTTTGCTGGAGCAGCTGTATGCGGCGCTGCATAGAACACTGACATCACAGCTACAAACACCATATGGAGCTCCAGTGTCCCATAGGGACGGGAATTGATAAGATCCCGATTCCATTATTGATACTGCTTAACAATTCGATTCTTTATCAATTCTCTTATCGATTCTAATTTGGGGAAAAAATGAGAACAAACTGTTTGATTAGCAACAAGATTAGCACTAGTACTGGTCTAGTCCTGGTCTAGTCCTGGTCTAGTCCTGGTCTAGTCCTGGTATAGTCCTGGTTTAGTCCTGGTTTAGTCCTGGTCTAGTACTGGTTTAGTCCTGGTATAGTCCTGGTTTAGTCCTGGTCTAGTACTGGTTTAGTCCTGGTCTAGTCCTGGTTTAGTCCTGGTCTAGTCCTGGTTTAGTCCTGGTTTAGTCCTGGTCTAGTACTGGTTTAGTCCTGGTATAGTCCTGGTTTGGCCCTGGTCTAGTCCTGGTTTAGTCCTGGTCTAGTCCTGGTTTAGTCCTGGTCTAGTCCTGGTTTAGTCCTAGAACAGATCAGATGATTGTGAAGTCCAATTGGCTGATGCAGAAAATATCCATATATCAAAGTGCTTTACAAAATATTTTATTTTCAGTTGAACCATATACAATTAATATGACTTCTGCTGAAATTGCTGGTCAGAATATTTAAGTTTTCACAAAATGCAATATCTATTTTAAAATAAAATATATCTGATTTGACATAATCCTCATGTTTTGTTGTGTACAGTAGGAGTGAATGTGATTATCATTATTCCATAACAAAATATGTGTAGAATCCCTCAGTCGACTCCTTGGCAAAAGGAGACATTCAATTTGACAGCTGGACAAAAGTTTATTTGGTCGAATACATTTTGCAGCTCATCCAAGCTGCTTCTTCAGTTCTGCTCAGAGTGCTGTGGACACTGCCCAGGCCTGGACTGGTAATCGGGCATACCGGGCATTTTCCCGGTGGGCCCACAGTCCTAGGGGCTGATGCCCTTCTTTTTTTTTTTTTTTTCTTAGAAACAGGCCCACAATTTACGACTAAACCAGGACTAAACCAGGACTAAACCAGGACTAAACCAGGACTAAACCAGGATTGAACCAGGACTAAACCAGGACTAAACTAGGACTAAATCAGGATTGAACCAGAACTAAACCAGGACTAAACCAGGATTGAACCAGGACTAAACCAGGACTAAATCAGGATTGAACCAGGACTAAACCAGGACTAAACTAGGACTAAACTAGGACTAAATCAGGATTGAACCAGGACTAAACCAGGACTAAACCAGGATTGAACCAGGACTAAACCAGGACTAAATCAGGATTGAACCAGGACTAAACCAGGACTAAATCAGGATTGAACCAGGACTAAACCAGGACTAAACCAGGACTAATCAGGTCTAAACCAGGACTAATCAGGTCTAAATCAGGACTAAATCAGGTCTGAACCAGAACTAAATCAGGATTGAACCAGAACTAAATCAGGACTAAATCAGGTCTGAACCAGGACTAAACCAGGACTAATCAGGCCTAAACCAGGACTAAATCAGGTCTGAACCAGGACTAAATCAGGTCTGAACCAGGACTAAATCAGGACTAAATCAGGTCTGAAGCAGGACTAAACCAGGTTTGAACCAGGACTAAACCAGGACTAATTATGAGGGGCCGGTCTAAGCCAAAAATGCCAGGGCTGTTTTTTTGTCCCAGTCCGGCCCTGACACTGCCTGTATCTGCCTGAAGGGAGGAGCTAACGACAATGACCACACCTATTTGTTTACAGTTTCTGTTGTCTTGTTTCTTGGCTCTCTTAGTTTTATTGAAAGCCAATTTTAAATATCCACAAACATAGAGGGTTTTCTGCACATGTTGCTCTTCTTTCTCTTTTCCCTCTGTGCTTGTAGGAACCACTGGGGCCCTTTATTGTAATAATTCCAAGTTTTTGCTGCAGTGGGTGGTGTGAATGGTTCTGCTAACAAGACCCAACCCTCAGTGCATTTTCAATAGGCCAACCTAACTAACACAAACTGTAAACAAACAGGTGTGTTAGTTTCAGCGTAATTTCATTGTAGTTAGCGCCTCCCTTCAGGCAGATATGAGGCAGTGTCCACCAGCGTCTGACCACAACTGAAGCAGCTTGGATGAGCTGTGAAACATATTCCACCAAATAAACTTTTGTCCAGTTGAAACTGAATTACTCCTTTTTTTCATATATGTATATGAACTCATCTGTTACATTTAGTTTGAATTCACATATTAGAGAGCTCATTTAAGTGTCATTTTCCCCAAGTATATTAGAGATTTTCAAACTCACATTCCTCCGAATAACTTGATGCTGCACAACAATAAACATAAGTTGTCATGTTTTTAAAAAGGTAATTAGGAGTAGCACATCTTTTCAAAAAAACTATTTTAAAGTGATCCCAGTTTTGAAAAACATACTAGTTTTGTGAACATAGTTTTGTGTCACTTTGGGAACACCTGCTCAACTGATACCTGACGTCAACATTCCCTGGGGGAGTGATGCCAACTTGAGACACTGCTCTGTCTGAAGCTGTTAGTGAAGTTAGCTTTTAATCTGAGCTTTCTTTAACACCATCTGGTAATAAAGAACTGACTGAACTGGAATCACAACAGGTTAGCTGGTTTGTACTGTTAAAGGAAAAGTAACGGGTTTTTTTTACAATCTGAGCCTTCTTTCGGCAATAAAACAAGTAGTTTTACTCACCCATAGCAGTTTGGTGTCATTTGGAGGAGTTTCGTAGAAGTTATGTTGAGCCGTTCTGTTCTACTAATGATCCCGTATCCGTTAGCGTGAGTGCTCGGGGCATTACTTTGCAGTCTCCAAATAACACAAACTTTAGCACTTTTCAAATCACAGAAGATCGCTGTGTCAGGGTAGACTTTTAGTGGATTCCAAAACGGCCTGAAACCCGATATGCAGCTATAGTTTCATTTGATGACGTCATCAGAGAGGACAGTGCACATGCGTGAACTCAGCTGTTTTGTAAACACCGCTAGTCCGAAAGAAGCTAACACCGCTCTGAACTTTACTTTTCTGTTGCGATATCGGGTTTCAGGCCGTTTTGGAATCTACTAAAAGTCTACCCTGACACAGCGATCTTCTGTGATTTGAAAAGTGCTAAAGTTTGTGTTATTTGGAGACCGCAAAGTAATCCCCCGAGCACTCACGCTAACGGATACGGGATCATTAGTAGAACAGAACGGCTCAACATAAGTTCTGCGATACTGCTCCAATTGACACCAAACTGCTATGGGTGAGTAAAACTACTATTGCCGAAAGAAGGCTCAGATTGTAAAAAAACGTTAGTTTTCCTTTAAACAAATCTCTCACACATTCAAAGATCTGCTGCAGACATAGATGGAGAACACCCCCCAGTGTGATGATGCTGCAAAGTATCAGCATAACAAAACAACCCGGTCAAAAATATTTCTTCATGATCAGGAAAGTAGGTAACTGGGGCTCTTTGAGGAGAATAAAATATCTGTATTCATGACACGTGAAGACACTGGCAAAGAATACTAAAAATAAACCTAATTTCTGGAGATGGATGAGGACTGTATGAACTCTAGTGACATGCAAATGTTACAAAGAATCATTTTCAGACTGTACAGGTTTAATGCAAAACATCTCTCCATTCTGTACTTTGGCTTTTTTTCTTTTTTGATTGAAAAACAAGAAAAACACGTTCATAAATATAAATATGTTCTGGGCCATCACATCAGCAGGACCGATAACACAGGATTCTTCTCTACATTGGAAACCACCAAACACTGATTTAGGAAAATATGACTTTTGACCAACAACTAGTCTTTTACAAAATTCTACTTTTTTTGTGTTATAAAATATGGTGTAAAAACCTCATGGCACTCATATGTGACCCAGGTCTATGTCCACCTGCACAGCACAGAGTCAAACACGGACTTTTTTTTGGATTGGGTGATAGGGGAAGTGTGGCCTCTGATTGGCTGCGTTGTCCTAGTCTGGGCCTGTGTCAGGCTGAGGTTAGGCAATGGCTGGAAATGGCAAAGGTTAAAGGAAAGCCTTGGGCTCACTAATCAGCAAAGACATGTGCTGTCACAAGCATCAATCAGAGCCAGTGCTTACCCTGCCAAAAGTCAAACACCGTCCAATAGTGGGACTTACATCAACAGAATGCTATGTGCTTACAGGCTAAATACTGTGTGGGTCTGAGGAAAACTGGGCCAGACCACAGCTGTTTCACGGAGAGGGGTTTGGGGGTCAGAGAAGAGTGAAGAGTTTCTGTAAATGTGGGTAGATAATAATGTTGTAAAGCACCAAACCAACACAACCAGATCCAACCACAATCCAATCCAAGATGAACAACCCAACCTCAGTCAAGCTGACCTAACCTACCCAAATCTGACACAACTAGACCTAACCTGACCCAAGCCAAACCTACCCAACCCAACCAGACCCAACAGACCCAAGATGAACCAACCAAGAGCCAACCAGACCCAATCCGACACCATTAGACCAAACCTGGTTGTGTCAGCACTTTGTATAAGAGTTTGAATGTTTGCTCTGGAGTTGACTGACAGGATTGATAGATCTAGACTGACTCGAGATCATGTAGTCACCCCGTCTGGTTGTTGGAAGTCTATTTTCACTGGATGCCGCAGCTCTCCGCATGCAGGTTATCATTTATCATGAGAACACAGCTTTCTAAGCCAGTCCCCCATGAACGTGTATGTGTCCTTCTGCTACATGGTCCAAACTTGGTCTGAATAATGGAAGCACTCTGAATTATATCCTCACAGCATCAGAACTATGGCTGCATATTGACCTTCTGCTACACTGAAAACAAAATGCTACACTCTTGAGGACATAGTCTTCAGGGAGGATTCAAATTCACTTAGACACGTGTTTGAGGCAGCATACTAGCCGTAGCTCTGAAAATACAAATGCTAATGCGAGGAGCAAGTGCAAGTAGACATATTTTGAAATCAAAGTATACTGTGCATAAAGATTGAATGATTTGTTCAGTGAACACAGAATGTAGGTACAGCCTGAATTCCTCGTGCACCGTAGCATTAGCTTTGGCAGTGAGAGCAGTCAGAATCAGAATTGTCAGCTACATTTCATATCAAACATTTTTGGAACTGTGTTTGTATAAAAAGCAGTTTGTACAGGTCTGTAGTCCCGGACAGTGCACACATAGGTTAGCTTCATGCAGCTCAGTGCAGTCACAGCATTTTGGACTTCATTGCTACAGAAGGAGGCTAAGCACACTTATGGTTCCAACAGTATCTCTCTCTCTTGTGCACTAGTATATAAAGACTGTACAAAACATCAGCAGTCCACATATAGAACTCCACATGGTGTCTGCAACAGCACCTTTTATCTTTTTAAATAAGTGCAAGGGAGTGGTCACACACAGGGGCTAGCCTAACCTGCTACTACGTCTGCTGCTGCCCTTATTTTTTTTTTTTCCTGGACAGAGCCGACTTCGGGGCCCTTCTAACACAGTGATTGTTCAAACACAGGGAGGTTGTGCTTTAGTGTAAACATACAAAATCATGCTCATCACATATATGTACACGAACCGCTCTGTTTGGCTGCAGCAGGGATTAGTGCTCCACATGGAATATGGGGTCAAAATGTACCACAAGATGAGCACTTCTGTTCAGATATAATCATTTGTGGGTCTTTTATTTAGCTGCACATTTACTTAAACTGACAGCGGTTTATTTTTACCAGATTTACTGCCTCAACCCTGTTCATTCATTTTTGTTAAATCCATATTCCAGGATGAGTGGGACTCAGAGTGCTTCTACAGTTACTCCTTAAACGCTGGAGTCATAGACGTGCCCTTGTAGAAGATATTGCGGGTGCTGTCAGGACTGTTGGCCCTCTCGGGGATCAAGATGATGTTGTTGGCCTTCCTCCGGAGTGTAGACTCACGGCTGGATGTGACTGAGGGGGTTTCGGAGGCACTCTCGCCCCCTGCCCCAGTGGTGGATCCCCCATCTCCTGGAGTCACCCGTATGGTAGAGAGTCTGGCAGGATGGGCCCTCTGCTCTGCTGGGCCTGGGTTACTTTGTGTGTGCACTGTCACCACAGGAGGGGTGCAGGCTGTGGCGGAGGTGGTGACTACGTGATTGGGGTGTTTCCTGTCCATAGAGCCGGACTCACAGCTCTCTGAGTCGCGGTTCAGATTGTTCATCTCAAAGGACTGCTTGAGGCCTGCAGGGGCTCCCCCAGGCTCCAGGCTAGCCCCGCCCCGAGCACATGTGCCATGGTCCAGGGAACGCCACCTCCACGACCCGCTCCCATCTGTTGAAGGAGGCTGGATAACAGGTTTGTTATTTTCTGGGTGAGCCTCTATTCGCACAATAGTGCCTGTGCTTCCGGACATGCTAGAGCTGTCTTGGTCTGTGAGTGCTCTGTATCGTGGGGGGCCCTGACAGGGAATTGTGGTGCCTACACTACTCTCATCTAAGCTCTTGGAGGTCTGGAGCAGGCCCTGTTGTTTGGACATGGCGATCACCTGCATGATCCTGGGCGGGGCATCTGAAGTGCGGCAGGTCTTCTTAGTGGCCTTCTGCCAGTTGTCCTCCCCTGCACCAGTTCCTGTGCAGTTACCCGGTGCTCCTCCGGGCACTGACCTCGGGGATGAGCTGTAGTTCTCATGAGCTTCTTCTGGAATGTGTACAAGCTGAGAAGATCCTGGCCGGGACTGCATGGTGATCCTGGCACCTCCAGTGATGCCACTACAGTTGCTGGGTAAGGTTGTGCTAGTGCCTGCTGCTAGCTTGGACATGTATGAATGACAGTCAAAGCCTCCGTTTAGGCCCATGGTGGATGGCTCTGAGCCAGGGTGGAGGTGGTCCATGCTGCCATGGTGTGGGGGGTTGTGAGAGGACTGCCCCGAAGATGAGTCCAGGGATGAGGAGAAAGAATCTGGAACCTGCAGCGAGCATTTGTGGTTCTTGCTCTTCCACTGAGAGAGCAGCTGTTTGGAGCGGCTGGAGTCCATAGAGGCATGGTGGAGGGTGGCGGCATGGCGGCGGGCGGCCTCCTCGTATGCGGCGATGGCCTGGGGCGTGTGCACACGAGGCAGGGTGTGGCTGAAGGCCATATAGGCCTCTTTATTCTGAGCGTTGCGGGGGGAGAGGGCACCCCCTTCAGGGTGAGATTTGAGCCCATCCTCAGGCCTCTGCTGGGGAAGGCCTCGGTGGAGCAGCCCCTCAGAGTGAGAGGTGAGCAGTGGAGCTTCTCCGGCCATGGCCTTCAACTGTATGTGGTGCATGACGGCCTCCTGGCTGATGTAGGGCAGGGAGCAGGAGGGCCTCTGGGGCTGCACAGGAGCGGGACAACTGTCCTCACTGGGCTGGAAGTTTCCCACAGCGAACAGGCCCTGTCAACAGAGGACACGTGTGGTCAGAGGACACATCATGGACAGTCCTTTCAGATAAACAGGCTTAGTCTTTACTTCATCACAAGTAAGTAAAGAAATAATGATAAACAAAGGCCACAAAGAGCTTTCAGTCTACACACATCTGTGAGTAATTGTTTTTTGTTTTTTTTAAATTCAAGTCAAAACGGAAGTTTACTAAAAATGAACTCAAGGTTGTGAGCAGTGCTGCTTTTCCATGGAGCCAGGGAAATACAAGAGCTCTGTCCATGGTGCCTGGAAAGCAGTCCTCATGTTGGCATTAGAACACCTTTGGCACACCTTATGGTCCCATCCCTAACAGACACAGAATCGTACCAGGTACACAGCGGTGGCTCCTCCCAGCAGGAAGCCCAGGTAGACATCCACAGCGTGGTTCTTGTACTGGATGATCCGGGTCAGGCCGCAGATGACGGCACTGATGATGAAGGAGAAGACCAGCAGAGGCTTGAGCAGCTTGGACGAGTCAGTCAGAGTGCTGTTAAAGTACATCTGCACACAAAAGAAGGGCTGGTCAGCACAGGGAGCAATGACAGGATAAAACTTTTTTTTTTTCATATTTACAGAGTATGTCCCAAAATGTGCACACAAAATTATGATATGGTGCCCCACACGAAATCGTAGACTAAGACATCGGGCTTCTATGATTTGAAAAGTGCTAAAGTTTGTGTTATTTGGAGACCGCAAACAAGTGCCCCGAGAACTCACATGATGGAGATCGCAAATCTAAAACATCTCTGGAAGTGCTCCATATGACACCAAAGTGCTATGGGTGAGTAAAACAACTTGTTTTATTACCGAAATAAGGCTCAGATTGTAAAAAACGTTACTTTTCCTTTAATGGTTGGTAGGAGATCAAATATTTATTTCACACAATGAAATTCAAAACAATTAATACATTTTCTATACTGTGGTTTTCTGGAATTCCTTTTTGATATTTTATCTCTCAATGTTAAAAAAAACCCAAAACCTACCATTAAAATTATAGATTGTGCATTTCTTTGTTAGTGGGCAAATCTACAAAATCAGCAAGGAATCAAATGACTTAGTTGCTCCACTGTACATTTATTTACATATTAGAGATAGAGCTGGGTGGTATGACCAAAAATTGATATCACGGTATTTCTCAAAATGATCTCTGTGTATTAGACGGGTTTTTTTTCGTGCATGACTAGGTGTTAACCCCATTTCCTAATAATCTAGAGAATAATTACTGCAGTAAATTTGACTTGGTAAAACACATCTGGGATCCAGTGCTTTAATCATCTCCTTGAAGCACCTTTCTCCACAGTACTAAGTGGCACCATGTCTTTGGCGAAGTGGATAGTAACAGCATTGGTAATATCGTTCCCCCGTTTGCTTTTCTTGTCGTAGGCAGTCCCCTTAGCAAACGCGTCTTTGAGAGATGTATGAGCCACATTTTGTGTTGCGCCGCCAACTTGAATGTTCCCTGCAGACGTGGAAGAGGATGCAGATCTTAGTTTCGTGCATTCTTCATATTCCAGGACATGTTTGTGACGGAGGTGGTGAAGCAGATCGCTCGTGTCGCCTCCTGCGGCTACAACTTTAGCCCGAAAACATTTACAGAATATGGTTGTTTGATCAGCATCAGACTTTTTAAAGCCGAAGTTCTTCCACACGACTGACACGGCTCCTCTTTTCGGTATAAGTTCCTCTGTTTCTAACCACAACGTCCATGTTGTTCACCGCTCAACACACACTGTAGCCATGTCCCAATTTGAGGGTTATTGATCTGTGTGCGTAATTTGCGTGGGGCATATTGTTAGCATTAGCGTTAGCGGTGTGTCTGGGTGTTGGGCAACGGGAGCAGCTCCGTGCGCTGGACCTGTTCCATTTCGGCAACAGCCTTGCAGTCTGCGGAGGCTAGTTTGAGGGCTGCAGCTTTTGCAGCCTTCAGAGCGGCCGGAAAAGCAGCTGAAAAAGCAGTGGAGGCTGCAGCCTGCTTCCACCGCTCTCATGCCACTGCAAAACAGTGTGATTATTCTTATGCACTGGTCCATTACCCATTTACAGTGTATTTAATTAACATCAACCTGTCCCGGGACTACAGGTAGAAATGAGCATTTTTGCTATAACCTGGCACCTGCATCTTTCTTTTGTTTATTTCAAAGGTCAATGAAATGTTGTGCACTTTCCCTGTGCAAATAAATAAACCATACCATACCAGTCCCCCGGCACGACATTCCGCCACTCTGTGTTCCCAATGTTTTGTACGCACTAGGGATGGGCATAATTAATCGATGAACCGATAATTGATCATTAAGAATTTCACTGAGCAAGTTCATTTTCGTCGACAAACCGATTAAAAAAAACAAAACAAAAAACCAAAACAGTCACCTCAGTTGGCGCGCCTCAGTTGATATATGCGAGCTTCCGTAGGTCAATCGCCAAAACATGAAGAGGTCGCGGCGAAGTGTTGTGTGGGACCACTTTAATTTAGAAAATGACCAAGTGCACTGCAAGCACTGCAATGCAGCATACAAATATACCTCATCGACAACACAAATGATTTATCATTTGAACACCGCACATCCAAGTCTGGTAAAAGAAGGTGGCGGCGGTTCATCATCTCTATCACAGGCTAGCCTGGACTCTGCGCTAGCACAGACCAGGAGGAGCTGCAGTGCTCAACGAGCAGAGAAGGTCACCGAACTGATAGCGAAGATGATCGAAACAGACATGCTCCCCATCAGTGCCGTGGAGGGCAAAGGTTTTCAAGACTTAATATATTGCTGCAGATACGGCTGGGTTGTGTGGAGGAGGTAGGACAGAGACAGCGGGCTAGCAGCGGTTAGCTCGGATCCCAAAGCGGCTAACTCCGAGCGCGCTAGCAGAGGCTGCAGGATGCGTGTCGCCTCGCTTTAATCCACCTCTACGCATGTTGATTTGCAGATTTACTTTCCCGTGGAGAAGCGCCTGTTCCCACAGCCTCGGCAGACAGAGTAAAAGCGACACACATGAGTGAATGGTTGTTGTCTTTTTAATACAAAATATGTTAACGATTAACCGATTATTACTCATTAATTCTCCCAACGATCGACGAAGAAAACTTCACCGAATGCCCATCCCTAGTACGCACACACTCACTGGTATTGCGGTATATGAAAAATTCATATCATTAAAACAAAAAACAAAAACATCAGTATTCGGTATGAACCGGTATACCACCCAGCCCTAATTTAGAGATATATTCTCAAAATAAAAAAAATGTCCTATTCACCTGCAGTGTCTTGCCTCAATGACTAGCAGACATGATTTTTTTTTTTTTTCAAACCTATATTTTCTCATCTCATTCACATTTATTTGATTCTTACCGAAACGTAGACGGCTGCGAATGACGCAAGAGTAGCATGTTGAGAAGGGAAGGACTTCCTGTAAGAGAAAACAACTTTTAACACATTCATAATACAGACAGTGCTTGAAGGAACTGTATGTGCCATAATAATGAATGTAATGTAATACTGTATTTAATAATCCAATCAGAAAGCAGAATTAGTCTCTCATTTGGGTTGCCATTTTCAATGCTGAAATCCAATGTCTGTCCATATACTGAGAATGAGAAAAACTTGGATGTGTCTAGGCGCCACCGTTGACTTAAGTCGACAAGATATCGCTCTGAATAAAATGTCAGATTTTGTCAAATAGGGTGTCAAATTTCATTCAAGCTCCCCTGCAATAGGTAGCAGGCATACCATACTACAGGGGTGCCCAACCAGTCTATCGCTGTCTACCAGTTGATCGCAGGCAGAGTGTCAGTTGATCGCGTATGGCTACGTTCAGACTGCAGGGCTTAATGCTCAATTCCGATTTTTTTGCGAGGTCGTTCACATTTCCAATTAAATGTGACTTGTATGTGATCTCCAGTGTGAATTTTAAACGCCCCAAAAGTGTCTCCCATGCGCCTTGGAGGACACGACGTCATGCGCAGCGAGCGTGCTCAATGTTTACGGAAGTCGCCTAAAGTTGCTGTCGTACCGGAGCCAAAACATGTACAGCTTATTTGTTTTAAGGAGGAGACGGAGAAGGAGAAGGACGAGGTTTTTGGCCACGGCGTTTTGTGGGGCAGTGGCAGCAACGTCTGCAGAAAGGAACGTGTTGGTGCGGAGTCGCAGCCAAGAGTGGTGGAATTGCTCTGTGCTTTGCCACTTCACTGATATGGAGTTCATATACTATTTTCGCATGACGAGAAGAGCGTTTGTGTACATCTGTGAGCGCCTACTTGTGCCACTCTCGCTGGAGGAAACACGCCCAGGTCGGATGAATGCGACCTGGCCATTCAGACTGAAGTCACATGCCAAAAGATCGGATATCAGACCCTCCAGGAATTCACGATGTTGCGATTTGCAACTTCAACGCAACTTCAGCCAATCCCCGCGAATTCAGGGCGGTGTTGCAATTTTGACCAATCACCGCAACTTTTCCGCAATTTTTACTAATTTTGACCAATCATCAGCGACGTATTGAACGCCGACCAACTTCCTTCTGTGTAGGAGACATAACTGAGATGAGGTGCACGGTGCGTTTGTGTGTGTGTGTGCGGCAGAGGCGGTGGTTCACGTGAGTGTGGGTGTGTGCACGTACAGAAATGTGTGCGTGTAAAAGCGCGCGCTCACCTGTCACACAGAGGAGAGAGTCAGGGTTGGGGTGTAGCAAACCATTCATTCATCTTTCACTTTAATCTGTTCATCCTGCTGGTTTTCATGAGTTCCATTTCATCCTGCTGCGCTGTCATAGCTGTGTGCGCTCTTTTTGTAATAAATGCACAAAACATATCTGGATCTCAGCGTATCTGTCACCATAGTCTCCTCTTTGCGCGTCATAAATCTGCGAGCCATAGGACCCAACCTCATATTCTCGGCAGCTAAAAGGTTTGAGTTTGGAAGCCGCAACATTCTGCTTTACTTCCGTGTGACGAAACAAAACTGCGGCCGTGTCCCAGTTCCCAGAGCGCACAGCTCGGAGCGCGGCCCGAAGGGGGCTCAGACTGCAGTCAAGGCGGTGCACACTTGCTCAGCCCCGACTGCAGTCCGCGGACCGCTTAACGACTGCGGTCTTCGGACCGCGTGTTAACTGCGCATGGGACAAAAAAGAAGTGGGACAGCAGTCGTCGCACCGGTGTACTGTCGGGCCACGCTCCGAGCCGCGCGCTCTGGGAATTGAGACACGACTTCTAATGGCAAAGAAACATGTCTGCGGCGCCATTTGCCCACAAATTAACAGCAAAAGACCGTGCAAAACAGTTCCCCTCCTAGTAGTAATTTATTTTGGATGTTGGTAAGGTTGTTTTAGGACCATATCTGTGATCTCTGTGTCTTTGTATTATTCTTTGTCAGTAATAACTCAGTATTCAAAATATTACTCAATTTTAATTACAAAAAGCGAAAATCGCAACTATTTATCGCAACTTTCACTTCCTCCTGCAACAAAATCGCAACAAAAACCTTAAAAGCACCGCAACATTCATCGCAACTTTTTGGAAAAGCTCCAGCAAATTCAGGCATTTTAGCCCAAAACAATCACAAAAAATGCCCGCGAAATCCTGGGGGGTCTGGGATATGTATTTGTTTTAGGACCACATATCTTGGGCAACATTCACACTGCAGCCTGAAGTGACCCAAATCTGATTTTTTCGCCCCTATGCGACTTTAAAAATAATCTCACTCCAAAAGCCCATATTTGCCATGTCTAACAGGGCATTCTTAAATGGACGAATGCAGGAAATCACATCTAACCCCCCCCTTGGTAGATCTCAGCACACCATCAACCTCAAAAGTAGATCTCGGTTAAAAAAAGGTTGAGCACCCTTGCCATACTACATCCCTGGCTCAGAATTACATAATACTTCTATACAAAAATATATAGTCGAGTTAGAGCGCGTTGAATCAGGGCTAGTGTGCATGTGAGCCATTTATCAGACCGATATTGTCATCTCGGCAGGCCAGGGACGGCAGCCCGGTGCGCGAGGATCCCCTCAAGGGACCTCGAGGGAGGATTATTATTAGTTATTATTATTAGTAATGATTTACACAGTTTGTTTACTATTTACCTGAGCATTCAATGTTGTGCAATACAACACAAGGAGAGGGGCATTTTAGGGGGAAAGAAGTACTGCATTTTATCATTAAACATGTGATATTTCATGAAAATTCTATAATCCAAGATGGTCGCTGCCATATGACGTCATAATATGTAAATTAGACGGGTAAATTTAATCCCTACATAAACTTTGGGTCATCCTTAATATTTCTCTAATTTACAGAAAATCTCTATCTCTTATCAATTTTGAAATTAAGATGTCAAAATCAAATGTTTTAGGGAAAAAAAGCCTAAAGGGCTCTGGGGACACAGGTTCAGTTGTGATTGTAATAACATTTTTTTTAAACATTTTTTTAAACCGTAAGATCACAGGACACTTACAGTTCCTTTCAAACTAAAACTGGAGGAGGAGGAGTTGATTGACCTTATCGATCGATTAACGATTAACTGATAAGCGGCGTTTTTCACCTGAATTTGAGTGTTTCAATAGGGTCTTTAAGAATATAAGCTATAGTAACATAACACTGAGTCATAAATATATCATAGTATTATTATATTGTATATTCCTCAGTTAATTATTCCTTAGTAAAAAGCAGACAAATGTATTGATCCTGAATAACAAAATACAGTAATCCCTCGCTCTATCGCGGTTCGCAGATTTTTTTTTTTTCAATTTTTTTTTTATAGTGTAACATTGTGTTCTGTCTTGATTGGCTAAGAGACTAGACCAGGACTAAACCAGGTCTAGACCAGGTCTAAACCTGGACTGGATCTGGACTAAACCAGGACTGGACCAGGTCTAGACCTGAACTAAACCAGGATTAAACCACCACGTGCCGGTGCTGGTTTCGTGCGGCTGGTTTGTGGCTCGGGCCCCAGCATTCCGGGTGCCGCGGTTCGATCTCGCCTCGCGCGTACACCGGGTCTGCTGAGCAGTGCCGTTGGCGCCTGCGGCCGGCTGTGAGTCGAGCTTGGCGCAGCGCGGTTGCCTTGTTTCCTGACCACGCGGGTGTGCGTGTCCGCGATTAGCGATTAATTAGAATTAATGCATTTTGTTCGACCAACGTCTTAATCGACAATTAACCGTTAATCAATTAATTGTTGACATCCCTACTCCAAACATATTATGTTTGGAGCCAAATGTCGTGTGTGAGACAAGATCTTGAGAAACTGCCATTTTAGACAATGCTTCTATGATATGTACTAGTAGATTCATTCTGGTGTCTCGAGCCATCCCTTGTAGCATGCTCTGATTGGCTTACAGTGACAGGGGGGAGGGGCACAGAGGAAATCTAGTCTTCATGGTTGAATTATGCAGAGACCAAAGAACAAAGTAGGCTAGCATAGATACATCCTCTGACATATTAATCATAATTGAAAATAATAACTGGTCCTTGTTTATAGCTCCTAGTCATGATGAAGTAGTTGCCCCTCTTTAGCCCAGGCTCTGCGTCAGGCGTGCCCAGCTCCCCTCCTCTCGCCCTGGGCAGAGCAGAGACGAGCACTGGCCTCTTCTTTGAGCTCCATGACCTACTTCTGCTGTGCTCCACTACACCCAACACCGCCAGCTTCACACTGACTATGGAGGAGTACAGACTGCTGGAGCTAAACTGGTTTTCCTTTTGGATATTTATTGTGACAGTACACCGTAGATACACGGATACACGTCTTTCCTTATCGGACAGAAAAAAAAAGCAGCAGATTTTCAGGAGTTTGTGATCAATATGTGGTCCTGTTTAAACGTTTCGGTGAGGGACTTATTTAACAGCACAAATCGGCTCACCTGTTGTAGTTTCAGTCAGTTGTTTCTGATCAGATTGTTAAAGATTAAGATTAGATTAAAGCAGTTTCCCCAGTTAGCATCACACCCCAAGAAAATGTTGAACACAGTATCAACAATGCAAAGTATCAAAGTCATCACTTTGAAACACAGCTCATCTTGTATGTGGTTCTGGTTGGCCAGTGTTACTGTGTTATTGTCAGATGCAGATTTGTTGAACTGGTTTATGGTTCATATCACTGTAATTACTGGGCCTATTCACATAAAAAAGTTCAACATCTTCTCTGTAAATAAACAAAAGTGAAATTTGATCACAATCGCTTCAGAAAGTGGTGCCATTATTCAACCCCAAAGATGTGATCAGCTGAAATGGCTGAAGATTAATAAGGATCCAGTTTGTGGATCCAACTCTGTGGTGCTGGTCATAATGCCATAATGTCTAAAATAGAGTTTAAAGAGTTTGCAGCCATGACAGTAATTCTCACCACGCACATCCTGACACTGCACATAGGTCTTATTCCTCAAGAGCTGCTTATACAATATATCACATGCTCAAATACATGGGAAAAACTGGGTACAGGCTCACCAGCTGGAATTATGACATCATCAAATTCTAGACCGTGAACACAACCTATTTATGTTATACGGTATATGTGCCCGGCCACAGAAAAAAAGACACAAGCTGTCCCGGAGGGGTTTTGAGTTTCACAGATTCTGAAAGTGTAGATTCTAAGCCTTCCAATGATGCCTTACACATGGAAATCTGAGAACATTTGAAGAATTTGTGGCCATTTGAAAGCGGGACATCCAGGGAAGTGACCAGTAATGAAAATAGCTCAAAGTCTAGTGGGGTCCGGGGGCATGCCCCCCTGGAAAATTTTTGAACTCTAGATGCTCTGAGATGCAATCTGGGGTCATTCCAGCCAATAAAAAATAAGATGTCAATCACCCATTTTGGGGGGAAAAATTCCTTTTCCCCCTCTTGATGATCCCACTTTGCACGACCTTCTCACAAAATTTTACAAATACAGGTATATATGTTTGTAATAAAGTAAAACTGTAAATCAAAGCACAAACCACATTTTATTCACAGGTACTAGTGGTGACATACACATACCTGGTACATACACAAGTATATGTATTTAAATTTTCATAACTTTATCTCCATTTTATCTGATAAATGTTCATTTTAATCTTAAAATAAGCTAAGCAAACTGTACTGCACTTAAACACTTTGTGCCCCATTTTTGGACCCTCACACACAATTTGAGGACCCCTTCTTTGATTTTTTTTTTTTTTTTACCTGTTTTTTCAACTTCCTACCTGGAGTCACATTCTCTTACTGGTTTTGCAGTGGTATTTACCTCTGTACATTTACCAAATGTCGTGACAAACAGATGCATTTGTGCACTTTTATTAGACAAAAGTCAACCACATGTCACGGTAGACCTGCTCTGTGCTGTAGACCTGCTCTGTGCTGTACACCTGCTCTGTGCTGTAGACCTGCTCTGTGCTGTAGACCTGCTCTGTGCTGTACACCTGCTCTGTGCTGTAGACCTGCTCTGTGCTGTAGACCTGCTCTGTGCTGTACACCTGCTCTGTGCTGTAGACCTGCTCTGTGCTGTACACCTGCTCTGTGCCAACACTGAAACATAAATTTAGATTAGTTTTTGCTTTTGCACTTCTAATCAGCGCACATTGAGGAGGGAGCTTGTGTGTGCTATGAGCAGGAGGAGCGAGAGCGTGAAAAGGCGAGGAGCGGTGCGCTGACATGAGGCGGACGGACAGGATGTTTTATAAAGTTTAATCTGCTCTGTGATACACGCTGGGACACAAGGGTACACGCTGTTATGAACAAGCTGCGCACGCTGGGGTGCGTGTGGTGACGTGCGGTGTCCGTGGCTCCAGACGAGCACGCAGGCTGCAGTGAGAAGCCCTGCGCAGCCCCGCACACCGGTAAAAGTTTATTGCCGACCGCAGCGGCCATAATGAAATATGATCGCAATCATCTCGAGACCAAGACCGGTGTCGAGTACTACAACATTACGACCTACCCACACTACCTTGGTGATCAACTGGTAGATCGTGATTGACGTATTGGGCACCCCAGTTTTAGAAACCATTTTTGATTCACACGGTAATATGGGACAAAGTGCATCCCTATTCAGCTCAATACGGGACACGTACTGACCCAGGAGGCTGACAAAAAAGCGGAAATCCGCCAAAAAATTGAAATTTTTCATTCCTGGACATCTGAAAATAACGAGCTGAGAAAAGCTTCTCTAAAGATTCTCTAACTCCAGGCCTTCTGAACTCATTTGCATGACATTAAGTTAAGCCCTCCCCCATCAGTGACTATGTTTACATTCAGGGCAGGTCAGAATTAGAAGGTACTTTGTTAAAATGGAAATGCTTTTATAACAAAAAGTCCATATAATCATTCAACATGACTCACCCCATAAGAAAGAGAACGCGGTCTCCTCTGTTGTAACTGCCCCGTTTCTTTACGAAAAACAAGTCAATTTGAAATACAAAATGTATGTTTTTAACGCAACAAATGCTGTTATCTGAAACATGGAGAGGCTTCTTCATGACCTCAACTAGCACATTCTGCAAAAAAACGAAAATCACAAATTTTGAAAAAAAAAAAAAAAAAACTTTAAACGTGATTTTCTCAGTTTCACGAATGCCGACATGTGACTGGTTTTCTCGTGGCGGGTCACATATTTGTCAAGTAGCAGTGTTGCAGTTTTTTTCCTTGTGTTTATTTGAGTCTGACTGCCCTGTGTGATGGCGGACATGTGTGTTTTGCTTTGTTATGTTTGTGTATGTGAGTCTGACCTGCCCTGTGTGATGGTGGACATGTTGTGTGTTTGCTTTATGTTTGTGTATGTGAGTCTGACCTGCCCTGTGTGATGGCGGCGGCGTCAGGTCCCGAGCAGATGTCCTCCAGGACATAGGGGTTGTGCTCACAGCTTACGTTCAGACTGGTGTAGTTGGGTTTGCACACGGTCAGGAAGTAAGGGGTGGGACTTCCTGTTATCAGCTGCAGCACGTCTGTGATAAGGGCCGTCGCACACAGGCCGAACGCATGCACTCCTGAGAGTGAGAGGGGGAGAGGGAGAGAGGGAGAGAGGGAGAGAGGGGGAGAAGCAGGAAGAGAGGGGTTGAGAGAGGTAGAGAGAGAGGGGTTGAGAGAGGAAGAGAGGAAGAGGTGGGTGAGCCATGTGTACAATACAGTGTTACCTCACCTTACGAAAGACCCTACAAACGAAAAATCCAAGTTACGAAACGCCTTCACGTTCAATTTTTGTCTCTAGATACGAAAGAAAATTCAAGTTACGAATCGCGAGATCTCAAAAATTCAAATAATGCGCACTCAGATGCACGCCCTGAAACGTAAATACACTTTATCAACACACACGGGGTTAGGTTCCAGAAATAACCCGCAATAAGAGAAATCTGCGAAGTAGGACTTTATATTTTACAATTATTCTACATGTTTTAAGGCTGTAAATGCCTCACCACACACATTATACACTTTTCTCAGACTTCTCACATTTCTTTTCTCACATTTCTCTCTCGTTTAAACACTCAAACTTTCATGATCAAAGGAGAAGTTCAATTTGTCAACTGGACAAAGTTTGTTTGGTTGAAAACGTTTCGCCGCTCATCCGAGAGGCTTCGTCAGCATCCAGAGCTGACGAAGCCTCTCGGATGAGCGGCGAAACGTTTTCAACCAAACAAACTTTGTCCAGTTGACAAATTGAACTTCTCCTTTGATCATGGATTCTACCTGGACGACTGAGGGACTTTTCACGCACTCAAACTTTCATAGATTTTCAACAAAATGTATTAAATAGTGAAGCGTGCGGGGAGACACGACTCCGGAAGCAGCGCGGAGACAGGAGCACCGCCCGCGAGGAGCACCGCACGAGGAGCACGCATCCCTAGTCCTGGTCTGCACGACCGGCACCAGGTCTGCGAGCATGCGATAGAACCGCGGCGCCCGGACCGCGTCCTCTGGAGCCCGAGCCACAAACCAGCCGCACGGCACGTGGTGGTTTAATCCTGGTTTAGTCCAGGTCCAGTCCAGGTTTAGACCTGGTCTAGACCTGGTTTAGTCCACGTTTAGTCCTGGTCTAGTCAGGACGCAGAACACAATGTTACACTATAAAAAACAAACAAACCTTGGAACGGAAAGAACGGGGCTTGGAACGAATCAGGGTTTTTCCATTGAAATAGCTACTCAACTTACGAAAAATTCACGTTACAAAACCACTTCTGGAACGAATTAATTTCGTAAGGTGAGGTACCACTGTATTGCTAAATACAATACATGAGTGAAGAGAGTACTGAGCATAGAGTACTGAGAGTAAAGTGAGTACTGAGTAAAGCGTAGTGAAAGTAGAGAGAGAGTACTGTGAGTATAGAGTACTGTGAGTATAGAGTACTGTGAGTATAGAGTACTGTGAGTATAGAGTACTGAGAGTAGAGAGCATAAACAGGTTGTGTACCGATGAAGCGTACGGTGCGGCGGATGAAGGAGTTGAAGTTACATCCTGCTGCATTGATGTTGGCCTCGGCTCCTCCTCCTCTCCTCCGAGACACACAGCAGAACAAGATGGCCTCCCCGATCATGATCTGTAACACACACACACACACACACACACACACACACACACACACACGTGCTTCAGACTGTTAGGGCCAACTGCTGGTTTCCTTAAAGGGACAGTGTGTAAGATTTTTACCCGTTAATTACCGAAATTGAAGATACCCATTCAAAAATACAGTGTTTTCCAAGCCTTTTCACTTCCATCATGAAATCAAAGTATTCTTTTGGACTTAGCAGGGATGAAAGTGGCCAATCATGAAAAAAGCGGAAAGTCACGCCCCCCCCCCCACCCCGGGGGAAAAAAAAAAAAATCGGGGGGGGGGGGGGGGGGACTTTAATAAATAGCGATAAAACACATTTTTAAACAATTGTAGTGTTTTTTTTTTTAAAGTTGATATCAAGACACGGCACTGACCCCGATTTTGCGACATCAAAGTCTGATAACGAGCCGAGAGAGCGCACTCGCGGTGCAGCTCAGGACGTGCGGTGTCCGCAGCACCAGAAGAGCACGTAAGCTCACGCGGCCCCGCACACATGTAGAAGCTTAATACGAGACATGTACTTTTGTTTCTGAATACATTTTTCAACGGACGGTTGGCAACCCTAAACACAATTATACATATATAATACACACCCAAAATTTCCAACGTATTTGGAAAAAAAAAAAAAAAAAATTACCACGCGGCTAAAAAAAAAGCGGAGATCCGCTAAAAAGCGGAACTCTTTCATCCCTGACTTAGATATAGTCACATAAAAGGGGGATCTTCCCCATGCAGAGGCAGCCATTTTGAATATGAGAGCCGCAGAAGGACATTTGGGCTCCGCCTTCGGCAAGGCTCGTGGTTTTGGGTAAACAACACAAGCATGCTGCCGGATCAGATGTCGTAATGGATCTAACACGTGTTTTGGACTAAATTGTTTTACTGGATTTTATTCGCTGGATCCTTACGGACAAATTGAGACCAAGTTTATGGTGAAATACAGAGTTTGACCTGTGCAAAGCATTCTAAGGTAAGCTAACCTCGTTTTGTGCTTTTCCGTATAAAAGCCCCATGTGCTCGGGGAGTGATTGTTGTGCCGGGAAATGAATTGCATAGTCAAAAAGAGGAGACTGTAAGGTTTCATTTGATGTGTAGATTGACATGGTACATGATCGGGAATGTGTGTTTTCATGCAAAAAGAAAAACGGGACCGCGTTTTATTTATACCGTAGTTGTCAGCGAGAGCTCACACAGCGCCGGGTGCGCGCTGGTACGCGAGCTGTCCGCGCTACCGCGCGCCCGGGTGACCCTCGAGGTCTGCCGTAGCCAAAAGAGGAAGTGCATGGTACCTACACCACCTATGCGCCACGAATCCTACACACTGTACCTTTAACAAATCTTCACTCGGTCTCTGCTCTGTGATGTATCATGGGGGAGGATCACAAGTAGTAATGAAGGATTTTCAACCAGGACAATGAAAGCACTTCCAGACTCCAAAAGAAAACTGCTCCACCTGAATTTTACTGTCCTAAACCATGTAAACAGAACTAGTTCATTTTAAATGGTTTGCAGAGGCCCTGAGTTGCATCCTAATAGTTCAGTGTGGTGAGTTTATAAGCACTTTTCAAAACCTTCAGGGGGCAGAGACATCACAAGATGGAGCTTTGGAGATGCAGACAGACATCAGGGTTACTCAAACATGTGTGAATGAAACAAAACACAAATCCAGATATGTTTTTCGAGGAGGTAACAACATTATAATCTCAGGAGAGTCATATTTGTGTAATACAGGACAGGTAGTCTGAAGTGTGTTTTAGCAGCGCCTGTATGGTTATGGTGGATGTGGCGTTGTGCTTACGGCAATGGCAGGTCCAGCGAAGGCCAGGCTCAGCAGCATGAGCAGCGGGATTACCTCATGAGTGGGCTCGATGTATGGCAGGCTCAGGCTCCTGTCGTGACAGGTGAACCCTGACTTGGCCGGTTTGAAGACATTCGTCCACTCCAGAAAGTATAGGCTGACCACGAATGACACCAGGATGGGCAGCTGGACACAGAGATAACAGCAGGGTCAGACATGTGACAGAGTGGTTATCTTTCTCCTTTCTCTGTGGACACAACACAAACCTGCAGAAACAAGTTTATAGGGAGGCAGAAGTACTGAAAATAATTGGCTTCAAGATATCAGTTCAAGCAATACCCTGTTTGGACAAATAAATGTATGCAATAAGACTATTTACTGGTCATAGTAAATAGTCTCATAATGAACTTTTAAATATCACAGCCTCATAAAACATTTGGATCAGTTTGAGTTTTATGGAGATACATGCTGTTCTCAGTCTCTGCCCTGGTCCCCTGGTTGATATAGAAGTATTGCCATATAGTATCAGAATCGCTGGATTGGTGCAGCCCTACAGGTTCATGCAAAAACTACTATTTATGCAGAAAAAAGTATTAGGAAACAATGAGGTTCAGATCTTAGCCAGGGAAAAGAACTGGTTTGAGAGGGGAGTTAAAGAAGCAATTTTTGTCAAAAGGGAGAATCCTTCTTTGAACAGAAGTGGTGGAGTCAGACATAACTTGTCTCCCATTTACAATTCCATTCTTAAACCAAAAAGGGCAGGCAGGTCAGGGCCAGAGGTGTGGGGACGGTCGTTAGGGTGAATAGATATGCTAAACTAGACGCCAGAGAAATTCGAAATACAAAAGAGTTACAAATTAGTTGAGATAGTTTCAGAAGAATTTAGTGTAGTGAGCTCCTCCCTGCAGCTAGTCATAAACAGTGTCTTACCAGCACTCGAATCAGAACTGACGAAGCCTCTCGGATGAGCGGCGAAACGTTTTCAACCAAACAAACTTTGTCCAGTTGACAAATTGAATTTCGTCTTTTATCATTAGGAAACAATGTTTTACAGATAAATAAAAAATACCACATTTTCAGCTCACTCACTCTCCTCTCCTGTGCTCTGTCCCATAGAAATCCTGATAATCAAAATATCATGATCAACTGACTAAATGAGTGAAGGCCTTCAGCCCCAGAGGAAGATCCTGAATATAACAAAAACATACTTCCGATTTACTGAATTTACTACTGAATAACTAATGAATTGTATACAAATACCCCACTGTGTGAAGAAGATATTCTGTCTTTCCATCTGCAGTCTGGACTGCTCACGCTGTCAGGATACACTGATACTGGCTGTTTTAAAAGTTTCATAAATGAAAACGTGCCAGAATTACAGTAGATGTCTACATTGGATTACATAAACCAACCACTGGGGAGCACAAGCTAGTGTTCTTTAGGGAGCACAGACTAGTGTTCTTTAGTGCCGGTCCCAAGTCCGGATAAATGGTGAGGGTTGCGTCAGGAAGGGCATCCGGCGTAAAACTTTGGCCAAATCAATGATGCGAGTCAACAAAACCATTTCCATACCGGATCGGTCGAGGCCCGGGTTAACAACGACCGCCAACAGTGCTGTTGACCCACAGGGTATTGTTGTAAATTGGGCTACTGTTGGGTGAAGACAAAGAAGAAGAGGAGGGAGATTGATTCAGGGAAGAAGAGAAAAGAGGAAGGTTAGAAGTGTCAGTCTGAAGTTTGGAACGTTGAATGTAGGTACAATGACAGGAAAAGGTAGAGAAGTAGCTGATATGATGGAGAGAAGAAAAGTAGACGTTCTATGTGTGCAGGAGACCAGGTGGAAGGGCAGCAAGGCTAGAAACATTGGAGGAGGTTACAAGCTTTTTTATCATGGCTTGGATGGAAAGAGAAATGGAGTAGGGGTGATCCTCAAGGAAGAACATGCAAAAAATGTGGTGGAGGTGAAAGGAGTGTCAGACAGGTTGATGTGTGTGAGGGTAGAAATAGAAGGGATGATGATGAATGTTGTCAGCGGTTATGCCCCACAGGTGGGCTGTGAGTTAGTAGAAAAAGAGAAGTTCTGGAATGAACTTGATTTGGTGGTAGAGAGCATCCCCAGAGGAGAGAGAGTTGTGATTGGAGCAGACTTTAATGGTCATGTAGGTGAAGGGAACAGAGGTGATGAGGAAGTGATGGGCAGGTTTGGTGTTAGGGATAGAAACTTGGAAGGACAGGCAGTGGTAGACTTTGCAAAGAGAATGGAAATGGCAGCGGTAAACACCTATTTCCAAAAGAGAGAGGAACACAGGGTGACCTACAAGAGTGGAGGTAGGTCCACACAGGTAGATTATATCCTGTGTAGAAGAGGTAATCTGAGGGAGATTAGGGACTGTAAAGTGGTGGTAGGTGATTGTGTAGCCAAACAGCACAGGATGGTAGTGTGTAAGATGACGATGGAGATGAGAAAGAGGAAGAGAGTCAAGACAGAGAAGAAAATCAAGTGGTGGAAGTTAAGGAAAGAGGGATGTTGTGAGGACTTCAGGAAGGAAGTGAGGGCCGTCCTGGGTCCTGTTGAGGAGTTCCCAGACGATTGGGAGACTACGGCCAGGGTGATTAGGGAGACAGGTAGGAAGGTTCTAGGTTTGTCTTCTGGGCAGAGAAAAGAAGACAAAGAGACATGGTGGTGGAACGATGAGGTTCAGGAGAGTGTCCAGAGGAAGAGGTTAGCAAAGAAGAGATGGGACATGGCAACCCCTGAAAAAGGGACAAGCCGAAAGGAGAAGAAGATTAATTAATAATTTATTAAGTAATTATTAATAAATAAATACATTAATTGTTAGTTGTTGTTTTTTTTTATAAATCCTATGCACTTTTTTCTTTGTGAAAGGGTATGGTTTGTTATGATGGTAGCTACCTCCAAAATGGCAAATGTTTGAACATCATTTTTTGTTTTAGAAAAAATCCTCTGCACTTTTTTTGTTATTGGTTTGGTTTATTTGTTTTTGTTATTCAATAAATTCAGTTCTGAATTGAGTTGCTCAGAGTTCTGTATCAATTGAAGACACGACCCAGATACACAGACACTGATATTTAAGTTATCCTATTTTTTTGGTACATTTTCACTGAAGTATGTCGAATATATTGCAATGCATCGCAATAATTCAAGTATCGTGATTGTATCGCATCGTGGCATATGAATCGTGATTCAAATTGAATCGTGACTTCTTTGCCAATACCCACCCCTCATAGACGTCACGGCACTCAACGTTTGGATTCGACATGACATCACTCAGTAAGTTAAGGGCCCATGTGTATTTGAAGTACTGGGCTGGTGTCTCTGACTCTCCTCACAGGCTCAGCTCTGACCTACTTTCACAGCTGGAACCTCAGAGTTCCTCACACAGAGTTGAGTGGATATTAGTGCTGCAAGATGAATCAGAACTGAATCCAAACTACTATTAGAATGGACTTAATAAGCAAACCACAAAGGCTACAGTTTTTGAAGCACCATTGTTTCCTCCACAAACAACAAACCCTCCTGTGTAGTAACTCTTAATCAATAATAAAGGGAGATGTCTACAGCTCCAAAGCTCAAAATACACTGTTCCACCTTCTTATGTCATGAAGTGGTAGTTTACATATTGTGGGCTCGCCTCACAGCAAGATGGTCCTGGGTTTGATTCTGGGACAGTGTGGGGCCTTTCTGTGTGGAGTTTGCAGGTTCTCCCTGTGCCTGCATAGGTTTCCTCTATCACTAAAAACATGAACAACAGGAGCCTCCCCTGAAAAAGAGTTTCTTAAAGGAAAAGTAACGTTTTTTACAATTTGAGCCTTATTTCGGTAATAAAACAAGTTGTTTTACTCACCCATAGCACTTTGGTGTCATATGGAGCATTTCCGGAGATGTTTTAGATTAGCGTTAGGCTAACGCCATTAGCCTAGCGCGACTTATAGCCATAGCTCGGGGCATTCCCCGAGCATGTAATATGCCCCGTGCGGGCTCCAAATAACACAAACTTTAGCACTTTTAAAATCATAGAAGCCCGATGTCTTAGTCTACGATTTTGTTTGAATCAAAAGTGGCCTGTAATCCGAGATTTATCCATAGTTTACAGCTTTGCGTTTCATGTTTGGGTCCCGGGAGCTGAGAGCACAGTCCGCACATGCGCACTGGCCTCCTCATCTACTCGAAACTATGGCTAAATCTCAGATTACAGGCCACTTTTGACCACACAAAATCGTAGACTAAGACATTGGGCTTCTATGATTTGAAAAGTGCTAAAGTTTGTTATTTGGAGACCGCACGGGGCATATTACATGCTCGGGGAATGCCCTGAGCTATGGCTATAAGTCGCGCTAGGCTAACGGCGTTAGCCTAACGCTAATCTAAAACATCTCCGGAAATGCTCCATATGACACCAAAGTGCTATAGGTGAGTAAAACAACTTGTTTTATTACCGAAATAAGGCTCAGATTGTAAAAAAAACGTTACTTTTCCTTTAATCTCAGTGGGACTATCCTGGTTAAATAAAGGTCAAATAAAAAATAAAAACAGACACCTTTTACCTTTTGTTCAGTGGAGATTGGTAAATCTATGGTTGAAAGTATCCAGCTGATTCTAATGAAGGTGTATGAGGTTTACAAACACAATGAAGCACTTCCTGTATTAACACATGGCATCACAAGGTGGAAGAGTGTGTTTTCTGTTTGATCCTGAGGAACGTTTTGGTGCAGCAACATTTTCATTGCATTTCTCAGTGGCCTTTCTGTCTCAAAGGTCTCAGTGCAGTTTAACTGGACGATTGGTCAGGTAGGGTCAGATCTGCGTCAGAGCAGTTTGAGGGGATCTCCTCTGCATCCTTCAGTCCGGGCAGAACAGAGTTCACTTGGCTCCTCCTGGACACACAAGAGGAAAGCCTCTTTTCTGTTGTTTTGGCTGGTGATGAGGTGGGACATTCACTCGAAGTATATGGAAGGTCATGAAGTATTTCCTCTGAAAATATTTGCTGCTACATTTGGTGTAAAAAGCATGTCGCATCTCAGAGGACCATCAGCTCATTTTACACAATCCTTGTCCTTTGAGCTGCACATGCTGCATTTCTTAGTTGGTTAAAGGTCCCATGGCATGAAATTTTCACTTTCTGAGGTTTTTGAACGTTAATGTGAGCTCCCCTACCCTGTTTAGCCCCCCCCATGGATAAAAGTTGTGAAATGTCTAAACTGAGCATTTGCGATCCTTTTCTGTGTTAGAAAAAAACAGAGCTGAAACGGGCGAGTTTGAACAAGGAAACTTATTGACGTCAGCTCGAAAAAAGAAATGCAAATGCAGTTCCACCCCCGTCTGTCTGTACTCAGCGTCTCTGTAAATCACGCCCAGAGAGTTTGGACTGCGAATGCGCTAGGCAATGCGAAATGCGTTTTTTTATTTGCCTGGAGGCACGTCCGAGTGTTTCTAGGCTCGGAAGTCCTTTATCTGAGCCTCTGGACATTTGAACAGCAGTGGTTTAATTTTATTTTATGTGGAAATGTGTTTATTTTTCAATGGAACGCTTCAAATCTCTCCCCCCCGTGCAAAAACAAGGAAATGGATCAGCTGTGGGCTCTGAGCTCTGAGCGGAGAGTTTGGCCATGCCCCCACCCTCTACTATTGGCCATCTCTTTTCTCCTCATTTGCATTCAAGCAACAACGCCCAGAATAAAGAGTTTGAGAGAGATATTTATGACTCTTTCTCATCTTATCTCTGTTTCTCATGCACTGAGTGTTGATTTTGAAGAAGGATTCATTTACAGTATTAGGGAACCATTAAGGAGCCATATAAAAGCATCAAGAAGTACCATGTCATGGGACCTTTAAAATCCCATGATATAATGTTAAAAACTGAGCTCAAAAGCACAAAAGTTACAAAAACTACTCAGTGTGTCTGTTAGTCACAAGAGCAGCCAGCCACTTTGTTGCCGTGAGAGTCATTTCCTTCAAGCTTCATATTGTTCACTCATTCTTTGTAACTCACCCTCACCACACCACACCACACCACCCAACACTCCTACACTGACACTTCACTTCTCCATCACACCAAGCACCTGCGCACCACCCAATCACCAACTCAGCACTGACATCATCACATTTCCTATTCTACCCCTGCTGATATTCATAATGCTCCTGTCCCCACCCATGTGTCAGCCCACAATAGCACCCTCTCCCCAGCACTTTCTCAGCATGCCCACTCCTTACCCTCTTACCCACTCCTCATGATCACCTCAGCACCCTCATCACAACTTTATCACAAACCTAGCACCCTCCCCATGCTCCTACAATCACCACCCTAACACCCTGACCACTCCATCACTCAGTCTGTGCACCCTCACCACCTCACCACACCACACCAACAGCACCTTGTCATCACAGCTCTAGCAACAACTTAGCACCCTCCCTAGACTCCTATCATCACCACATCACCCCTTCTGCCCCATCACTCGCTTTACCCTCTCACCCCCATCAGACACAAACACACACAGACACAAACACACACACACAGAGACTCCTCTCACAGATACAGGGTGTGGTTAATTGCTGGGTGCCGTGAACTGGAGCATGGATAAGGAGCACACACACATGCATGCACGTGGACACACACACACACACACACACACACACACACGTCATGAAGTGATCTTTTTCAACTTAACAGCTCCTTTTACCTTTAGTTCAGTAGAGATTGGCCATTTGAAATAATCATATTCATGTATAGAGTAGTGTATGGACTGTATGGAGTTTAAAATCACAGTGGAGCACTGTACAGCATAAAGTGGAACAGGGTGTTTGAGAGACTCAGCCTAAATTTGCAGGGTTTGAGTGTTAAATATCAGACCCTCCAGGAATTCGCGATGTTGTGATTCGCAGCTTCAACGCAACTTCAGCCAATCCCCGTGAATTCAGGGCGGTTTTGCAATTTTGACCAATCACCGCAACTTTTCCGCAATTTTTACAAATTTTGAGCAATCATCGGCAACGTATTGAACGCCGACCAACTTCCTTCTGCTTTACTTCCGTGTGACAAACGAAACTGCAGCCGTGTCCCAGTTCCCAGAGCGCACAGCTCGGAGCGCGGCCCGAAGGGGGCTCAGACTGCAGTCAAGGAGGTGCACACTTGCTCAGCCCTGACTGCAGTCCGCGGACCGCTTAACGACTGTGGTCTTCGGACCGCGTGTTAACTGCACATGGGACAAAAAAGAAGTGGGACAGCAGTCGTCGCGCCGGTGTACTGTCGGCCCACGCTCCGAACTGTGCACTCTGGGAATTGGGACACGGCTTCTAATGGCAAAGAAACATGTCTGCGGCGCCATTTGCCCACAAAAATAACAGCAAAAGACCGAAACAGTTCCCCTCCTAGTAGTCATTTATTTTCGATGTTGGTAAGGTTGTTTTAGGACCATATCTGTGATCTCTGTGTCTTTGTATTATTCTTTGTCAGTAATAACTCAGTATTCAAAATATTACTCAATTTTAATTACAAAAAGTGAAAATCGCAACTATTTATCGCAACTTTCACTTCCTCCCGCAACAAAATCGCAACAAAAACCTTCAAAGCACCGCAACTTTCATCGCAACTTTTTGGAAAAGCTCCCACAAAGTCAGGCATTTTAGCAACAATCACAAAAAATGCCTGTGAAATCCTAGGGGGGTCTGTATATTTGTCAGTACAGTAATCCCTCGAAATTAACGTTTTCTCACATTTGTCTCTCATTTAAACACTCAAACTTTTGTAGATTTTCAACAAAATGTATTAATAGTAGGGATGCAAATTATCGATTAATTCATTAATCTTTAGTTGATTGACCTTATCGATCAACTTACGATTAACTGATAAGCGGCGTTTTTCACCTGAATTTCAGTGTTTCAATAGGGTCTTTAAGAATATAAGCTATAGTAACATAACACTGAGTCATAAATATATCATAGTATTATTATATTGTATATTCCTCAATTAATTATTCCTTAGTAAAAAGCAGACAAATGTATTGATGCTGAATAACAAAATACAGTAATCCCTCGCTCTATCGCGGTTCACTGTTCGCGGCCTCGCTGTTTCGCAGATTTTTTATTTTTTTCAATTTTTTTCAATTTTTTTTAATAGTGTAACATTGTGTTCTGCGTCCTGATTGGCTAAGAGCACGCAGAGCCACGGTGGTCTAATCCTGGTTTAGACCTGGTTCAGACCTGGTTTAGACCTGGTTTAGACCTGGCACGGATTGAGGACGGGTCTCGTGCTCGCAGCCCCGCACCGGGTCATGCTGCGCTATCACACGTGTCCGCTCGCACACACACCGCCCTCCCCCTTCCCCCCACACTTCACTATTAATAATTTTGTTGAAAATCTATGAAAGTTTGAGTGTTTAAACGAGAGACAAATGTGAGAAAAGTTTAAATCCAGTCTGAGAAAAGCGTATAATGTGTGTGGCTGAGCGCGCATTATTTGAATTTTTCAGATTTCGCGTTTCGTAACTTGAATTTTCTTTCGTATCTAGAGACCAAAATTTAACGTGAAGGCATTTTGTAACTTGAAATTTTCGTTTGTTGGGTCTTTCGTAAGGTGAGGTACCACTGTATATAAAATAATAAAGCAAATTTAAAAAATTTGTATTTTAAATTGGCTTATTTTTCGGAAAGAAAGGGTGTGTGTATAAATCACCATAATTACCACTGCTCGCGGTCCTGCCAATCATGACGAGTAGCGCTGTTGTGTTTGCACCTGTTCGCCAATCAGCTGTGAGCAGCGTGTGAATATGTACGCTTCATTTCAAGAGGATAAGGACAGTGAAACTGGAGAAAAGCCGTAACTTGCTACGTAAATGCTTCATAAGAAGGCACTCTCACCTCGGGACACATTTGGGACACGTCGGTTAATTTAGCTGCTGAAAGACCATGGATATATGCGGTATGCATGATTACACAAATTGTCGGACAACACAGCAAACTGCTATTGTCATATTATCATATTATTTCTGCATCAGAGGGAGATATTAGCTGAAAGCAGGGGCATTGTGTCAATGTGTGTGTACAGGACTAAAATGGGACTAAACCAGGACTAAAACGGGACTAAGCCGGGGCTAAACCAGGATTAAACCAGGACTAAAACAGGGCTAAGGTGTATGTGTGTGTCCAGTGTGTGTGTGTGTGTGTGTGTGTGTGTAGGTGTAGGTGTGTGTGTGTGTAATGCCCTATACTATTTTGTATTGTATTAAATTGATAAAGGTGACTTTGACTGAACATATTATCCTGTGTATTATTGAATTATTATATGGGCCTTTTGTTATAAAAGCATTTTAACAAAGTACCTTCTAATTCTGACCTGCCCTGAACCACCACACCACAGTGATGTCAGTGGTGGTGGGAGGGCTTAGCTTAATGTCATGCAAATGAGCAAGAAGGCCTGGAGTTACAGAATCTTTAGAGAAGCTTTTCGCAGCTTGTCATTTTTCCGATGTGCTGCTTTTGAGATTTTATATATTGAGTTTATATACATATATTGAGTTTATATACATATATTGAGTTTATATACAGTGATATTATATATTACTGAACTGGAGTCACTTTAACTGCTGTTTGTTCACTGCTCAGAATCAAAGACATTTATTGTGCAGCGTTCCTGTGCCTTTTAACCTTACACTGTTGTGTTTTTTTAGTTGATTGTACATACTTATTATTTATCTTAATTTTTGATGCATGCTCTTTTTTCCAACTGTTTCTGAAACTTGCGTTGTGACACTGCAATTTCCCCATTGTGGGACAAATAAAGGATTATCTTATCTTATCTTTTAAATGGACACAAATTCTTCAAATGTTCTCAGATTTTCATGTGTAAGGCATCGTTGGAAAGCTTAGAATCTACACTTTCAGAATCTGTAGCTCAAAATGCACGATTTGTGTCTGTTTTTTGTCACATAATATGGTGTCACTCATGTCAGAAGATGTCTCTCCCACATCACACAATAATCTCCTGCTTGTAGTTTCTTAACAGGAGCTTTAAGTGACTAATCAGAGGCAAGTCCGCCAGCCAAGAAGCGTAAACAGACCCGTGCAGTTATGATCAAGTGACATTATAATATTCTTTACGTTATAGATATCGCGGTGTGTTGTATAATGCACAAATCCTGTCTCCGAGTCGCCTCTCCGCCCGTTCTCCTGCACTTTACTTTTGCACAGCCTTGACCTATATACGCTGTGTGGAACGGCACCGGTGAAACGCGCCGCTTTTACGCAATTGCGCCTCCATAATCTGGATTCGTTGGTATTTCCAAATATGTGAACGATGCCCACTCACCTCCACGAAATAGAAGCAGGGCAGCAGGCTGACACTGTCTTTGGTCAGGGTCCTCTTGTCTCGCGCAGACATGTTGTTGGGGCCTCTCGGTGCGCGCGCGTACACGGTTGGAGGAGCGGTGGAGAGGACCGGGAGAGGACCGGGAGAGGACCGGGAGAGGACCGGGAGAGGGGCAGCGGGAGGGAATCAGAGCCGGAGCATGGCGACGGGAGAGCGGCTATCCTCCACACGAAGCCCCGGGCCAGCGTCACGGGCTGTGAGCGGGCAGCAGCATCTGTGCATGTCCTCTTCGGAGGCAGGTATGAGGAGAGGAGGAGGACAGGAGCATGCGCAGTGAAGAAGAAAAGAGGGACGCGGTTATGGGAAAGAGGCGGTTTAATAGAGGGATTAAAGTGAGGGTATTTTACTTCTACGTGGTAACAGCTGTTAACACGTCTTATTTAAAGAAAAGAAAGAAAGCTATGCCTTTATTAGTCCCACAGTGGGGAAATTCCATTTCTGCATTTGACCCATCCTGTTATCAGGAGCAGTGAGCAGCACATTACTGCACCCGGGGACAACTCCATGATCTTCTTGCTTTGGGTTGGTCTGGAGGATTTTACCTATGGTGCATGTTTTGGGTTGGTGGGGGAAACCGGAGTGCCCGGAGGAAACCCACCCAGACACGGGGAGAACATGCAAACTCCTGTTAAAGAAGATTGTATAATAGTGTCTTTAATGAATTATCAAAGTGTTATATTCTTCTTGTGTTGGTTCATCTCCTATTGTAAAACCATAGGATGAGATAAGGACAAAGACTGATTAACTTAGCTTAGACAAACAATCAAAGCAACTGCTGATTAGTGATGTGTGTATGGTAAAGATTAACTTTGTTGTAAGCTTGGTGAATCTGGAAATTTCCGTGCCTATGTGATCCTAAATAAAAGGAAGGACGAGGAGGTGTTCTTGGAGATTTGAGTGTGTGGCCTGGAAGGAGGCAGAGTTTAACAAATGCTACACCTCATTCTCCCTCGAGTATAATACTTCTGTGTCTGTTTTCTCATTTGTTCCCTTTTGTTGATGTTTATTAGGAAAAAATTACGGGGCGGCAGTAGCTCAGTTGGTAGAGCATATGCCTTGTGATCCAGGGGTTGGTGGTTCAAATCCCGCTCTTGACGGGTTGACCCCAGCTCCCACAGATGAGCGCTGCCGTTGTGTCCTTGGGCAAGACACTTAACCCCACCTCGCCCCCAGTGCTAGTGGACACTGGTAGCCCCCAGAAGTACATCAGCTTGGACTGCTGCCCCCGCGACCCAGAAAATGGAAAAAGCGGAAGAAAATGAATGAATGAATGAATATTAGGAATCCCTAACAAATCCACACAGAAAGGTCTGACCTTCTTGCTGTGAAGCATGAGCGCTAACCACTCAGCCGCCGTGCTGCCATTTAGATGACCACGTTACGTCTTATTGTTTTGGAAAATGCTATAAAAAACAGCGAAAACAACGTACTAACATGTTTTATAAGTGTCATATTCACTTTTGATGCTCTCTCTCATCTCCCTTTGCCCTCCGTGCTCAGTCACTCCCCTTCACAGCAACATCACAAACGCTACTGCACTTTGCCTCGGGTGTGTCAAGTTCTGTATGCAGTTTTGTATCATATTTTTGTATATTTGGGAGAATTGTCGTGTGGGAGCATGAGTGACATAGGCTTGTGGGTGGAGCCTTACACAGCTAACTAAGAAAGGTTCGAACAGGACGTAGGGGAGATCGCTTAATTACTCAGACATGTATGGATGACATCTAAAACCAATTCAGACATGTTTTTGATGAAGTGACAATGGCATAGCATGGTTGGAAGCTAAAAACATGGCAAAAGGAGAAATTCAATAACGACTGAGGGATTCTACACATTAAAAACATGCAATTTGCATAATACTTCCTCTTAAAAGTGGACGTGATGAAACCAAAACAGGCATGATAAAAATAGCAAGGAAAATTACACAGGTAGGCTTTTTATTTTCTAAAATCTCTAAACTCCAAACTTTTGAAAATGTGAGGTGTCTTGATTTGGACTCATGGACTGGTGTCCGCTTTTTAGGAGACCAGTGTGTTTAGTGTGTTTAGTGTGTTTAGTGTGTTTAGTGTGTTTAGTGTGTTTAGTGTGTTTAGTGTGTTTAGTGTGTTTAGTGTGTTTAGTGTGTTTAGTCTGTGTAACAGTAGTTTTACAAGTGTATTAGTGTAGTACTTTAAAGTCCCACATGGAGGCGTCTCTCTTTTTGTATTGTACTCTACAACTCAAGGAATGTGTGGCACAGGTATAACAACAGACTAGTCATGTTTCATGTTTCAGAATTATATATTGTGCTGGATTAATGCCATATGTAGTGACACTGCAAATAATGCTGATGGCTAATGGGTAACTCAGCTCACTGGAGCAGTTTTGTATTAAAATGAAAACTTAATCTGGAGCTAAACCTGGACTAAACCATCCATCCTCCAAGTTCCTTACAGTCTACATACATCTCATTCAGAGGATGCCGGCTCAGTCCTGCTCAGTCCTCTATAAGAGCATGTGCTTTGGAGTTCACACTTCAGAACTGAGAACTACATTCACAATGTGTCTGTTTTAAATGAGTCTGAATTGTTTCTATTAAAAAAATAATTCTGAAACACATTTTTATGTGTTTAATCGAAATTTGTGATTGATCATTCTAATGTTACTAATGCATAATGTGTAGCATTTATACAGCCCATTTTAAAACCCAGTGTAGGTATAGAGTATTACTCACTCACCTCACACTGTGGCATTATTATTGTAGCCACAGCCGTCCTTGGCAAAAGGAGAATTTCAAATTGTCAACTGGACAAAAGTTTATTTGCTCAAATACACCAAATAAACTTTTGTCCAGTTGACAATTTGAAATTCTCCTTTTGCCATAAATTGATGAAGGGGTAATTAGTCCGAGGGGGTAATTAGGCCTATATAACTGTGTTTCAGTGTAGTGTGTGTTCCAGCCCTCACACATGTTCTACTGCAGCTTTACAGATGTGCAAACTTCCCAGTCATCTTTAATGTGAATGTACCACATCACCTGAGCGCGGCCGCTGCAGGTGTCCTGTGCGCATGCGCATGAAGAGTGAGCCCTATTAAGCTACAGTACATTAAAGCGTGTTGTGGCACAGAAAATGCGCGTTAGAACCGAAACTGGCGTTCAAGTGAGGTGAGACATGGTCAAAAACAAGCCACTGAAGCGACGTGTTCCCGCGTGTGTCTCCCTGACACACTGACCTGGAGCTGTCCATGGTGCTACTTGTGCGGTGCAGCCACAACCAGAGAACTGTAGCCGACACCGAAGAGCGCGCAGCGGGGAGAAGAGCCATGTGGACACCGGTATCTGAGCTCCGGAGCCGGTGAGGACACTACTCCTTACTTTATTTACTAGCACTTATGATCATGTAGCCTAGTTAATACTACTACTACTACTACTATTTTAAGTACCATCACTTCCTCCACAAACAAGCAATATCTTGTTTTATGAAATGTGATTCTTGTATTTATTTTTTTGGTCAATTACAGGCGCATTTATGTTAATTTTGAGTCCCACACCTTCATCCTGACCCACAGAACGTGCAATTAACGCAAATACACAGAGAAGCTAGTAGCAGGTGAAGTGATCCGTGGTGTGGCCTCCTCGATGTCACAGAGGCTCTTTTTCTTATTACTCCAGAGAGCTCCGGTGCAACTCTATCTGCCCTGCCCGACTCACTACTCAAGTAATAGTGTTTGGTCAGTGTGTTTTGTTGTTTGGTAATTGTCCTACACTGACCCCCTGTGGACAGCGTGTTCTTTGCAGTGTAAAGGTCCCATATTATTACTCAAAATGGGCTCTTGAGAACTTTAAAGGAAAAGTAACGTTTTTTTACAATTTGAGCCTTATTTCGGTAATAAAACAAGTTGTTTTACTCACCCATAGCACTTTGGTGTCATATGGAGCACTTCCAGAGATGTTTTAGATTTGCGATCTCCATCATGTGAGTTCTCGGGGCACATGTTTGCGGTCTCCAAATAACACAAACTTTAGCACTTTTCAAATCATAGAAGCCCAATGTCTTAGCCTACGATTTTGTGTGGTCTAAAGTGGCCTGTAATCCGAGATTTAGCCATAGTTTCGAGTAGATGAGGAGGCCAGTGCGCATGTGCGGACTGTGCTCTCAGCTCCCGGGACCCAAACATGAAATGCAAAGCTGTAAATTATGGATAAATCTCAGATTACAGGCCACTTTTGCTTCAAACAAAATAGTAGATTAAGACATCGGGCTTCTATGATTTGAAAAGTGCTAAAGTTTGTGTTATTCGGAGCCCGCACGGGGCATATTACATGCTCGGGGAATATATTATATGCCCCGAGCTATGGCTAGAAGTCGCGCTAGGCTAACCGCAAATCTAAAACATCTCTGGAAGTGCTCCATATGACACCAAAGTGCTATGGGTGAGTAAAACAACTTGTTTTATTACCGAAATAAGGCTCAAATTGTAAAAAAAAACGTTACTTTTCCTTTAAGTCTTGTTAGAACGTTGTTACCTCCTCAAAAACATACCTGGAGTTGTGTTTTGTTTCATTCACAAATGTTTGAGTAATCTGGCTACAGAGTATTAGTCAGTCTACATCTCAAAAGCTCAGAATGCTCTGTTCCACCTAGCGATGACATGAAGTGGTAGTTTTCAAGTGGAGATAGGCAATTCCAGGGCTGAAATTATCCAAAAATTCTAGTGAAGGTGTATGGAATTTAAAAACACAGTGGAACCCTTCCTGGATTAAGGTGTACAAGGGGGAACAGAGTGTTTTCTGTTTGAGAGAAGAACCTAAATATGAAGGGTTTAATGTGTGAATGAAACAAAACACAACTCCAGGTATGAAACTTTATAACATAGATCAGAAAATAGCATAATAAGGGCCCTTTAAATGTCACAGTGGACACATCATCACATAAAGTCCCATTATTATTTTCCATCTCTATTGGGCTCTCAAACAACAAGGGATCAACACATGCTCCAACAATGGCCATGTATTAGGTTATTGTGATCAGTTTATAATGTATAGAATCAGTAAGGGTATCAGTAAGCCTACTTTTTCAATATTGTGTGATGCTAAGTCTGTTAGACTTTAATCTGAGTTTTATTTCAGCACAATCTGACCAGAAAGAACTCATTTAGCTGGAACTACAACAGGTGAGCTGGCTTGTATTGCTAAACATACATGTAGTGCACGTGTGTAATGTCACTGCAAAGTGTCAATAGGTCAAATTGTCCAACTTTTATTATACCTCAAACGGGTAAAATTAAGTGTACATGACCTTACCCCCAATCCTGCGTGTGTGTCTCTGGCTCTGTGTGTCCATCCATCCCTCCATTTTCTTCCGCTTATCCGGGGCCGGGTCGCGGGGGCAACAGTCTAAGCAGGGACTCCCAGACTTCCTTCACCCCAGACACTTCCTCCAGCTCCTCCGGGGGGACCCCAAGGCGTTCCCAGGCCAGCCGGGACACATAGTCCCTCCAGCGTGTCCTGGGTCTTCCCCGGGGCCTCCTCCTGGCGGGACATGCCCGGAACACCTCCCGAGGGAGGCATCCAGGAGGCATCCGGAACAGATGCCCGAGCCACCTCAGCTGCTCCTCTCAACATGGAGAAGCAGCGGCTCTACTCCGAGCGCCTCCCGTGTGACTGAGCTCCTCACCCTATCTCTAAGGGTGCGCCCAGCCACTCTACGGAGGAAACTCATTTCGGCCGCTTGTATCCGCGATCTCGTCCTTTCGGTCATTACCCAGAGCTCATGACCTATAGGTGTCTCTGTGTGTGTTTCAGCTAAAAAGCATGGCTAAAGTGAAGCTGAACAGGAGAGAGAGAAACAAGCAGCTGAAGCAGCTGGCCAAAGAGGTACTGTCTCCTCTCTGCATGCTCACACAGTCTCAACTTTATTCAAACATCAGCTCACTCACAGCACACTCAACACTGCAGGCCTGTAGTAGAGGTGGGATGAGGCCATAGACTGTATAAAGAAGTGGACTAAGGGAGTGTGACATCACCCACAGCTTTCAGCTCCAGTCAAATGAAGCTCACGGTGAGGGGTGAATTTGGAATTTGGAGCCAAGCTCCATATTAGGAATAGGATTTGATTTACAGACAAAATAGGGAAATAAAAACTGAGGCTCATTGCAGTAGTTACAGAGAGTGTGTGTCATTATATGCTGTTAATAGTATAAATGTATGCTTTAAATACACAAGCCTGTTCAAACTGTATCTTCCCCACATGCATCTGTAAAGGCTGCAGAATTCCTCGCAGGCCGTATACGAAATACAGGACACAGTGACACAGTGTGGAGTCAGTCAACTTTACTCCTGTACAGACATATAAATACTCTATTAATATGTCTTAACACATTATCTGGCACTGGCTCCCTGCAAGAACGAAAACATACTGTAAAATGGCTGCTCATTTTTGTAAAATATGTCCTTTTTTTAACTCAGGCACAACTTACCCTCTGCAGTGTTCCATGTGCTACTGAAAGGGGGAGCTTACAATCAAATACTGGCCGTGCCACCACCATGTTATACAAGATTTACATATGACTCTCAACTATACCAACCATATATAAACAACAAAACATTTCTAAATTTTACATTAGTTACAGTGGAGTTACAACTCTGAGAAACAAATGCACAAACCACAACCCTTACATAGAAAAAATAAAATAAAACATACCCTCTGCAGTGTTCCATGTGCTACTGAAAGGGGAAGTTGTCCCACCAAAAACATGTGGGAGCAGTACGCACTTCCGGTTTTCAAAATAAAACGTCAAAATGGTAAAATTCACAAATAAACTATATTTAAACATAAAATATAAACAGAAATTGTAATATGTGCATTTTAAACTCCGTTACACATCACTACTGGTTACTACATTATACTTCATTTCCAATATGTCTATTACAATTCATTTTGATTCATCTAAAATGTTCTTGTCTCCATGGAGGTGCTGTTGCCTGGGATGATCCACTGTGTGGTATTAAACACATTCATCTGCTTACTGAGTGATCTCTGCCAGAAAAGTTACCTTGTGTATCTTTACATTACACTGCTTAGAAAAATGAATGAAACACTTTGAGAACACATCAGATCTTAAAGTGGGGAAAAACAAAGTTGAGTTTCTATACAAATACGGACAGGGCAATGTCATAGGAACAAAAGGATGATATCTCTATTTATGGAAATGAAAAACAGGTGCACTAGAGTGGAAACAATGAGACAACTCCTAAAACAGAATTGGTTTTGCATGTGGAGGTCATTTCAAGTTTCTCCCTCTTGGTCTTTTCTGGTGTTGGTTTGATTACCACTACTGGGAGTATGAGGGCATTCATTAACCCTACAGAAGCTGCACAGATTGTCCAACGTATTCAGGATGGCATCCTGATGTGCCACTGGAAAGAGATTTAATGTGTAAGCACAATCTTCAGAACATGGAGGAGATTTCAGGAGACAGGCAGTTAGTCTATGAGAGCTGGACAGGGCCGGAGAAGGTCCTCAATCCATCAGTGGGACCCGTATCTGCTCCTTTGTGCAAGGAGAAACAGGTTGAGCACTGCCTGTGTCCTACAGGATCACCTCCAGCAGGACACTGGTGTGAATGTCTCTGCCTAAACAATCAGAAACAGACTTCATGAGGGTGGCTTGAGTGTGCTCTGTGGGCCCTGTGCTCACTGCCCAGCACCATGGAGCTCCACTGGCATTTGCTAGACCACACCACTGGTGCTTTTCACAGAGCCGGTTCACCATGAGCACTTGTGATGAAAGAGTCTGGAGAAGACAAGGAGAACACCATGCTGCCTGAAACATTGTCCAGCATGAGCGGTTTGGTGGTGAGTCAGTGAGACATTATACATGGAGGGACGCACAGACCTTTACCGGCTAGAAAACAGCAGTCTGACTGCCATTAGGTATCAGGATGAGATTCTTGAACCCATTGTCAGATCGTACAGTGGTGCAGTAGGTCCTGAGTTCCTCCTGATTCACGGCAGTGCCTGGCCTCATGTGGCAAAAGTATGCAGGCAGTACCTGGAGGATGAAAGGATTAAAGGAAAAGTAACGTTATTTTACAATCTGAGCCTTCTTTCAATAATAAAACAAGTAGTTTTACTCACCCATAGCACGTTGGTGTCATTTGGAGCAGTTTGGTAAAAGTTATGTTGTAGCGTATCCGTTAGCCTGAGTACTCGGGGCATTACTTTGCAGTCTCCAAATAACACAAACTTTAGCACTTTTCAAATCATAGAAGCCCGATGTCTTAATCTACGATTTCGTTTGAGTCAAAAGTGGCCTGTAATCCGAGATTTATCCATAGTTTTCAGCTTTGCGTTTCATGTTTGGGTCCCGGGAGCTGAGAGCACAGTCCGCACATGCGCACTGGCGTCCTCATCTACTCGAAACTATGGCTAAATCTCGGATTACAGGCCACTTTTGCTTCAAACGAAATCGTAGATTAAGACATCGGGCTTCTATGATTTGAAAAGTGCTAAAGTTTGTGTTATTTGGAGACTGCAAATAAGTGCCCCGAGAACTCACGCTAACGGATACGCTACAACATAACTTTTACCAAACAGCTCCAAATGACACCAACGTGCTATGGGTGAGTCAAACGACTTGTTTTATTGCCGAAAGAAGGCTCAGATTGTAAAATAACGTTACTTTTCCTTTAATACAATTGATTGGCCCTTACGATCACCTGGCTTCACCCTGATAGAACACCTCTGGGACATTATGTTTGATGCTGTCAGGTTGCTCCTCAGACTCTACAGAAGCTCAGTGATGCCCTTACACAGATCTGGCAGGACATCCCACAAGGCACCACCCATCGTGGCACGGTTCTAACATTATCAAACATTCATTCAAACATGTGGAGGCCACACAAGATATTGAGAACCATTTTGAGTTGCAGTAATTACATTTTGGCAAAATGGACTAGTCTGCCACATCATTATTTCATTTTGATTTTCAGGGTGTGTATAAAATTAAACCTTCTGTAGGCTGAAAATTGTATTTCCAACAGGTGGGATCCTTTTGTTCCTAGGGCATTGCCCTGTCCATATTTGAATAGATATCCAGCATATTTTTTTCACATTCAGATCATTCCTGCTAAACAAAAAATAAATAAAATGTACCACAGGAGGGCGCTGCTGTCTATGGGATAGATTTGAGTGGGAAGTAGGCCTGTCATCATAACACACTCTGAAGCACAGTATATATTACTACAGAAATATATAAACAATAATACTGGAGCTACTTTATGACACTGACATCATAATAATAAAACAGTGAAACATTATTGAATATACAGAATCATTAAAACGCCTGAGCAACAAGCACAGAGCAAATAATTGCAATAATTATCAATAATTATTGTTGTTTATTTGACCCTCTAGAGACCTGATCTGTCCTTATTACAAAAACAGCAAACATCTGGACTAGGACTGCAAAGAAAAGGTGCCCCAAAAGATCTAGTTCCTGCTGTCATTTACTGAACGGTAAATGGATATCGTGATTACCGTGACAGGCCTAGTGTAACTTAATAGTTGAACACGACAGACCAAAATGATGATGACGTTTAACAGTTCTTGAAATATGTGTGTAAACTGTATTATATTCATAGGACATAATTGTCTTGTAGAGGCTTTTGCTTCACCCGAGTTTTAACTGAAGTAAAAATAGGTGCATATGTGTCAGAGAATTAGGAAGTGTACTGTTAGCATGTTAGTTGTTAATATTATCGTAATTGCAAACTGTGCTCTGGCCTCTTGAGAGTTGTGAAATAACTTTGGACCACTACATACGCACAGGATAAATCAGGTACCGTGCCTTTAACGGTATATCGTGATGTGACGGCTGACAATACAAACCCTCCAGGAATTTGAGATGTTGCGATTTGCAATTTCAGCCAATCCCCGTGAATTCAGGGCGGTGTTGCAATTTTGACCAATCACCGCAACTTTCCCGCAATTTTTACTAATTTTGCTAGACCAGGACTAGACCAGGACTAGACCAGGACTAAACCAGGACTAAACCAGGACTAAACCAGGACTAGACCAGGACTAAACCAGGACTAGACCAGGACTAGTGCTAATCTTGTTGCTAATCAAACAGTTTGTTCTCCTTTTTTCCCCAAATTAGAATCGATAAGAGAATCGATAAAGAATTGAATCGTTAAGCAGTATTGATAATGGAATCGGAATGGTAAAAATCATATAAATTCTCATCCTTACATATCACCATATTTGTGTTATTATTACACCCATTTCTTCACTGCTCCCGTCTCTCTCAGATCCAGGCTTGCATCAGCAGCTGGAGCAGATGCATTTCTTATGATTGTGACACCAGGGAGAAGTAATCCCAGCATGCTCTATTCCTCTTTGAAGTTAGCTCCTCTCTTTCTCTCTCACTCCTGCAGTGATGCTCTCTCTCTCACTTTTACTCCTCATAATAATAATAATAATAATAATAATAATAATAATAATAATAATAATAATAATAATAATAATAATAATGTGCAATTTATTTGCAATAAATCACAATTTAACATTCATGAGATTAATCGTGATGAATTTTTTTAATGAATTGACAGAACTAGTATCTGATATTAAGCAATACGAGGACAGAGAATGAAAACAGCATTTATTTCTTTTAAACACAAGTAACATATGACAAAGTGATCCCAATGTGTTCTGTAGCTGTTATTTATTAAAGGAATTGTATACAGCCTACACACTTGTTTTTGGCTGCAGGTGCTGGGTTTGAGGTAGTTCAAACCAACTGGACGAGATGTCATCGCACTATTTTAGGCACATTAGCTTGACACAGTTTGTGAATAACTGTCTACGGTTCACAAGGTTGAAACCTTGGCTGCGTGTGTGACTCTGTACTTACTACTTAATTCTTTATATATATAACAAATGTACAACAAGCCCACAACAGTGGGCTTTAAACACAAATGGACTGCTTGTGAGATAATGTGATTATTGAACCTCCTTAGAACCAGTTGTTCAGAGACTTTGGACAGTGTTTGTACAAAAGCGATGGCTGTATGTGTGCTCAGAGCTGCCCCAGAGCTTCCCCTGCTTAATCTGTATCACACACACTAACTGCACCATCTGGAGCCATTTACTACACCGTGTATAACACCATGTAATACACCATGTACTACACAGTGTACAACACCATGTGCTACACCATGTACTACACAGTGTACAACACCATGTACTACACCATGTACAACCCAATCACAAAGGCATAAGAGAGGTGCCTATAGAGTAGACATACAACCCTCTGGTGGATTTATTTTGTGACAAAAGTGTGACTGATCACTCTGAGCTGTGATAGTCACCGGACTGACTTCACCTGCCCCTGCCCTCCCACACTCATGCCTCCAGCCCATTTCACAAATACCCAACCCAGCACCAGCCCCCCTCCACCCCCCACCACTGCCCCCTGCAGTCCACCCCAGTCCCTCCCTCACTCTCCCCTCTCCATCACACCAGATGAGGTGAGGAGGGAGCTAAGGTGGCTGAAGCAGAGGAAATCTGCAGGACCTGATGGTATCTGCCCCAGGTTGCTGAGAACCTGTGCGGACCAGCTCTGTGAGGTTCTCTGCCACATCTTCAGTCTGAGCCTCAGCCTGGAGAGAGTCCCTATCCTGTGGAAGACCTCCTGTGTGGTCCCGGTTCCCAATACAACAAACTCCAGGGAACCGGCCCACTACAGACCAGTCTAGCCTTGCCCTCCCACCTCATGAAGACCATGGAGAGGGTGATCCTCAGTCACCTCTGCTCTGTCATCATCAGAAGGAGAAAACACAGATGAACTGTTCCATCCAATCTGTGGGAACCCCCTGGCGCTGGATAACATCGCGGATAAATGGAAATGGAACTGTGGGGAACAGCGGCTCAGTCCGTATTCATTATCATACGTGACAGGGGGAAGATTGCGAGTCGAAAGAAACCAGGGTTCTGGCAAATTGTCTGTTCGCCTGGGTTCTAAAAATATATTGATTACATTAAATTTCCCTGGTGTAATCAATTCTCCTAAAAATGTGATCCAACTGGACTTTGTTTTGACTGCATCTTCTGCACAAACACATCCAAGGCCGACAGCTGCGGCTTATCACGGCACTCTACAAAAACATTGGCACTCTATTCGGACTCACTGACAGGTATTTATGTCAACACTTGCCCTATCTATTCTATTTTTAGGATGTCTGCCTCTACTTCAGTTCAAACTTCAGTTCAAATTTTGATTTCTGATCTGCTCCCTTGCCCCACCCTTCCCTTTGTTGCCAAAGAAAAAAAACACTGTATGTTATCTGTCCAATTGTTTTTCTGTCATTACGCATTTTGAATAATTGTCTTTTCCACTCTGTATCTCCGAGTCGGCGGTGCGCACATGCGTGTGGCCTCTCCACTAGCCGCTCTATTACTGTCCTGCCTGGGTAGCGGGGAAACAAAATTTCGAATTACTCCATGTACATGTACATATGTTTTTTTGAAAATAAAGCAAACTATGACTATGACTATAGAAACTGTGGACAGTTTCAAGTACTTGGGTGTTCACGACAACAATAAACTGGACTGGTCCCACAACACCGACGCCCTGTACAAGAAGGGCCGAAGTCGCCTCGACCTCCTGAGGAGACTGAGGTCCTTTGGAGTGTGCAGGCCTCTGCTCAAGACTTTTTATGACTCTGTGGTGGCCTCTGCTCTCCTCTACGCTGTCGTCTGCTGGGCCCCGAGCAGCACAGAGTGGGACAGAAAAAGACTGAATAAGCTGGTCAGGAGGGCCAGCTCTGTCCTGAGCTGTCCTCTGGACTCTGTAGAGGAGGTGGCTGAGAGGAGGGTGCTGGCCAAACTTACGTCCATCATGGACGACACCTCTCACCCTCTGCACCGGACTGTAGAGGAGCTGAGCAGCTCCTTCACCAGTCGACTGAGGCATCCTCAGTGCAAGAAGGAGCGCTACTGCAGATCCTTCATCCCCACCGCCATCAGACTGTACAACTCCACTATATAGTCTAAATGTGCAATTTTCTATATTCTCTTATTTACTTATTTTATTATTATTACTTAGCTTGTCTGCACGCACTTTCTTGTTCAAACTTTCTTTTGCACTAAACTGCCTGGAGCTACTGTGGCAAGTGAATTTCTCCTATGTGAAAGTCTTATCTTATCTTATATTCGACTTTATCAACAGCATATTCAAGACACAGTCAAAGTAAAGTAAAGTAAGTAAAAGTATTATGAAAAAATTTTTTTTTTAGTTTTTAGCTTTCTACTAGGGGTGTAAATCAGACATTTCATGCCGATTCGATACAATGTCGAATTCTTAAGCCAACGATTCAATTATTTTCGATACTTGAGAATTCGATACAATTCAATTCAGTGGTGCATAGTTTTCACTTTATGTATTAATGATGTTTTGAATAAATTTTATTACAGAAAAAAAGGAGAATTTCTCCTTTTGCCATGGATTCTACCTGGACGACTGAGGGATTCTACACACATGTTCTAACATTATTCCCTCATCAAAAACAGGAAGAGGTTTTAGATGTCATCCATGCATGTCTGAGTAATTTAGCAATCTCCCTCGGGTCCATTTGAACCCTCCGAATGGTTAGCTGTTAGTTTCTGTGCAATGCTCCACCCACATACATATGTCACATGCCATGCTCCCACAGGACAATCCTCGATAAATGCACAAAAACATGATACAAAACTGTCCACACCAACTTGACAAACCTGATGCCATTTGCAGTATCATTAGTGGGATGCAGCTGATCGTGTAGTGATGGCACTCTGAAGCAGGAGTGGCGTGAGGAGGGGGGACTTGGACCGTTAATATGTTGTTTTCAGCCAATGTAGCATAGTTAATATAGAGGGATTATTAGACTATGTCACTTTGTGCCCTACTGTGCATGTCTCCTACAGAAAGAGCCGCCGTCCTGTCTGGGATCAGGTCAGTCTTGTAGGATTTCAGCAGATTTCTCCCGGGGGTGGGGCTAGTTGTGTCAATCTGGTATGAGTTGAGGATGAGGATATCTGGCTACTGAAGTTTGAGACATTCGTTCACGTCACTTATGCACTTACCTGCATTTAATGCATACAGTTCATTAAGACCAGGGCTCTCAAGTCTCACGCATTGAGAGTGTGACACACGCAATTCGACGTGTGTCACACGCCACACATGGCATTTCTCACGCTGATTTTTATTTTTTAATTTTTTTGTGCCCAGAAAATCGGTCTGTGTGGCTCAGTTTATGCAGGCACCGCACGTTTTCAGCGAAAAAAAACTCTCCCCCTCCTCCCCGTCCCGCTCCCTGGAAAAAAATCAGCCAATCAGAAAATAGATTGTTCTGTTGTTGGGCAGACTGTAGAGTGTAGTTTCAGCTGCTAAGCGCACACTGCGGTGATGATAAAACAAACTGAGAACCATCAGGTAATAACTTCATTTATAGAACTCTCATTAGTTGCTTTGTAGTTTAAGTTTGCTCTTTAGACAAACATTTACAGCAGGACTCTCAAGTCTCACGCATTGAGAGAGACAATTCGACGCGTTCACACGCTCACACGGCATTTCTCACGCAATTCAAGCCCCTCCCCCCCCCCGCTCCTCGGGAAAAATTGTTCACTCGCACCCCCCCCACAGACGTATCCCATTCACTATTGTTCATTTAGCATCATAACTTATTTTATCACATGGCGATAAACTGTTTCAGTGCGTTGACAACATCACAAGCTACGGTTGCAACTTCATGTTAACTGCAAAGGCAGCACCGCTTTCTGCACTCTGCTGTGCGCATCTGTTGTGTCGATAAATAATCCGTCTATGGTAAATACCCCATAAAATACCCCTTTTTTTAATGTCAGCCGTTCTAAAGCAGTGAACACACCTATAATGAATGTAACTGAATATTAAAAGTGCCAAAAGGTTTGTAAAACTAGGGATGAGTTAGACTTAAACTCCATCTGTATGTCTGTATGACTTATTGCAAAAGAGTGAAATGTGCACGAGATCTTAATTAAAAAAAAAACAGCAATTGTAACCTCAATGGGTGTACGCAGGAAAAACATAGCCGTATGTATTCCCATAGTCGTGCACTAGCCTATGCCCACAGGCACATAGTGAAGAACATAGTGAGTGTTTAGCAGATGAAGAAGCTGCTATATGGGTCACTGTGCTGCCTGTGGCTCTGTCTCCCCCTCTGGAGCCTCTCCTCACCCAGCCTCTGCACCAGGCACTCAGGCCTGGGAGGAACCACAGGAGGAGTTTTAATACTGTACGTACAAGCTGTATTTGCATTCTAGAATGTGATGGTGTCATGGTTTCTGATGGAGGGCACAGGTGTTCATAGCTCAATAAGAGATTTTATGTTTTTGAAAGAGAAATCCAAACTGATGAAACCTGCCATAATTTGTTAAGGATTTTGCTTCACAAATTTGTCATATTAATCTTGTGTCTTAAAATGTATTGCTGTTGAAAGAGAAGATGTTGAACTTTGTGCCAGTTTTTATTTCATGTGGATAGGCCCAGTAATGAACCATAAAACAGGACAACAAATCTGTAATCTGACAGTTACACAGCAAACTCCACCTGAGAATTTTAACGGTCCAGCCCAGATTAAACTAGAGGGATTCTAGAAGTCACTTGTCACTCGAACCCAGACCATGCATGCAAACTCCACACAGAACACACACAGAAAGGCCTGGGCGACCCGGGGATCGAACCCGGAACCTTCTTGCTGTGAAGCGTGAGTGCTAGCCACTCAGCCACCGTGCCGCCAAAAACTCCCCAGCTTCATCACTAAATGACTACAGACCCATAGCACTTACTCCAATTATGATGAAGTGCTTTGAAAGGTTGGTCAAGGCTCACATAACATCCAGCCTTCCCACTACTCTGGACCCCCACCATAGAAACAGTACTCCACCTATGCCTGGCTCATCTGGAAAACAAAAAACGCTGTTCATTGACTTCAGCTCCGCTTTCCACACGGTCATCCCACAACACCTGGTGAACAAACTGAGTACAATAGGCATCAGCACTTCATTATGCAACTGGATACTGGACTTTCTCACTAATAGACCACAGACAGTAAGAGTCGGTAAAAACTCCTCAGAGACCACCATCATTAACACCGGGGTCCCCCAGGGATGTGTGCTGTCTCCATTGCTGTTCACACTGATGACCCATGACTGCTGTGCCAGATTCACATAAAATCACATCATCAAATTCGCTGATGACACAACAGTGGTGGACCTCATCAGTGACGACGATGACTCGGCATACAGAGAGGAGGTACATCAACTCATCAACTGGTGTGACAGTAACAACTTACAGCTCAATGTCAACAAAACAAAAGAAATAACTGTGGACATTAGGAAAAAACACACAACACACACACCATTCACAATCAGTGACGTGGAGTCTGTGAAAAGCACCAAGTTTCTGGGAGTGTACATCACAGATGACCTCACATGGACTACAAACACCATCTCCCTAGTCAAAAAAGCACAGACACGCCTTCACTTCCTGCACAGGATGAGGAGAGCGAACCTCCCCACTTCTGCACTCACCACCTTCTACAGGGGTGCTATTGAGAGCATCCTCACCAGCAGCCTCTCTGTCTGGCACGGCAGCTGCTCAGCAGCGGACAGGAAGGCTCTACAGAGGGTGGTGAGGACTGCAGAAAAGATCATCAGATCACCCCTACCAGCCATTCAGAACTTATGCACATCACGCTGCTCCAAGAGAGCCATCAATATCATCAAGAACACTACCCATCCAGCACACAAACTGTTCTCCTCCTACCATCTGGGAAGCGGTACTGCAGTATGAGGTGCCACACAAACAGACTCAGAAACAGCTTCTTTCCACACACCATCAGGCTAATCAACACACTGAAGAAAATTCCATGAACATTTTGCTGTTGTTAATGACATTCATAAAACAATCTCACACACACTGATGTCCATGCAGCTTTCAGCACTCTTGCACTTTAAAAATTGCACCTTCACTTTTGCACCTTACAGATTGCACATTTCATTCTACCTCGAACGTTCATTCCTGTTGGAAGAGTATATGCTTGCCTATATGTTTTATGTCTATTTATTGTTGATGCCAATATACACTTTATGTCATGAGTGTAGCCGTGTGTGTGGTTTTTTTTAGTTAAATTGCACATTTGGAGTTCGGTGAAACACAATTTCAGTCCTCTGTGTAATGTCTGTTACATAGTGAATTGACAATAAAGTATACTTTGAACTTTGAACTTTGAAACAAATAGGTGTGGCGGTCTCGATTTCATTGTAGTTAGCTCCTCCCTTCAGGCAGATATAAGGCAGTGTCCACCAGCATCTAACCAGAACTGAAGAAGTAACTTGGATGAGCTGCAAAACATATTCAACCAAATAAACTTTGTCCAGTTGACAAATGGAATTTCTCCTTTTGCCAACTCCAGATATGTTTATGATGGGGAAACATTATAACATGGATCAGAAATGGTATAATGTGGGCTCTTTAAGAAAATACTGCAGCCCTATGACCATGAGATGGTTTCTATTCCATAGTATTTTTACAGGAAGTGACACTGAAGTGAAAGATATCATATATTTGCCTATTTTTTCCTCTCCATTTAAAGTGCTTTCATGTAACTCTGAAGGCGTTTGACTCCAGTGCTGTGCCTGGGCCTGATATGAGACACACAGGGCAGTGTGTGGGCGTACACAGGCAGCACAGATGGAGGAGGCCTGTCTTCTGCTCCACTACTCAACCCTGGCTCCATCACACGGCACATGCAGTGGCTGTGCCTCTGGACATGCCCAGCAGAGGAGTGTGTCACTGGGGCTGGGAATCACAGGCTCCCTCACAATTCCATATAATACATGATACACCTCTCACGATACAATCATATGATATGGCAGTACATATGATAATTGATATACTGGACGTGATCTAAAAGTATTTAAAGATCCCATGACATGGTACTTCTTGATGCTTTTATATGGCTCCTTAATGGTTCCCTAATACTGTAAATGAATCCTTCTTCAAAATCAACACTCATGCATGAGAAACAGAGATAAGATGAGAAAGAGTAATTTTTCTCTCTCTGAACAGTCCATTATGGGCGTTGTTGCTTGAATGCAAATGAGGAGAAAAGAGATGGCCTATAGTAGAGGGTGGGGGCGTGGCCAAACTCTTCGCTCTCAGCTCTGAGCTGTCAGCTGTGCGCTCTGATCCATTTCCACGTTTTGCGTGGAGAAGAGATTAGAAGCGTTCCATTGAAAAATAAACACCACTGCTGTTCAAAGGTCCAGAGGCTCAGATAAAGGACTTCCGAGTCTAGAAACACTCGGACGTGCCTCCAGGCAAATAAAAAAACGCATTTCGCATTGCCTAGCGCATTCGCAGTCCAAACTCTGGGCGTGATTTACAGAGACGCTGAGTACAGACAGACGGGGGTGGAACTGCATTTGCATTTCTTTTTTCGATCTGACGTCAATAAGATGCCTTGTTCAAAATCGCCCGTTTGAGCTCAGATTTTTTCTAACGCAGAAAAGGATCGCAAATGCTCAGTTTAGACATTTCACAACTTTTAACCGGGGGGGGGCTAAACAGGGTAGGGGAGCTCACATTAACGTTCAAAAACCTCAGAAAGTGAAAATTTCATGCCATGGGACCTTTAAAAAAACAACAACATTTTAACAACAGTATTTCTTTGTTAAAGGTCTTACTCTTGTGATCTTTAAGCCATGTTATGTTGCTACTTATTAACTTACATCTCCAAAGCTCAAAATGCTCTGTTCTACCTTGTGATGACATGTAGTGGTAGTTTTCAAGTTAACAGTTATCTTTTACCTTGTTTAGTAGAGAAACACTGTTTCACTTTGATGTCATGTGGTAATACAGAAAGTGTTCCACTGTGTTTTTAAACTCCATTACCTTCCTGTATTACTACATGACATCACAAGGTGGAAAAGAGTGTTTTCAATTTGAGGGATGAACTAATTGTGCAGGGTTTGTGTGTTAAACATGTATGAATGAAACAAAACAACTCCGGGTATTTGTGATGGGGAAACAACATTATAACAAACTATGAGCACGAATGACTCTAGACCCGAGCAGACAGAGGTGATGTCATGTGATGGATGGTTGTAGCTGAAGCATGTGTACATGGCCATACCGGCTTATAAAAGCCTGATCCCGTCAGATCTCAGAAGCTCAGCAGGACCGGGCCTGGTTAGTACTTGGATGGGAGACACTGGGAAAATCAGGAGCCAGAAGGGCTGCCAGCTGCAAGAACTGTAATTTTGTTCTTAGGCAAGGCACCTCGCCCACAATCCCTAGTATGAAAGTGGTGTGTGCGTGAGTGATGGTGATGGTCAGAGGAGTCGATGGCACAGATTGGCCATGCTTCCATCAGTCTGCCCCAGGGCAGCTGTGGCTGCAATAGTATCTTACCACTACCAAGTGTGGAGTGAATGAATAATGCTCTGTAAAGCATTTTTGAGTATCCAGAAAAGCCCTATATAAAACTTATCTGTTATTATTATTATTATTATTATTATTATTATTATTATTATTATTATTATTATTATTATTATTATTATTATTATTATTATTATTATTACATGTAGGGGAGAGGGAGTGCATTTACAGTAGCACACTTTCACCAATGTCTGTCTTTGCCCAGGCTCAGAATGAGTGAACTACAAGAATCAGGATGGAGGAAGATAAAGCGCCACAATGCGCACAGAGAAATGAGGTCAGCGTACCATGCTTGGAATAATAAACAGACACAAAGAATATATTAGCTCTGGCAGTGTGAGGGAGCAGAGGATAAGATAAGATAAGATAAGATAAGATATGCTTTTATTAGTCCCACAGTGGGGAAATTCCAGTGTTGCAACGCACAGATCAAGAACAGCAGGAAAAAGTAGCATGCAATAGAACAAGATAATAAATAATGGCTTAGAATAATTTAAAAATAGACTTAAAAATAGACTCTAGAGTATAGTTGAATATTGTAGTGTAGATAAAGTTGAATGACATGTTAACAGTGTTCGTTGTACAGTCTGACAGCAGCAGGAAGGAAAGACCTGGGTGAGGGAGCAGAGGATGAGTGTGGGAGCAGAGGATGAGTGTGTGAGCAGAGGATGAGTGCGGGAGCAGAGGATGAGTGTGGGAGCAAATGATAATCTGGCAGTGTGAGAGAGCAGAGAATGAGTGCAGGAGCAGAGAATGAGTGCGGGAGCAGAGAATGAGTGCGGGAGAAAAGGATGATCTGGCAGTGTGAGGGAGCAGAGAATGAGTGCAGGAGCAGAGGATGGGTGAGGGAGCAGAGGATGAGTGCGGGAGCAGAGGATGAGTGAGGGAGCAGAGGATGAGTGCGGGAGCAGAGGATGAGTGTGGGAGCAAATGATAATCTGGCAGTGTGAGAGAGCAGAGAATGAGTGCGGGAGAAGAGAATGAGTGCGGGAACAGAGGATGGGTGAGGGAGCAAAGGATGAGTGCGGAGCAGAGACTGGAACAGACTAGCCTGGGAATTCCCAGGCCGCTTCCGTTCGTTTCGAACTGGAAGGCGGCCTGGAAACTCGTCCAAGCGAGAGTCCCAGATTTAGGGCCCCAATCAGAGAGCGGGGGAGGTGTGGCAAGACGGTGACGCGTACCACATGACAAACGGAAGCTTGTAGTTTGAACTGACAACTGACATGATTGGCTATGGACTTACGTATACGCTCAATGATAGACATTCATAACGCCCAATAAACGGCCGTTGGCGATCGCTAACCACACCTCCGCTACGGGATTTTTCGAAGCGAGTTTCCAGACCCATATCTCACTTGTGATATGGTCAGGTGTTAACCAGACTAGGAACAGACTGGAGAGCAGCATCCAGCACAGAGAAGGATCCATTTATATAGCACTTTTGGACCCTCAAAATGGCTTTACAATATTGTCCTTCCTACCACAACCTACACACACACACACATGCGCACACACACACACACACACATGCGCACACACACACACACACACACACATGCGCACACACACACACACACACACACACGCACATGCGCACACACACACACACACATGCACACACACACACACACACACACACATGCGCACACCATGTTCATATAGACAATGTGCATGAAGTGTCTTGCCTAAGGACAACCAGTTTTTGATCTTGGCGCCCCACTGTTACTTACTTAAGAAAATTAACAAGTACGGCATTCGAGGGGCGGCTCATCAATGGAGAGCGAGTTATTCAGAAAACAGAAAACAATATGTACAAATCAGTGACACAGAATCAGAAAGATATGATATCAAATGGGGTGTGCCCCAAGGCTCAATTCTTGGGCCCAAATTATTTTTTATATATGAATGATTTTGTTAAAGTATCTGATCTTGGGAAAAATTGTATTTGCTGATGATACAACATTATTTTACCATGGAAAAGATATAAAAGAGGTCACAAGTAAACGAAGCGCCAAAAAAGTAAAATATTGGTTTGATTTAAATGGATTGATTGTTAATGTTAAAAAACAAGTTTCATTTTATTTAATGATACAAATAAAAAAGATGACATATTAGAAATAGATGGGATACAGATTGAGAGGAAGTGAAACAAAATGTTTAGGAGTCATGATTGATGAAGGTCTAAACTGGAGGTCTCATATAAATTACACTAAAAGCAAAATATCCAAAGCGATTGCTGTGCTGCATAAAGTAAAGTTCTCACTAAACGGTGAAACATTATTAACCTTGTATAACTCCATAATAGGGATGCAAATTATCAATTAATTCATTAATTGATAGTTGATTGACCTTATCGATCGATTAACGATTAACTGATAAGCAGCGTTTTCACCTGAATTTTAGTGTTTCAATAGGGTCTTTAAAGGTCCCATGGCATGAAATTTTCACTTTCTGAGGTTTTTGAACGTTAATGTGAGCTCCCCTACCCTGTTTAGCCCCCCCCCCCCATGGTTAAAAGTTGTGAAATGTCTAAACTGAGCATTTGCGATCCTTTTCTGCATTTGAAAAAAACACAGCTCAAACGGGCGATTCTGGACAAGGCACCTTATTGACGTCAGATCGAAAAAAGAAATGCAAATTCAGTTCCACCATCGTCTGGATCTCCACCCCCTGTCTCTGGAAATCACGCCCAGAGAATTTGGACTGCGGAGGAGCTACGCAATGCGAAATGTTTTTTTATTTGCCTGGAGGCACATGCGAGTGTTTCTAGACTCGGAAGTCCTTTACCCGACCCTCTGGACCTCTGAAACAGCAGTGGTTTAATTTTATTTTCTGTGGAAATGTCTTTTTTTCACTGAAATGGCTCTCCTTTCTGTCTTCGTGCTTCAAAAGCGGAAGTTGGGAGACAGAGCAGAGCAGCGCTCCAGCGGCGCAGAGGAGTGGGGGGGGGGGGCTTCCTCAATTAATTATTCCTTAGTAAGAAGCAGACAAATGTATTGATGCTGAATAACAAAATACATTCTTTATTGAAAATAAATTGAGAATGTTTTTTGTAAAAGCTCCGTGATATGAAATGAATTGATCGGGGGAAAACATTTCACTCACACACACACACACACACACACACACACCGGTACACGGGCCGGACAGCGGGCTGCTTCCACTGCGCTTTCACGTGGAGCCTGTTACGCGGCCCGGAGCGGAGGAGCACGTGCAGCGCGCCGCGCACGTGTTCACGCAGACAGCGGGACGCGGAGCGAACACAGCCGCAAAAATTGGGTTCGCAGGAGAACATTTTGCACTGCTTCTAGATCCGGCCGCGGATGTAACGCTATGGTCTCCTTCTCGCGAGTGGGTTCACATCTCGCGTTCACATTCGAGTAGCGTCCTCTCCTCTAGCGATTAGTTACAATTAATGCATTTTAATCGACCAACGTCTTGATCGACAATTAATCGTAAGTCGATTTATTTTTGACATCCCTACTCCATAATCGCACCATATCTGATGTTCTGTGTGGAAATTTGGGGGTCAACATGTAAAACTCACCTACAGCCATTATTTATTTTACAGAGAAGGGCTTTGAGAATTATCACAAACAGTCACAGAGCGCCATCCAACCCATTATTTGTTAAACTTAAAGTATGATAATGTTGAATTAAGTATCCTCAAAGTAATGTATAAAGAAAAGTGCAGTGTATTACCTCTAAATATTCAGACTGTTTGAGATGAGAACAAGAACTACAATTTGAAAGGAACCTACATGTTTAAAAAAACCCAGATTCAGAACCAGTGTTATGGAGCGTCGCTGTGAAAGGAGTTCATTTATGGAATAATCTTGATAAAGAAATCAAAGAATCAACTACAATAATGGCATTTAAAAAGTACATAAAATCTAGTGCAGTGTGTAGGTATGAAAAAGAAAACTTAATTGTTGTGCTTAAAAATGAAGCTTTATGTTTACAATTTATTAATAATTGTGATTGAAATGGAATGTATTGATGGAATGTTTTATAGTCACTATTAGAGCTGGGCGATATGGCCTAAAAATAAAATCTCAGATTAAAAAAAAAAAAAATCCGATTTCTGATTTTAATCGATTTTTGTCTGCCCGACTCAAAAACAAATAACAGATGACAGACAAATGGCTCAAAACAATGCAACGTTCTTTTATAAAACAAATGCATTACACCTGCATCAATTAAACTGTTATTGTTTTAAAAAAATATATATATAATTTCATTTTCATTTATTTATTTCATTCGTTAAAACAAAAATAACAGATGCAACACAATTGCATCTATACAATTATAACTTAAATATGAATGAAAAGGGAACAGAAAGAAGCTTATGATATCTGCCCCTTATCAACTCAAAATTATATTACAACAAAATATAACAATAATAACACAGTTATATAAATATCTTTCTTGTATAAAGAAGCATTTTATGGAGCTAAATTATTCCCTGATTGTGGGAAAGGTAGACTGGAGTGGGTAGTGTATGTTTTAGTTTTTCCTCGAGTGATGCAGAAAAGCCACTGTCTGTGTTCATGTATGTAGCTTGTGTACTGTCTGTATACAGCTGTGGCAACACAAGAAAAATATTTGCGGCTTGATACCACATACTTCGGGTCCAAAACTTTCACCATGTTAATGAATCCGGGCTTTTCCACAGTTTATATGGGCAAGATGTCTTTTACAATATACATCATGTTTTTGGTAAAACATACAACAGCTATTTTCATTCCGTTCGGACCTGCACTTGTCCCACTCCGCTGCGTGCAACAGCTTTCGGCGCTAGGATACATTTTTTTCGTGCTGCAACAGCTTTTGAACAGACTTTACAGCGAGCACTCGTTTGTTCTAAGCCCGACGCAAGAAAACCGAACCAGTTCCATATAACAGATGTAAACACCTTTGTTTGGTACAAGCTCCGGCTTTAGCTCACTCGCTAGCCGCGCTAGCTCGTACAATGTTTGGGTACGTCCCGCTAACTTACCCGTGCAAAACGTGGCCACGCATTAGTTCCACTTGCGTGTAAAAAAATCGATTTTCAAAAAAACACATCGTCCTGAACTGTAAAGTTGAATTAATCGATTTAATTGATTAATCGCGCAGGTCTAGTCACTATCGGTGTTAAAGTGTGGAAAAGGGAAGGGGGCAGATAACATAAGATAACATAAGATTACTTCTTTCTGCTCCCTTTCATTCAGTATTTTGTATTGCTATCACTCTGATCATGTCTTTTTATACTTTATGAATGAAATAAAACAAACAAACAAAAAAACTGTGGCACCTTGTATTCCCAGTAGTCTCCCATCTAAGCACTAGATGCCCAGTTTAGCTTCTGAAATCTGAAAATAATTCTGTTGTAAGTGATATTTGGTTGTAAGTCAGGTTCACTCTGCTCTAGCTGTAGCTCAGTCCTCAGAATGTCCTCACCTGATCCATGAAGCAGACCCCCCCAGGATTTCGCAGGCATTTTTTGTGATTGTTTCGGGCTAAAATGCCTGACTTTGCGGGAGCTTTTCCAAAAAGTTGCGATGAAAGTTGCGGTGCTTTTAAGGTTTTTGTTGCGATTTTGTTGCGGGAGGAAGTGAAAGTTGCGATAAATAGTTGCTATTTTTCCTTTTTGTAATTAAAATTGAGTAATATTTTGAATACTGAGTTATTACTGACAAAGAATAATACAAAGACACTGAGATCACAGATATGGTCCTAAAACAACCTTACCAACATCGAAAATAAATTACTACTAGGAGGGGAACTGTTTCGGTCTTTTGCTGTTATTTTTGTGGGCAAATGGCGCCGCAGACATGTTTCTTTGCCATTAGAAGCCGTGTCCCAATTCCCAGAGCGCGCGGCTCGGAGCGTGGCCCGAAGGGCATGTGCGTCACACATTTCGACAGTACACCGGCGCGACGACTGCTGTCCCACTTCTTTTTGTCCCATGCGCAGTTAACACGCGGTCCGAAGACCGCAGTCGTTAAGCGGTCCACGGACTGCAGTCGGGGCTGAGCAAGTGTGCACCTCCTTGACTGCAGTCTCAGTTATGTCTCCTACACAGAAGGAAGTTGGTCGACGTTCAATACGTCGCCGATGACTGGTCAAAATTAGTAAAAATTGCAGAAAAGTTGCGGTGATTGGTCAAAATTGTAACACCGCCCTGAATTCACGGGGATTGGCTGAAGTTGCGTTGAAGTTGCAAATCGCAACATCGCGAATTCCTGGAGGGTCTGATGAAGGCAAGAGCCTCACAGAAGTCTATACCGCACTTTTGACCATGATAAATAACGTTCAGAGTAATAAACTCTGTTCATTATGTTCAAGTTTCAAATTTCAGCCAAACTACATGTCGTCATGGGCTTCTTCCACAAGCAGCTCAGTTCATGGTATTCAGGGAAAAGTATTATAACCAAAAGGAAGGAAGACTGTTTTGTAAACATTACAGTAATGACCCAAACATCATGAGTCATACATCTTCATGTGTGTCTCTTAGCACAGACACTGGTGTTTCTGTTTTACTTTCTGTTTTTTCCCTTGCTGCCTGGTCTGTGGACAAATCCTGCCTTTCTTTGTAAAGCACTTTTAGCCTTGAAGGTGGAAAAGTGCTGTATGAAAATATGACCCTTTACCGTGTATCATTCACTGATTATTTGACAACTAAAATAATAGTTATTTGTAGTCCTTACCAAGAGCACAGTAACCACACATCGTGTCTTAGACAGCCCTGTTGCTCCTATAACAGGTGACTGCACTAGTCTCATATCAGACACTTGCCTCATCCATGTGAGCTCTGTCTGTAGAGTCTGTGTGTGTCGCGTCAGATGAAACACCCCACCCCTCAACATCATCATCACGCAACATGAAAGGGAGGACCTTTTCTCATCCCCTCTTCTCCCCTTCCTCTCTCCGGTCTACCATGCCTGTCAGCCCCTCTTACGTGTGTCCGCTTCCATTCACGCCAATTCACTCTCGCTCTCTCTCTCCTGCTCTTATCTTTTCCTCTGAGCTGGGGGCGTGGCCATCCTCTTACTCGCTCCTCTCCCTCTCTCTCTCTCACACACTCTCCACTGCAGCACTCGGGCACACAGGCACACAGGCACACAGGCACGGCACAAATCAGACGTCCTCGTAGCAGGGACATGCTGCTCACACTGAGACTAGGAGGAGGGGGGCACGGTGGGCACAGGGAGGAGCCGCCAAGAGGCTAGGGGCCGAGGGACAGGCACGTTAGCTTCGGGGCTTTGGGATTGCCTGTCTGCCGCTGCCTCTCCACCCCACCTTCCTCACTCGCCACTACCATGCTTTACTTCCAGATGGTGATCATGGCCGGGACTATCATGCTGGCCTATTACTTCGAGTACACGGATACGTTCAGCGTGCACGTGCAGGGATTCTTCTGCTACGACACCACGTACACCAAGCCGTACCTGGGCCCGGAGGACAGCAGCGCCGTGCCCCCCGTCCTGCTGTACGCGCTCGTGGCTGGGCTGCCCACATTACTGGTGATTGCATGGCTCACACACACCTCATGCACACCTCATACAAACATGGAGCACCTGGAGTACCCCGTCTGCTAAAGGAGGGTGGAGCCATATGTCTGTCTGCCATGAAAATGACTATATTGACTTATGTAAAGGGCCCATATAAGGCTATTTTCTGATCTTTGTTCTAATGCAGTTTCCTCATCACAAACAGACCTGGAGTTGTGTTTTGTTCCATTCACATGTTTAAGATTTAGGCTGTCGTTTATTTAGTTCTTCTCTCAATCAGAAAACACTCTGCTTCACCTTGTGATGTCATGTTTTTAAACTCCATACACCTTCACTAGAATAATTTGGAGAGTGTTTGTCCTCAGATCTGAAGGTTGGCAGTTTGAAACCTGCTCTCGACATAAATACCATTGTTAGAATGGTCATATCCACAGTTGCCAGTGTGATTCCCTCAGATGGATACTATTATTGTGTCTTTAGGCAAAATACTTAAAGGAAAAGTAAAGTTTTTTTTACAATTTGAGCCTTATTTCGGTAATAAAACAAGTTGTTTTACCCACCCATAGCACTTTGGTGTCATATGGAGCACTTCTGGAGATGTTTTAGATTTGCGGTTAGCCTAGCGCGACTTCTAGCCATAGCTCGGGGCATATAATATATTCCCCAAGCATGTAATATGCCCTGTGCAGGCTCCAAATAACACAAACTTTAGCACTTTTCAAATCATAGAAGCCCGATATCTTACTCTACGATTTTGTTTGAAGCAAAAGTGGCCTGTAATCCGAGATTTATCCATAGTTTACAGCTTTGCGTTTCATGTTTGGGTCCCGGGAGCTGAGAGCACAGTCCACACATGCGCACTGGCCTCCTCATCTACTCGAAACTATGGCTAAATCTCGGATTACAGGCCACTTTTGACCACACGAAATCGTACGCTAAGACATCGAGCTTCTATGATTTGAAAAGTGCTAAAGTTTGTGTTATTTGGAGACCGCAAACAAGTGCCCCGAGAACTCACATGATGGAGATCGCAAATCTAAAACATCTCTGGAAGTGCTCCATATGACACCAAAGTGCTATGGGTGAGTAAAACAACTTGTTTTATTACCGAAATAAGGCTCAGATTGTAAAAAAACGTTACTTTTTCTTTAATCCACATCACCCTCAGTGTGTGTGTGTGTGTGTGTGTGAGTGAGTTGTTCCTTGATATAAAGTAGTTTGAGTAGAAATGTAGAAAAGCGCTACATAAAAATGTGACCATTTACCATGTACCAGTTGCTAACTTGAAAAGTACTGCTTTATGACATCACAAGTAGGGCTGGGCGATATGGAGGAAAAAAATTATCTCGATATGTTTTTGTTATATCTCAATGTACGATATATATCTCGATATCTATGCAGGGAAAAAAACAAATAAAATAAAAAAACAAACGTGCCAAATTCAGCAAGGATTTTTTTTTTTATTGAAGTGCAAACAGGCAGCCAAGTGCCTAAAGGTAGACAGGTACTAGTAACAAAGTGCTTGTGCACCATTTTTAACATTACCAAACCAAGTAGTACATTGCCTTATTTTAATTGTAAACATAAAATCTGAGGGTAGACAGTTCTTATAAAGTGCTTCTTTAACATTTAAGATAAAAGACAAAAAAAAAATCCGTCATTTCGTAGCAAAGTCCCTAGAGGTAGACAGGTACTAGTAACAAAGTGCTGTGCTTGTGTACCAATTTTAACATGATCAAACCAAGGAAGAAGTATATTGCCTTATTTAATTGTAAAAATAAAATCTGAGGGTAGACCAGTGTTCCCTCTAAGGTGCGCGCGTGCGCAATTGCGCACTGCCCAGACGTTCAGCGCGCACATCAAATCCTTTTCAGCGCATAAAATAAAATCTAACCTGAACTCAGCGCTGGTTTGACACACGGAATCCAGTCTGATAGATTCAGTTTGCACATGTGAATGTGCACATGCGTTAGGAACAAGCCAACTACTAACAGATACATTTCGATCGCATTTCGCTCGCTTCCTTCAGTAAGAGTTGTCGTGCGCATCGCCGTGGGTCAGAGCGGCAGGTCCGCACCAGCCGACGGGAGCGCCGCCCGCACAGAAGAGGAGACAGGTAGAGCCATAATGTAATCCTCGGCTATTTTCTTTGTTTCTGTCCAAGCCATAGGTTTTTGTGAGCAAAAAGACGGGACTTTCTGTGTGAAGTGTGAATCCTCTCCCCAGAGCGTTAAACCACAGAGCTCTGTCACTCTCACAAAATTACTTAAACTGGGTAATGATTAAAAAGCAAGATATAAACTGATAAAAATGTATACTTATTTTGGAGATCATTATTTTGAGAAAAAAACATCTTATAGTGTCCTATAGGTCCTACAATCATCCCTAAAAAATCTGCAGCTACATGTAGGCTATATTTATCAAGCTGAAAAAATCTCTCTTCATGTGGTTTTACAGGTTTATACACAGGTATATACACAGGTTATTTTTCAAAATATTGTAATGTTCAATGTTTCACTGACCACAGCAGGACCCTCACACTGACATACAACATGTACAAAGTTCATGAACAGATTTTTGAGAAGTGGACCAAAAAAAAACAGTCTAACAGAAATAACAGCAGTGATTTGATTCATAAGCTATGTAACTTGAGATGATCTCAGGTGTGATACTGGTGTGGCCACAGTGTGCATGTCGGATGTCGCTCACAGGGGTCCAAGGAACGCTCAGGGAGTTAGTGTGTTTGCTCAGACACATGAAAAATTAGGGGGAACATTGGGGTAGACAGTTATATAGTGCAAAGATAAAAAAAACAAAAAAAATTAAGATGAGAAAAAAAAAATCCCTCATTTCGTAATTAATAAAAAAAAGAAATAATACATATTGCCTTCCTTTTCCTTAAAAAACAAAATTCGAACTCCAAAAAACAAAAAACTGTACCTGTAGTGTAACATTTAGAGCCAGGAACACCAATCGGTCAACTGTGTCAGGCTTAAAGGAAAACGTTTTTTTACAATCTGAGCCTTCTTTCGGCAATAAAACAAGTAGTTTTACTCACCCATAGCAGTTTGGTGTCAATTGGAGCAGTATCGTAGAAGTTATGTTGAGCCGTTCTGTTCTACTAATGATCCCGTATCCGTTAGCGTGAGTGCTTGGGGCATTACTTTGCGGTGTCCAAATAACACAAACTTTAGCACTTTTCAAATCACAGAAGATCGCTGTGTCAGGGTAGACTTTTAGTGGATTCCAAAATGGCCTGAAACCCGATATGCAGCTATAGTTTCATTTGATGACATCATCAGAGAGGACAGAGAGCATGCGTGAACTCAGCTGTTTTGTAAACACTGCTAGTCCGAAAGAAGCTAACACCGCTCTGAACTTTACTTTTCTGTTGCGATATCGGGTTTCAGGCCGCTTTGGAATCCACTAAAAGTCTACCCTGACACAGCGATCTTCTGTGATTTGAAAAGTGCTAAAGTTTATCTCGAGTTTTTCGATATGCCAAAATCTTTCTCGATTTCATAAAACATCTCGAGATATCGCAAATCTCGATTAATCGCCCAGCCCTAATCACAAGGTGGAACAGAGCATTTGGAGATTTGGAGATGTAAACAGACTAAAAATAAACAATTACTCAAACATGTGTGAATGAAAAAAATGCAACTCAGGTATGTTTTTGATGAAGTGATCACATTCTAACATGGTTTAAAGCTCACAAGTGTCAATTTTGCATAATATAGGACCTTAAATATATATATTTTATGTAGTATTAGGCCTGCACTGAGTTACGGTCCAATAATTAACTAAAATGTACTCTTTATGTAATGCCAGCCAAAACATGTTTGATATGATTCACTTCGAAAAGGGTTTACTGTGGTTACCCTGCTTTAAGCTTACTGTGAAAGTGATAATGACAAAAATTAAATAAATATTTCCTTAGACAATAGAATGTCATTTTCAACATTAAATGGTAGTACTTTCTTTTACATTATATCTCTGTATTCCCTCAGTGGTCCAGGTCAGTTCCATAGTGGCCCATGGTTCAAGATCATTCTAAAGCTGTTCTGTTCTGTTCTGTTACATTCTATCCTGCAAAAGGAGTACTTTCTGTGTGGAACTGAAATATGTGTTGAGTATCATCTTTCTCTGTTTGACATGTTAGTATGCGACACTCGCCTGATGACACACACATGCATATTAGACTATGTGACATTTTTACATGTGAAGCATATGCTCATTACTATGCACTCTTCTCGTGCATACATAAATAATCAGATTAGAAGACTAGAGATGTACTGTACACACTTACAGTGTGGGTGGAGTACACAACGTCACCATGCTGAGTGTCCATCTGAAATAGAAAAAGATGGACGTGTTGTTGAATGTGGTGGGACAAACTCTGTCCATTTGAAGTTGTTATCAGTTGTAATGCACAGGGGAGACTGGAAGAGCAAATAGTGCCAACATGAATGCCGACTGAAATGAATACCACAGAATAGGTCTTGTTTTCTTTGTGAGAAAAACATGTAAAAAAAGGAACATATGAGCTGAGATAGTTTCAGAGCTATTTCAGTGCAGTGAGCTCCTCCTAGGGCGAATAGAGATGCTAAACGAGACGCCAGAGAAACAAAAGATACAGATTAGTTGAGATAGTTTCAGTGTAGTGAGCTCCTCCCTGCAGCTAGATATAAACAGGGACTAACCAGCACTAGAACCAGAACTGAAGAAGCCTCTCGGATGAGCGGCGAAACGTTTTCAACCAAACAAACTTTGTCCAGTTGACAAATTGAACTTCTCCTTTGATCATGTACAGTGATGTCATATTTTATGCTCATCTCACTTTTTATAATGTGGCATCAGAGGCTCTGTTAGGCTGTACAGGACAAAACAGGAACAGGTGGCTCTACCTTCCAGAGTTAGACCTGAACTTGGTCTTTAAAGGGGAGTAGGACCTGTTTTATGAAAAAGGAATAACTGACATAAAATTATCACATGCACAACAGCATGTGATCATGTACACGCCCCTGCTCTCCATCCCCCCCGGGCAATGAGCAAGCCAGGGTGGGTCCTTGGGCAAGACCCTTCATGGTACTGCCCCCCGGGTGCCGAAAAACATGGCTGCTCACTGCTCCTGAAAAGGATGGGTCAAATGCAGAAGTGTCATGACCAAATAAAGGCTTAATCTTAATCTTAAAGATCCCATGACATGGTACATCTTGATGCTTTTATATGGCTCCTTAATGGTTCCCTAATACTGTAAATGAATCCTTCTTCAAAATCAACACTCAGTGCATGAGAAACAGAGATAAGATGAGAAAGAGTAATTTTTCTCTCTCTGAACACTCCATTATGGGCGTTGTTGCTTGAACGCAAATAAGGAGGACAGAGATGGCCTGTAGTAGAGGGTGGGGGAGTGGCCAAACTCTCAGCTCTCAGCTGTCCGCTCTGATCCATTTCCGCGTTTTTGCGCGGAGGGAGAGATGAGAAGCGTTCCATTGAAAAATAAACACATTTCCACAGAAAATAAAATTAAACCACTGCTGTTCAAAGGTCCAGAGGCTCAGATAAAGGACTTCCGAGCCTAGAAACACTCGGACGTGCCTCCAGGCAAATAAAAAAACGCATTTCGCATTGCCTAGTGCATTCGCAGTCCAAACTCTCTGGGCGGGATTTACAGAGACGCTGAGTACAGACAGACGGGGGTGGAACTGCATTTTTCGAGCTGACGTCAATAAGGTGCCTTGTTCAGAATCGCCCGTTTCAGCTCTGTTTTTTTCTAACGCAGAAAAGGATCGCAAATGCTCAGTTTAGACATTTCACAACTTTTAGCCATGGGGGGGGGGGGGGGGCTAAACAGGGTAGGGGAGCTCACATTAACGTTCAAAAACCTCATAAAGTGAAAATTTCATGCCATGGGACCTTTAAAACTAAAGTAAGAGTGTGTAGCCTGTTTAAGTTACAGCTGAGCCTGTGTTGCGAGAACCTTAACCTGCAGATAGAGGACCATCCAAGTGTTTCTTAGTCTGAGTGAACAGGCCATGATCAGATGTTATCAGTAAAAGCTATTGGTGTTTTTCAGATTTTAGCTGCCCCATCTGTATTAAATATTAATGGTCCTTAAAATTAATATAAGAATATATATTCTGTCCTTAATACATCTTTTAACACAAGGAGAAACCATGTGACAGACAGCTGTGAGTGTGTGAGGCGAGGCCCATTTGCAGTGTGACAGTCATACAGAAGGTCTGATGTTTCCTCTGGCCCTGGGCACATTATATAACCTCTACAAAATCTGATACATTTACAATATGACGTAGAACTGGGCGGTATGACCAAAAATTGATATCACGGTATTTTTCAAAATTTTATTGGTATCACAGTATTTGATGGTTTTTTTTTTTTTCATGCATGACTAGGTGTTTACTCCATTTCCTAATAATTTAGAGAATAATTACTGCAGTAAATTGGACTTGGTAAAACATCTCTGGGTCCAGAGCTTTAATCATCTCCTTGAAGCTCCTTTCTCAACAGGACTAAGTGGTTCCATGTCTAAATGGACAGTAACAGCGTTGGTAATATCGTTCCACCGTGTGCTTTTCTTGTGGTAGGTGGTCCCCTTCACAAACGCGTCTTTGAGTGACGTCTGAGTCGCTACAACTTTAGCCCGTCAATATTACAGAATATTTGTTTGATCAGATTTTTTAAAGTACTTCCACACAACTGACATGGCTCCTCTTTTCGGTATAAGTTTCTCTGTTTCTAACAACAATATCCATGTTGTTTACTGCTCAACACACACTGTACCTGTGTCCCAATTCGAGGGTTATTGATCCGTGTGCGTGATTTGCGTGGTGCGTGTTGTTTGCATTAGCGTTAGCAGTGTGTCTAGGCGCTGCGAGTGGCTCTGTGGACCTATCCCATGTCCCTTGCAGTCCGCAGAGGGTAGTTCGAGGGCTGCAGCTTTCACAGCCTTCGGAGCCGCCGAAAAAGCGGCAAAAAAACGGCTGAAAAAGCAGCTGAGGCTGCAGCCCTCCAGTTGGGACCCAGCTTACGCTTCCACTTGCCTGGTTTACACCTGACCATATCACAAGTGAGATATGGTCTGGAAGCCACCTTCGAAATATCTCGTACCAGAGGTGTGGTTTATGATCACCAACGGCCATTTATTGGGCGTTACAAATGTCTATCATTTAGCGTATACGTAGCCCATAGCCAATCATGTCAGTTGTCAGTTCAAATTACAAGCTTCCGTTTGTCACGTAGTACTTGTCACCGTCTTTCCGCCCCTCCCCGCTCTCTGATTGGCTCCCAGAATCGGGAGAGCTCGCTTGCTATAGTTGCCAGGCTGTCTTTCAGATCGGAACAAACGAAAGCAGCCTGGGATTTTCCAGGTTACGCTTCCACCGCTCTCATGCCACTGCAAAACAGTTCCCCGGCGCAACGTTCCGGCACGACGTTCCGGCGCAACGTTCCGCTGCTCCGTGTTCGGCGTTTTTCACCTGAATTTGAGTGTTTCAATAGGGTCTTTAAGAATATAAGCTATAGTAACATAACACTGAGTCATAAATATATCATAGTATTATTATATTGTATATTCCTCAATTAATTATTCCTGAGTAAAAAGCAGACAAATGTATTGATGCTGAATAACAAAATACTGTAATCCCTCGCTCTATCGCGGTTCGCTGTTCACGGCCTCACTATATATTTTTTTTTATAGTGTACATTTTTTTTATAGTGTAACATTGTGTTCTGCGTCCTGATTGGCTAAGAGACTAGACCAGGTCTAAACCTGGACTGGACCTGGAATAAACCAGGACTGGACCAGGACTGGACCAGGTCTAGACCTGGACTAAACCGGGATTAAACCACCACGTGCCGCTCTTTGCTGGTTTCGTGCGGCTGGTTTGTGACTCGGGCGGAGAGTATGCAGTCCAGGTGCCGCGGATCGATTTTGTGCTCAGAGCCCCGGTGTACGCGCGGCCTCGTGCCGGTGGTGCACGTGTCGCGCACTTCTCCAAGGGGTTGGTGCGTGTCGTGTCCCAGGACGTGGCAGTGCCGTTGGATGAACGCGGTGCGCCCTGCCCAGGACTAGACCAGGTCTAAACCAGAATTGCGGCTCTTTGCCTTGTTTCGTGACCACGGGTGCACACGTAGCATGTAAGTGACATGCTTTTATAATTTCAAAAATATATGGTTCTAGGTCCAGCTCTACTGTGAGTTGTACGGCAACATCCAGAGAGGAAAGGGTTACATGATGTAACACTATGGTCTTTCTCGCGAGTGGGTTCACATCTCGTGTTCACATTCCAGAGTAGCGCCCTCTAGCGTTTAGTTACAATTAATGCATTTTGTTCGGCCAACGTCTTGATCGACATTTAATTGTAAGTCGATTAATTGTTGACATCCCTAATACAAACATCCATAATAAAGACCCATGCTTTTATTTTATTATATTTTCTGACTTGTTGTGGCTTGAATCTGAGTTTTACTATTGTGGTGCACAAATGGTTCAGTCCCAAAGTCTCTGCCCTCCTCAGCTGCAGCCAATGAGATGTCAGGAGAGTGCAGGGCCACAGCGTACGAGGCCCAGAGGGCAGCTGTGTGTGCTGGGGGCCATTTATAATCTACACAGTATCATTAAACCATGTCTTAAATGAGAGCATATTTCCTAAATTAGCTGTTTTATTCTGTGTATTCTGCACTTAAATGTAAAGCCCTCTGACAGTTTGATCTAAAGTAAAATCTTACATAATGTTGCCTGATGATGATGTTGAAACTGTGATCACATTGAGTTGTTGACATAAGGATCTCTCCTGTAGCGCTGTAGCGCTGTAGTGCTGTAGTGCTGTAGCGCTGTAGTGCTGTAGTGCTGTAGTGCTGTAGTGCTGTAGTGCTGTAGTGCTGTAGTGCTCTGTGCTGTGAGACTTAGTCAGTCAGTCCAAACTCACTCTGAGCTGCTCCTCTGGGAGTGAGCTGAGGGCCTCTGAGGTGCACATCAGGACACAGTAGGGACGGGAATTGATAAGATTTTTACGATTCCGATTCCATTATTGATACTGCTTAACGATTCGATTCTTTATCGATTCTCTTATCGATTCTAATTTGGGGAAAAAAGGAGAACAGACTACAGTGTTACCTCACCTTACGAAATTAATTCATTCCAGAAGTGGTTTCGTAACGTGAATTTTTCGTAAGTTGAGTAGCTATTTCAATGGAAAAGGCCTGATTCGTTCCAAGGTTTTTTTTTATAGTGTAACATTGGTTCTGCGTCCTGATTGGCTAAGAGACTAGACCAGAACTAAACCAGGTCTAGACCAGGTCTAAACCTGGACTGGACCTGGACTAAACCAGGACTGGACCAGGTCTAGACCTGGACTAAACCAGGACTGGACCAGGTCTAGACCTGGACAAAACCAGGACTGGACCAGGTCTAGACCTGGACTAAACCAGGACTGGACCAGGTCTAGACCTGGACAAAACCAGGACTGGACCAGCTCTAGACCTGGACTAAACCAGGATTAAACTACCACGTGCCGCTCTTTGCTGGTTTCGTGCGGCTGGTTTGTGGCTCAGGCTCCAGAGGACCCGGTCCAGGCGCCGCAGTTCTATCTCGTGCTCACAGCCCCGGTGCCGGTCGTGCAGACCAGGACTAGGGGTGCTCCTTGCGCTGTGCCGTGCTCCTCGCCGCGGTGCGTGCTCCTCGCTCCTCACGCGGTGCGTTCATGTCTCCGCGCTGCTTCCGGAGTCGTGTCTCCCCCCACGCTTCACTATTTAATACATTTTGTTGAAAATCTTGCGTGTTCGGCGCTAGAGCTAAGAGGCCGAGAAAGGTGCTTTTTGAGCGGGGATAACAGCGGGGCATCTGAGCGCGCATTATTCAAATTTTTGAGATTTCGCGTTTCGTAACTTGAATTTTCTTTTGTATCTAGAGACCAAAATTTAACGTGAAGGCGTTTCGTAACTTGGATTTTTCGTATGTAGGGTCTTTTGTAAGGTGAGGTACCACTGTATTTGATTAGCACCAAGATTAGCACTAGTCCTGGTCTAGTCCTGGTATAGTCCTGGTCTAGTCCTGGTTTAGTCCTGTTCTAGTCCTGGTCTAGTCCTGGTTTAGTCCTGTTCTAGTCCTGGTCTAGTCCTGGTCTAGTCCTGGTATAGTCCTGGTCTAGTCCTGGTTTAGTCCTGTTCTAGTCCTGGTCTAGTCCTGGTTTAGTCCTGTTCTAGTCCTGGTCTAGTCCTGGTCTAGTCCTGGTATAGTCCTGGTCTAGTCCTGGTTTAGTCCTGTTCTAGTCCTGGTATAGTCCTGGTCTAGTCCTGGTCTAGTCCTGGTATAGTCCTGGTTTAGTCCTGTTCTAGTCCTGGTCTAGTCCTGGTTTAGTCCAGGTTTAGTCCTGGTCTAGTCCTGGTTTAGTCCTGTTCTAGTCCTGGTCTAGTCCTGGTTTAGTCCTGTTCTAGTCCTGGTCTAGTCCTGGTCTAGTCCTGGTCTAGTCCTGCTTTAGTTCTGTTTTAGTCCTGATTTAGCCCCGGTTTAGCGCACACGCTAATGTTGACACAAGGTCGCTGCTGTCGCGAGCTGTACACGAGCTCCGGAGAAACAGCCGTGTCCCGAACCTGTCCCAAAGGTCTCCCGAACACATCATGTGTCCAAGTAGAAGTTAAAAGTCCATTTTCATGTCCTTTAGTGTCCTGCAGTGCCGCTTACATATGCACGAGCTCTTCACAGCTGATACGCGAACAGGGGAAAACACATCGGCGCTTCTCTCTCAGATTGGCTGGCGCGCAAGCGTGGGAAAATATGTTGATTTATACTCGCCCCGTTTCTTTCCAAAAAAAAAGCTCTTCTCGTTCTTCTCATCATGCGAAAATAGAATATAAACTCTGTATCAGTGAAGCGGCGAAGCACGTATCAATCCCACGTAATTCGTGCTGGCTGGAATCGTTAAGAGAATCGTTAGATAAACGGCTAATTGATTCCGTGGAATTGAAACACACGGAACCGGTTCTCAACAGGAACCGGTTCTCAATTCTCATCCCTAGGACACAGTAGTGTGTTTGGGCCCCGTGGGAGCTGTGCTGAGGGATACGCCAGACAGCGGTCAACTTTGGTTAGTCATCAGCTCATGTTAGCTGCCTCAGAGGAAGTGGGACAGAGGGCCCCAGGCACAGGCATCCAAGTGCCAAGGTCTGCTGGGCTCTGGACTGAGTCAGGGTCTGGGCTGTGCCAGACAGGGTCCTGTACTCTACAAATATGAATTTAAACTGGCCTCACAAGAACACTGTAAAGCTAGCTATAATACATTATCTTATGGATTTATTTCATTTCCAGTTTTTGGCACACAAAATGCATCAGGATTATTATTTTTTCTTTTTGTAGTACTTTTATTATCCCTGTAGGGAAATTGTCCTCTGCATTTCGCCCATCCTTTCAGGAGCAGTGGGCAGCACATGTGGCACCCAGGAACCCATCTCCGTGATCTTGTTGCTAGGCTTGGTCAGGATTTTTTACCTGTGGAGCATGTTTTTGGGTATCCAGAGGAAACCCACACAGACACGGGAAGAACATGCAAAACTCCACACAGAAAGGCCTTGCAACCCGGGGTTGGAAACCGGGGTTGGAAGCCGAAAAAAAAAGTGCTCCTCACCTTCCACGGTGGTTGGTCTCTCACTCTCATCCAGCTCGGGTCCTCTACACAGCCCCGAGTTCTCCGATAACCACGGGCACCACTGATGCCTTCACCTTCCAGGCCTTCTCCAGCTCTTCCTTGAGCCCCTGGTATTTCTCTAGTTTCTCGTGTTCCTTTTTCCTGATGTTACCATCGCTTGGTATTGCAATGTCCACCACCACGGCTCTGTTCTGTTGCTTATCCACCACCACTATGTCTGGTTGGTTCACCATCACCATTCTGTCAGTCTGTATCTGGAAGTCCCACAGGATCTTGGCTCGGTCATTCTCCGCAACCTTCGGAGGTGTTTCCCACCTTGACCTTGGGGTCTCCAGCCCGTACTCTGCACAGATGTTTCTGTACACTATGCCCGCCACTTGGTTGTGTCGCTCCATGTATGCTTTCCCTGCAGCATCTTACACCCTGCAGTTATGTGCTGGACTGTCTCAGGAGCCTGTATATATACATATATATACACATATATATATCGACGGACGCGCGAGGAGCACTGCCACGTCCCGGGAGCGCACCAACCCCTTGGAGAAGTGCGCGACACGTGCACCCCTTACTGTGGTCAAATCCGTGACAGAGCAGCATGACCGGCGCGATGCCGCGTGTACACCGGGGCTGCGAGCACAAGATCGAACTGCCGCACCTGGACCGCATCCTCTCAGCCCGAGCCACAGAACAGCCTCACGAAACCAGCAAAAAGCGGCACGAAACCAGCAAAGAGTGGTTTAATCCTGGTTTAGACCTGGTCTAGTCCCGGTTTAGTCCAGGTCTAGAACTGGTCCAGTCCTGGTTTAGTCCAGGCCCAGTCCAGGTTTAGACCTGGCTTGGACCTGGTCTAGACCTGGTTTAATTCTGGTCTAGACCTGGTTTAGTCCACGTTTAGTCCTGGTCTAGGCTCTTAGCCAATAAGGACGTAAAACACAATGTTACACTATAAAAAAAATAAATAAATAAAAAAATCTGCAAAACAGCGAACAGTGAACCGCGATAGAGCGAGGGACCACTATATATATATAGTGGGATTAGGGATGCACCGATGTGAACATTTTAGCTGATACCGATATCCGATATTAATGTTGCTGATATTAGCCGATACTGATATTTATTTATTTTTAATTCTGAGATAACATTTTATACAGACTGAAAATCATGCAAAATTAATTTTTGAATGTCTTCTTTTATTTTTGACTCCTGATTTTTTTTTTTTTTTTTTTGGAATTTCTATTTTTTTTTAATAGGGTAACATTTTTTTTTTATAATGTAACATTGTGTTCTGCGTCCTGATTTGCTAAGGGACCTTTGCCGATTGCTGTTATAGATGGGGGACTCGGGGGGGGGACCGGGACCAAACTGGAACTAAACCAGAACCAGACCAGGATCAGACTGGGACTAGACCAGGACTAAACACGGACTAAACCTGGACTGGACCAGGACTAAACCTGGACTAAACCAGGACTGGACCAGGTTTAGACCTGGATTAAACCAGGACTAGACCAGCGTGCGGCTCTTTGCCTTTGCTCTTTTCGGACTGCGTGCCCACGGTCCCGAGGGGGAGGCACGCAAATCAAACCTCGACATGAACAAAGGCAAGAGCCACATGAAACCAGGCAAAGAGCCGCACGCGGTGGTTTACCTCTCCCCGGGTGTCGCCTGGCCTCTAGCCGAGCGCACGGTTCCTCCGCGGCACGGGTCTCGTGCTCGACCAGGCCCGGGTCGGCCACGCGCGGTCTCGAGGCGAAGGTGAATTTTCTGATTTGAAAGCAGATTTGAGCAAAGTTTGCACATAAATGTGAGGTTATTCCCTTCCTCACCGACCTTGTCATAGAGCTCTTTGAAACGTTCATATGACGAATCCTTGCTGCTCCTGCTACAGTCGTCTCCATGTCTCCATGCTGCCTTTTTTGTTCTGTCTTGCTTCGAAGCAGCACTGGTGTTATTGCCAAATGAAATGTTTTCCCGCGGGTTTTCCCCTGGAACACTACAGAAATCTGAGACACTATTGAACAAAGTTAAAGAGATCGCGCGTGTCATTCACAGACACCAGAATGAACTTGTTCACAGTTCGTTCATCAGGCAGTAATACAGAGCGTTCAGTTCACGTTCGCCCAAAATATGAACGCGTTCATGAACTATCGTTCAGTGAACGTGTTCAGGTACAACACTGACCACACCACAGTGATAGTCATGATGGGGGAGGGCTTAGCTTAATGTCATGCAAATTAGGCAAGGAGGGCTGAAGAGAGCAAACTTTACGAGCTTTTTTCAGAGCTTTCGAAAATCTGCTGTGCCTGCTTTCAAATAGCGACAACTTCTTCAAATATGGTCAGATTTTCATGTGTAAGACATCATTGGCAAGCTTAGAATCTGTACTTTCAGAATCTGCAAATAACTCAAAACACCTCCCGGATCATATGTGTCCTATTTGGCCACGGTGGGTCACATTTATGTAGTGACTGAAACATAGAACAAAGAAGGCACATTACTAATTTCGTAGAACATGTGATGAACAAAATACGAGTAGCTAGCTTAAACAGTTAGCTCCGTGAAACCACAGGTTCAGGGCTTACGTTCAAATGCAATATATACATCACCAATCAAAGTGCTTGTTAACATAAAATACTCACAAAGGCGAAAGTTTGCCGAGGTTCAAACGTATAAAACATATTCAGCATGAACACGAGCGTCTTCATGCTTCATTCGTATAAAACAGACTGGACTTTGGAGGAACGCTCACTCTTTACTCAAAATAGAGCGATCCTTAAAGGTGAAGATTTCTCACTCTAATTTTACCAAACTCTTTTTAACAATTTACAAATATGAAATGAACTCATTTATAACCTTTAACTAACTTATTGATCTTATGAAATGTTGATGTCTTTTAACACAAACACATGACACACCATGGTCACTCTTAATCTGGTGTTTATAGTACTGACAAATATCGGCCGTTAATATCAGCCCAGTTTTACACATCGGGCCGATACCGATATGTAAAGATTTTTGGCAATATCGGCCAATACCGATGTTAATGCCGATATATCGTGCATCCCTACAATGTACAGTGTGGAGTATGCAATAATGAGAGCTGTGCAATGAGTGGAGTGTGCAATATTTTATTGTTTGGCCCCCTGTGCCCCCAGCCCTTTGGGACAACAGATGGAAAATAGCCTTAGGCCACAATCCAGTGTGTTTACATTCATGTTGTGTCATGTTTGTCCATTAACATGCTCTGTATAAAAAATAAATAAAAACCTGAAGAGGTTTTAGATGTCATCCATGCATGTTTGAGGAATCTAAGGGCCCTTTTACACGAGAACGCGTACGGGTAAAAACGACAACATATTTTATCGGAAGTGCCTTTCGTTTACACGGTGACGGCATTTTTGGGGCCTAAAAACGCAAAAATCTGAAAACACCCTCAAGAGTGCAAAAGTTAAATACGCTCGACTGTAGCGTCTCCGTGTAAACTGCCCAAGATGCAAAACTGGTCAGATGTGCTCACGTCGCGTACACGTTTACGTCACATAGATGCGGCATACCTTGATACCACGGATGTTCAAGCTGCACTAGCAGCTCTAGTCAACATACAAGAGTCATTTCAACAATTGTATAAATCGCACCCACACACGTCTACGGCGTACAAGTCTTTCTCACACTCTCACAGCCACAGACGCCAAGACAAGCGACTTCCGCATGAGACACTTCAAATGTAAAACCCGATCTGATTTTATATTTTCTAATTCACTGTAATCCTCCTGTAATGTCACTATTTTCAGTACAATATTCAAAAACATGTAAACAAAAATACAAGTCACTGAAATGTTTGGAGCAGAACTTAACAACTAATTTAAAACGCAACTAGAACATTTTATTTTGAAGTTTTACCTTTGTCTTTTCCGGTACAGTTGTGGTTAGAAATGTAACTTGACGCTGTTGTGATGGGTTTTTTTTTGTTTTTTTTCAGTCCAGCGCCTCCCTTTGCTGGCTTTTGCGTCCACTTTTGCGTCTTCGTATAAACGCGGATAAAAAATTGAAGACGAGACGCCACTTTTGCGTCTTCTGTTTTGATCGTCGCCGTATAAACGTAGCCTAAGAATCTTGCCCAGGCCCTATTCTAATCCTCTCTATGGTTAGCAATAAGATTCTGTGCAATGCTCTGTCCACAAAGCCTACATCACCCATGCTCCCACACAACAATTTTACATAAATATACAAACACAGCATACAAAACTAGATTAGATGTAAATATATATATACTTTATTATCCCAAAGGAAATTTGTTTTTTTTCAGCCAGCATACAAAACGTTATACAATACATAATATATTACATAACATTAATTTAAATAAATGTATCAAATTATAGTGAAGCGTTGTGTAGCCGTATGGCATGGCCACTTGACAGTAGTTTCATTAGTGGGATGCACACTGACTGTGTCGTAATAGTGCACTGAAGGCGGTGGGACTTACTGAGGAAAGGAAAGGGAGGGGGAACTCAGAGTGTCAAAACGAAAGTGAAATGTATAGACATTGTATGAAATGTTCATACATTGTTTTTGGTGATTATAGCATGGTGATCTAAATATGTTCTGTGTTAGCAGTTAATACCCCATAGAAGTGTAATACCCCCTCTTTAAACAACTAAATGACTACAGACCTAGATCTTACTCCGGTCTTTTTAGCGTTGGTACTCCACAGCCTCAGCAGCAGTAGTTATCAGTGTTAACAGCTCAACGCTAACACAATGCTTCCATGCTGCTAATTCCTCTGTGGTTGCCCCGGCTGCTCCGATCCCTGCTCTCTGCCCGTCGCCCCATTGTGCTTCTAAGCTGATTAAGTGCAGTCTTATCTTTGGCTCCAGCTGACCCCAAGGAACAGAACTTCTAACCTAGAGCTAATCCCACTCATCACATTAACATGGACTACACGTCTTCGAGCTGTCCAGCAAATGACCGGCTAACTGACCACAACAAGTGAAGAACCAGAGCCAACATCAGCTGGACATTTGAACAGTGTATTTTTGTATAGGCAAAACCAGGACTGAACCAGGACTAAACCATGACTAATCCAGGACTAAACCAGAGGGGACGGACTGACATGCCTCCACGTGCAGATAGAGTTCATGTCTAGAGTCAGGGACCAGAGACCAGTGGCCTGATGACCACAGACTAAAGACCCCGATTCCCTCCCATTCATACATTATGGAGGTTTTAGGCGCTTTGTGTTACATTTTTGTATGAAAAGCGCTTTATAAATAATGTTTGATTGATTAATTGATTGATTCACATATGACCTTGAGACCATGTAGGAGCTTCTATGTAGTAGCATATTCTCCCTTAGCCTGCATGGAAGAGGGGCTCAGTACATGCCTAACTGACCCCTGGTTTAGTCCTGGCTCTGATCTTTAGAATTGCTATTATATAGCCCAATCTGTGTTGATTAACCAAATCATAGACTGAACTTTTTGTGCTCGTGTTGTTTGTGTGAGTGGAGTGTAAACAGTAAAGAGGGTCAATATGTCCTGGTCCAGGTGTCAGAGATCAGGCCGATCCTAGGGGATTACTGCTCTAAGGCCTGATCTCTGACACCTGGTTAGGACCTGGGAAATCCCAGGCTGCTTTCGTTCGTTCCGATCTGAAAGACAGCCTGGCAACTATGGCAAGCGAACTCTCCCGATTCTGGGAGCCAATCAGAGAGCGGGGAGGGGTGGCAAGACGGTGACGCGTACTACGTGACAAACGGAAGCTTGAAGTTTGAACTGACAACTGACATGATTGGCTATGGGCTATGTATACGCCAAATGATAGACATTCGTAACGCCCAATAAACGGCCGTTGGCGATCGTAAACCACACTTCCGATACGAGATATTTCGAAGGTGGCTCCCAGAGCATATATCACTTGTGATATGGTCAGGTATAAACCAAGCAAGTAATCCCCTGGGCAGGGTCATGAAGCAGGGTGGGCAGGAGGCAAGAGGAGCTCAGGTGTGCTAAGCTTCATTAAAGTAATTCTATCATTATAATGTATAGTTTCTTTAAGAGGAGACACATGTCCATGGACCACATGGCAGAATCTGTGTCAAAAGTGCATTTTTTTACACAAGGTTTGCTCATTTCAGGGCCTGATAACCGTGATAAAGTTGAAACTCAACACCAAAATATAAAACTTAGATATGGGACTTTTCAAAAGTTACCGATAGCCCTTGGCACTAGAGTGGTACCAAGCTGTTCTCTGGCCCATGTATTACAAACAAACACTGTGTTTCTGTTTGACACATATCCTGTTAACACACTCACAACCGTAAAATACATTACAACCTGTTGAACTTTCATCAGGGCTTACATAATGAGGCTTTATGCACCATTAGGCACTGCTCAAGTCTGTGCTGTTTGCAGGGGAAATGTTCACACATCAAGGGAAAATGTACTATTTTCGGTGTTGCATGAAACTGAAGGTGTCATATTCACTTGTTTTTAAAGGTCACATGACATGGTACTTCTTGATGCTTTTATATGGCTCCTTAATGGTTCCCTAATACTGTAAATGAATCCTTCAAAATCAACACTCAGTGCATGAGAAAGAGAGATAAGATGAGAAAGAGTCATAAATACAGTATCTCTCTGGAACACTCCATTATGGGCGTTGTTGCTTGAATGCAAATGAGGAGGACAAAGATAGGCCAGAGTAGTGGGTGGGGGTGTGGCCAAACTCTCCACTCTTTCCTCTTCAGCTGTGCGCTGGCCCCACTTCCGCGTTTTTGCGCGGAGGAAGAGATGAGAAGCGTTCCATTGAAAAATAAACACATTTCCACAGAAAATAAAATTAAACCACTGCTGTTTCAGATATCCACAGGCTCAGATAAAGGACTTCCGAGCCTAGAAACACTCGGACGTGCCTCCAGGCAAATAAAAAAACACATTTCGCATTGCGTAGCTCCTCCGCAGTCCAAACTCTCTGGGCGTGATTTACAGAGACGCTGAGTAGAGACACAGACGGGGGTGGAGCTGCATTTTTCGATGTGACGTCAATAAGTTTCCTTGTTCAGAATCGCCCGTTTGAGCTGTGTTTTTTTCTAACGCAGAAAAGGATCGCAAATGCTCAGTTTAGACATTTCGCAACTTTTAGCCATGGGGGGTGGGGGGCCTAAACAGGGTAGGGGAGCTCACATTAACATTCAAAAACCTCAGAAAGTGAAAATTTCATGCCATGGGACCTTTAAGAAAAAAAAAAAAGTATTATAACTTTTTAGTCCTGGTTGAGTTCTGGTTTAGGCCTGGTTAAGTACTGGTTCAGACCTGGTTCAGACCTGGTGTAGTCTCTTCTGACCTGTATGTCTGTGTTTTCAGATCACGGTGACAGAGACAGCCCTGTTCCTGGTTCAGTACACTTCCAAAGAGTTTGACCGCTCAGAAAAGTCTGTGGCCATTGGGGACTGCTGCTACCTCAACCCTCTGGTCCGACGCACCGTGCGTTTCCTAGGTGAGACCACACACACACCCACACACACACACACACCTACACACTCATGTGCATGCATGTTGGAAGAGCAGAGGAGTGATGGAGGAATATGTGACCAGCCGCAGGAAAACCAGTCACAAGTTGTCCTGGAGACGTTTTGAGTTATTCACAGAATCTGAAATGTAGATTCTAAGCTTTCCAACAATGCCTTTACACATGGAAATCTGATAACATTTGAAGAATCTGTGGCCATTTGAAAGCATGCACATGTATGATTATGGAAAGCTGAGAAAAAAGCCTTTGAAGTTTGGCTCATTCTAGGCCTTCTGGGCAGAAAGGTGCTCATTTGCACAACATTAAGCTAAGCCCTCTCCTGTAGATCATCAGTGTCTATCACTGTAGTGTCGTGTTAGCCTTCAGGGCAGGTCAGAATTAGAAGGTACTTTGTTAAAATGTAAATGCTTTTATAACAATATAGTATAGGACACTACACACACGCACACACACACACTCTGGATGTATTCCGTTCCTCACACTTATGAAAAAAAATATTGACAGTGATGCTAATGATTTAGCAACAAGTACTGCGGTATCTGTAATCATTACTTAATCACTAGCACTTCACGCACTAGTCTAGCAATTCAAGCATTATTTATGTTAATCACCCATTCAAAAGTACCCTGTAATGAGCGGTTTGGCTACTAATATGATGCTAATGTTGACAATTACACAGGCACCTGCTTTCAGCTTAATATAGTCATAGTCATAGTTATAGTCATAGTTTGCTTTATTGTCGAAAAACCATATGTACATGTGCATAGAGTAAATTTGAAATTTCGTTTCCCCCCTAACCAGGCAGGACAGTGATAGAGCGGCTAGGGGAGGGGCTGCTGCGCATGCGCGCACCGCCGACTCGGAGATACAGAGTGGCAAAGATGCAATTACAATCAATGACAATTATTCACAACATGTAATGACAGAAAAACAATTGGACAGGTAACATACGGTGTTTTTTTCTTTGGCGACATAGGGAAGGGTAGGGCAAGGGAGCAGATCAGAAATCAATGAAATTGATTGAAAACTGAAATAGAGGCAGACATTCCTAAAAATAGACAGGGCAACGTGTTTACTTAATACATGTCAGTGTGTCTGAATAGTGTGTGCCAATGTTGTTGTAGAGTCCGTGATAACAAGCCACATCTTTGACCTTGGAAGTGTTCATGCAAGGAAGCCAAGTCAAAACATAGATAACCCGTTGGAGTTCAGATTTTCACAGGAGACAGATTGTTACAGGGCAGTTAATTTAGCATAATGAAATACATTTTAGAAACCCAGGTGAGCAAGGAATTTAGCTGGAACCCTGCTTCTGCCAGACCCCCATCTTCATGTCACCCTGCAGATTCGTGAAAGACCTCAACAGTTCCTCTTGGCGCACAGACTGCGTTGTTTCTACACAGTTCTGTCAGCATGCTCGTGATGGTATCCAAACGTCGAGATGTTTCCTTCGGTTGGAACCCTTCTAAATGGTCCTCAACCTGTATCACTTTCTGTATCTCCTTTCACGAGATCCTCCACGGTTCCGCTGTGGTGCGAGATTACTGCAGACAGCTTGGGGGACTCCTTACTTGCTGCCAGCTTGCAAATTTTGCGATATATCATGGACAATCCTAGGCCAATCAACAGATGTCCAGCTATCAGAAATCCAAATACGTAAATATCCTCCACATCCTCTAGGTACATAGGTGCCAAACATACGACTTGCCGCGCACGATACAAGTCCCTCGCATAGCCAGCAGCAAAAGTACCATCGGGACACACCGTTTCACCCGCAGCGGTACTCCTCCCTTTGATGCAGAAATAATATGACCACACGAAAGCTGAATTAGTATTTAAACATGTCCTAATTTTAAAGTACAGTGAACCCTCGTTTATCGCGGGGGTTAGGTTCCAGAAATAGCCCGCAATAAGTGAAATCCGCGAAGTAGGACAATTTTATATTTTACAATTATTCTACATGTTTTAAGGCTGAAAACGCTTCACCAGACACATTATACACCTTTCTGAGACTGGTATTAACATTTTTCTCTTGTTTAAACACTCAAACTTTTGTAGATTTTCATTAAAATATATTAATAGTGGGGGGGGCACGTGACACGCGGACACGTGCGCGCGGACACGTGCGCGCGGACACGTGTGTTTGTTTTGGTACCACATATCCATGCCATGTGCGAAAGTCGAGTGGAAAGCGACCTGGATATCATTTTGGGCAAGACTCAAGCCAATGCTAACAGTGCCAAACCGCTAACAGACGCCTCTGAGCACCAGTCCTCACCACAAGACCAGGTAAGACCAACCTGCGCTCACAAGAGTTGGTTGCATTTCACCCCGGCTCCAAAATCAGACCGCTATCAATGCGTCGCCAATACTCCACAGCTCTCTAGGACGGGGTCGGGTTCGTTCTCTCAGCGTGACGGGGAAGAGCCACTGTCTCCTCTGTGCGCGCGAGTGTCCTCCCCCCGCTGCGGCTCCCTCGAATGTGGCTCTCCCCGCTGCGGCTCCCCCGGACGCCGCGCGGCCAGGCGCCAGGCCCGTCCATGTTGATTCTTGGCTCTTCCATGGTCCGGCTCGCACTCAGTCTCTTCCATGGCTCGTGCAAGTAAACAAAGGCCACACCTCCTGTCACCCAGGCGCTCTCGTGAAGGACATCTGAGACTCTGTCCCTACCATCCCTGGTCTAGACCTGGTTTAGACCTGCTTTAGACCTGGTTTAGTCCTGGTTTAGACCTGCTTTAGACCTGGTTTAGTCCTGGTCTAGTCTCTTAGCTAATCAGGGCGCAGGACAGAATGTTACACTGTAAAAAAAAGTTACACTATAAAAAAAAAAAAAAAAAAAATTGGAAAAAAAAATTGGAAAAAAAAATCCGCGAAACAGCGAGGCCGCGAAGAGTGAACCGCGATACAGCGAGGGTTCACTGTATGTAGTGTTAAAGTTTAGAAGCACTTTACTCACCCCATAAGAAAGAGAAATGTGTTCCTGGTAGGGATGCAAATTATCGATTAATTCATTAATTGATAGTTGATTGACCTTATCGATCGATTAACGATTAACTGATAAGCAGCGTTTTTCACCTGAATTTGAGTGTTTCAATAGGGTCTTTAAGAATATAAGCTATAGTAACATAACACTGAGTCATAAATATATCATAGTATTATTATATTGTATATTCCTCAATTAATTATTCCTTAGTAAAAAGCAGACAAATGTATTGATGCTGAATAACAAAATACAGTAATCCCTCGCTTTTTTTTTATTTATTTTTTTTATAGTGTAACATTTTTTTTATAGTGTAACATTGTGTTCTGTCCTGATAAGAGACTAGACCAGGACTAAACGTGGACTGGACCAGGTCTAGACCAGAACTAAACCAGGTCTGGACCTGGACTGAACCAGGATTGGGCCGCTGCGTGCCGCTGCTGGTTTCGTGCGGCTGGTTTGTGGCTCGAGGCCCGGGCCAGCCGTGTGGGACTCGGGGCCCTCGGGACCAGCAGCGGCACGTTGCGGCGCATTCCTGGGCGCCGCGGTTCGATCTCGCCTCGCGTGTACACCCAGGGCTGCTGAGCAGTGCCGTTGGTGCCTGCGGCCGGCTGTGAGTCGAGCGCAGCGCGGTGCGCGGTTGCCTTGTTTCGTGACCACGCAATTAGCGATTAATTACAATTAATGCATTTTGTTCGACTAACGTCTTAATCGACAATTAATCGTTAATCGATTAATTGTTGACATCCCTAGTTCCTGGAAACATCATCGGGTACACATTCTTTTTTGTTGGGAGCTTTCTGCAGGACGTGGTCACCTCTGATGTAACTACTGTTTGCCTTGTTGTCCAGTTATTCGTGTATCCTGCCACTGTCTTTCGGCAGCTAAAGAATTCGATCACATCCTGTACATAAGCTCCGGAGGCAAAAGGAGAAATTCAATTTGTCAACTGGACAAAATTTGGTCGAATATGTTTTGCAGCTCATACAAGCTACTTCTTCAGTTCTGGCTAGAGTGCTGGTGGACACAGCTTATAACTAGCTGCAGGGAGGAGCTAACTACAATGAAATTACAGTGGTACCTCACCTTACGAAAGACTCTACAAATGAAAAATCCAAGTTACGAAACGCCTTCAAGTTAAATTTCTCTAGATACGAAAGAAAATTCAAGTTACGAAATGCGAAATCTCAAAAATTCAATTAATGCGCGCTCAGATGCGCGCCCAGATGCATGCCCCGAAACGTAAATACACTTTATCAACACACACGGGGTTAGGTTCCAGAGGTGGATTAAACCACCGCGGTCTATTTCCTGGTTTCGTGCTAGCTCTGCCGGTGTACCTCATGAGTCACGGCTGAGGCGAGCAGCGAGGAGGGGAGGAGATGTGCCTCCCCTCTGGACCGCATGCAGTCCGAGCGCATGAACGAACGCATGCAAGAGCCGCAGTGGTTTAATCCTGGTTTAGACCTGGTTTAGACCTAGTCTAGAGGAGGCACGGTTTGAGCACGGGTCTCGTGCTCGCAGCCCTGTGCCGGGTCATGCTGCGCTATCACACACGTGTCCGCGCGCACACTTCTCCCCCCTCCCCCTTCCCCCCACACTTCACTATTAATACATTTTGTTGAAAATCTATGAAAGTTTGAGTGTTTAAACGTGAGAAAAGTTTAAATCCAGTCTGAGAAAAGCGTATAATGTGTGTGGCTGAGCGTGCATTATTTGAATTTTTGAGATTTCGCATTTCGTAACTTGAATTTTTTTTTGTATCTAGAGACCAAAATTTAACGTAAAGGCGTTTCGTTACTTGGAATATTCGTTTATTGGGTCTTTCGTAAGGTGAGGTACCACTGTATTTGGACATTACAACACAGGGCCCAAGTGGTTCCCACAAGCACAGAGGGTAAGGAGAAAGAAGAAAAACATGTGCAGGAAGCCCTCTCTGTTTGTGGATATCCTAAATGGGCTTTCAACAAAACTAAGAGAGACAAGGACAAGAAACAAGACAACAGAGAATCTGAACCCAGGAGGAAGGTGTAACCATTCCTTACCTGGCCGGAATTTCTGAAAAACTACAGAGGATTTTCAGACAATATGAAATCCCAGTCTATTTCAAACCCACAATACCCAAAGGACAAAACACGAGCCACAAACAAAGCAATGTGGTCTACTCCATTCATTGTAGTGAAGACTGCAGTGAGCGCTACACTGGGGAAACAAAACAGCCACTTCACAAGAGAATGTACCAGCATAGACGGGCGTGCCAGAGTGGACCTTCATCTGCCGTACATCTCCACCTAGAAGCCACGGGCCATTCATTTGAGGACAGTGAGGTTCAGATCTTAACCAGGGAAAAGAACTGGTTTGAGAGGGGAGTTAAAGAGGCTATTTTTGTCAAGAAAGAGAATCCTTGAACAGAAATGGAGGTCTCAGACACAATTTGTCTCCCATCTATAACTCTATCCTCAAACCTAAATCAAAACAAAGAAAACAATCTGGTTAGCCAGGTCAGGTCCAGAGGTGTGAAAACATCCATTATGGTCCTGAATGGCTATGCTAACAAGACCCCACACAGAAACTGAAAACAAACAAGTGTGATAGTTTCATAGTAAATTTATTGTAGTTAGCTCCTCCCTGCAGCTAGTTATAAGCAGTGTCCACCAGCACTCTAACCAGAACTGAAGAAGTAGCTTGTATGAGCTGCAAAACGTATTCGACCAAATTTAATTTCTCCTTTTGCCATGGATTCTACCTGGACGACTGAGGGATTCTACACATAAGCTCGGGAGAAAGTTTCTGGTGACATGAATGGGTCCAGAGGAGAGAGTTCTCCTTCTTTCTTACATAGCATTTACAGTCAAAGTTACGGATTTTCTCCATTTCACTGTCCTTATGCTCTTCAACAGTTATACAGCTACGCAGTGTAAATATTAACAAGGTTTGCTCACAGCTGATTGGTTAAAAAAGAAAACAAAAGAGGGCTAATCGTCACGTGAATGGCCAGTAGCACTAGTATGGTAATTATGGTAATTTACAAACGCCCCTATTCTTTCCAAAAAACTAGCCAATTTCAAAGACAAAATGTATGCTTTTAAAGCAACCAATGCTGTTATCTGAAACATGGAGTGTCTTCTTCATGATCTGAACTAGCACATTTTGCAAAAAACAAAAATCACAAATTTTGAAAAAAAAATGCTTCTAACTAACCAAATTGTGGCGGCTTTAGCTGCGGCCGGTCACATATACGAGTCACTGTTGGAGGAGTTAAGGTTGGAGGAGTTTGTCTCCCATCTATAATTCCATTCTTAAGCCTAGATCAAGCAAACAGGGGAACAATAGGGCTAGCCAGGTCAGGGCCAGAGGTGTGAAAAACAGCCGTAGGGATGAATAGGGATCGTTATCTAGACGCCAGAGAAACAAAAGACGGAAACCAATGAGATAGTTTCGGAAAGTAGTTAGCTAGTTAGCTCCTCCCTGCAGCAAGATATAAGCAAGTGTCTTACCAGTATTCTGATTAGAGCTGACGAAGCCTCTCGGATGAGCGGCGAAACGTTTTCAACCAAAAAAACTTTGTCCAGTTGACAAATTGAACTTCTCCTTTTATCTTTTACGTTGGAGGAGTGGTCATAGGAGGAGTAGTGGTCATTGGACCAGTGATAATTGGAGGAATGATGGCTGGAGTAGTGATGGTTGAAGGAGTGATAGTTGGAGGAGTGATGGAGAAGCGGAGAAGTGATGGTTGGGTGAGTGATGATTGGTGGAGTGATGGTTTCAGGAGTGATGGTTGGAGGAGTGATGGAGGAGTGGAGGAGTGAGTATTAGAGGAATGACTATTGGAGGAGTGATCATTGGAAGAGTGATGGAGGAGTGGAGGACTGTAGGAGGAGTGGTCACTGGTGGAGTGGTGGTTGAAGGAGTGATCATTGGAGGAGTGAAGGAGGACTAGAGGAGTGATGGTTGAAGGAGTGATAGAGGAGTAGAGGAGTGATAGAGGAATGGAAGAGTGGCCATTGGAGGAGTGATGGTTGGAGAAGTGATCGTGGTAATGGTGGCCTCAGGCAGCAGAAACATCTGTGCAGCTATAAAACATATGCTCCCTCCACACAGTCATTACAGTCATTACATCAGTGGGAGAAAGGGACGATTCATTCTACCAGATAATACCCAGAGTGCATTTAGGAAGATGGGCTAAATTACAATGTGGAGTTTGTCAGTTAATTTTAGTAACCAACTGAAGAGCTATAAAAAGCTGACACTCGTTATTGGTGTTAAAAGAACTGTATGTAGCCCTGTTTCGCACAGTTTTAAAAAGGTTTTACAATCATAACTGAATGTGTGATGCTAGAGCCTTAACCTGCAGATAGAGAAACATCCAAGTTTGTCTCATTCTCAGTACAGTGGTACCTCACCTTACGAAATTAATTTGTTCCAGAAGTGGTTTCATGATGTGAATTTTTCGTAAGTTGAGTAGCTTTTTCAATGGAAAAAGCCTGAATCGTTCCAAGGCCCCGATCCAAGTTTTTTTTTTTTTATAGTGTAACTTTTTTTATAGTGTAACATTGTGTTCTGCGTAGAGACTGTAGACCCAGGACTAAACGTGGACTATACCAGGTCTAGACTAAGGTCTAAACCTGGACTAAACCTGGACTAAACCAGGACTAGACCAGGTGGATTAAAGCGCCGCGTGCGGGTCTATTTCCTGGTTTCGTTTCGAGTCACGACTGAGGCGAGCAGCGAGGGGGACCGCACGCAGTCTGAGCGCATGAACGAGACCCGTGCTCAAACCGTGCCTCCTCTAGACCTCCTCTAGACCTGGTCTAGACCACCTCTTGCATGCTTTCGTTCATGCGCTCGGACTACATGCGGTCCCCCTCGCTGCTCGCCTCAGCCGTGACTCGAAACGAAACCAGGAAATAGACCCGCACGCGGCGCTTTAATCCACCTGGTCTAGTCCTGGTTTAGTCCTGGTTTAGTCCAGGTTTAGTCCTGGTCCAGTCCAGGTTTAGTCCAGGTCTAGACCTGCTGGCAGCCCCGCGCCGGGTCATGCTGCGCTATCACACGTGTCAGAGCGCAGTCTTCTCCCCCCTCCCCCTTCCCCCCACACTTCACTATTAATAATTTTGTTGAAAATCTATGAAAGTTTGAGTGTTTAAACGAGAGACAAATGTGAGAAAAGTTTAAATTCAGTCTGAGAAAAGCGTATGTGTGTGGCTGAGCGCGCATTATTTGAATTTTTGAGATTTCGCGTTTCGTAACTTGAATTTTCTTTCTTATCTAGAGACCAAAATTTAATGTGAAGGTGTTTCGTAACTTGAAATTTTCGTTTGTTGGGTCTTTTGTAAGGTGAGGTACCACTGTATATGGACAGGCCATACCTCATATGAAAGCTCAGAACCTCCAGAATTCTCTAATTGAACTGCAGACTCTCACCGTAACCCTAATTTGATCCGTTTTGACATTCAACAGCTGTAAAAAATAAAAATAAAAAAATACCCCAAGCATCATTCTTTTATCCTGAAATTTGATGACTTTTCCCAAATTTTGCCAAAATACACAAAAATTAAAATATAAAAAAATATATATCCTTTTGTTCAGGTGCTACAAATTTTTGGACACTGAGGCTGGTTCAGGTCAATTTTGACCCGTATCTACTGAGATGGATTTTAAATCAGTGCAGGTCAAATGAAGGAAAATTGTAAAAAGTTTTAGGGAATATTGAACTGTGAAACTGTACAGGCCATGTTTGTGTGTATTTTTTATGGGACAGTGGTAACAGAGGGTTCAGGGGTTCACGGTTGTGAGATTTCCCCCATACCCCAGATTCCCAGAGACAGACACCTTTGGGTTTTTGAAGGGGCATGGGAGAATCTCAAAACAGTGACAGGAGAGATCATCCTGTATATGGTGCACATAAGGAACAGAAGTCATCCAGAGATCAGAGGGTGACTTGAAACAGACACAAGCTCGACATCTGCAAGCACAAGCACCTGCAATGTTGTTACATTGCATATACATTACAAATAATACATTGTTACATTGCAAATAATAACCAATTTGAATCAATTTGGGTTGGGAGGGTGATGGTGGGAGGGAGCGGGTGGGGTATAAAGGTACCTGAGCTGCCATTTTGGTGACTGACATCATGGCAGCCAGAATTACTGTGCAACAGGCCCTTGATCTGATCTTCCAAGATGGGGAGAATGATAGCAAACCTCCTGCAAATGTGGGAAATGTCAGTTTCAGAAAAATGGGTCAGAAGGAGGTCTGAAGGAAGGCATTAGTCGAAATTGAGGTTATTCAGCATTTTAATGTAAAAATAGCAGAATACAAACGAAATGGTGACATCAGACATCTTCAGCATTCATGTTGAAGCTTTAGCAGAGAGACGTCGGCCGTGAAGAGGGACATGAAAAGAACCCCCCAGTGGGGTCGGATCACACACACACACACAAATGACCACAAGGTGTCTTTAAATACAGTACAGACTGTTGAATATTTATGACATCAGCAACAGCTAACCTATAGGAGAATAGTTTAGCTATGCAGACCATGTAAAGAACTCCCCAGCTTTAGCTAAGAAGACCAGTTTTCCCAATAGTCAGCCAAAATATTGATGGATAGGGAGCAGGTGATGTCAACACAGCCCAGGATAGTCTATGTATGTATGAAGTTACGCTTAGCTGTTCACAGAACACAGGGTTAAAACACAGAAGAACCAGGTGGAGGTTCTAAGTATACAGAGATTACAGTTTTCATATGTAAGTACACCTGTAAATTAAATATGAGATCCCACAGAAACACACATGCAAGTCCCACACATGCAAAGTTTCCTACCACTACTTTGAATGCAATGACTAGTTTGAAATAAGCATAATGGTTGCAGTGGATAAATATAACTATTTTATAAATTCCAACAGTTTTAAAATATTCATGTCATTTTCAAATGCAATAAAATAATATTTTAACATTTGAATATGACATGAATATATCAGCCATTAGGATTGATATATATATTATTTATAAATCATAATGGCTTTTTTGTCTTTATGTGTTATGTAAAACAAGACATAATACGGTGTGATAGTAGTTAGTATGTTTTTTTTTTCTCTAGAATAGAACAGAATAGAATAGAATGCCTTTTACTGTCACTGTTCACATGTACAATTTACGTTATACATACTCACAATGAGATTGAAAGCATCTCACTTCAGTGCAGACATTTCAGTAGACATTTAAGTAGGATATATACAACACAGCAGGATATTTACAACACAGTATAGAAAAAAAAACTGTGCAGAAAGAAGTCCTATACAAGCTGGGACTACACATTAATTATCCAAGTTATTGCAAGTCTTGCTCAGATATTGCAGTAGGGGTGACACATACATACATATACACACATATATATACACACACTTGAGAGTCTCTACATTGTAGAGGGAGATGTTTCACATAACTCATTTTAGCATATTGTACTGTATTAGATGTTGCCAACAAGCTATAGCACAGTGTTAAGTATTACACAACAGGATATTGCACTGTAATATAACACTCTAAAAACGAGTGTTGTAAAACTTAAAAAAAAAGCCCTTCCTGCTTTCTGAAACATTATATTTATATACAGTAATCCCTCGTTTATCGTGGGCGTTAGGTTCCAGAAATAACCCGTAATAAGAGAAATCCGCGAAGTAGGACAACTTTATATTTTACAATTATTCTACATGTTTTAAGGCTGTAAATGCCTCACCACACACATTATACACTTTTCTCAATTAATCTTTTCCCACATTTCTCTCTCGCTTAAACACTTTCATAGATTTTCAATAAAATGTATTAATAGTGACGCGTGGGGGGAGACACGGCTCCGGAAGCCCCGCCGGACGCGCGAGGAGCACTGCCACGTCCCGGGACGCGACGCGCACCAACCCCTTGGAGAAGTGCGCGACACGTGCACCCCTCCTCGTGGACAAATCCGTGACAGAGCAGCATGACCGGCGCGAGGCCGCGCGTACACCGGGGCTGCGAGCACGAGATCGAACCGCAGCGCCTGGAAAGCGTCCTCTCAGCCTGAGCAACAAACCAACCGCACGAAACCAGCAAAGAGCGGTTTAATCCTGGTTTAGACCTGGTCTAGTCCCGGTTTAGTCCAGGTCTAGACCTGGTCCAGTCCTAGTTTAGTCCTGGTCCAGTCCAGGTTTAGACCTGGTTTAGACCTGGTCTAGACCTGGTTTAGTTCTGGTCTAGACCTGGTTTAATCCTTGTTTAGTCCTGGTCTAGTGTCTTAGCCAATCAGGACGCAGAACACAATGTTACACTATAAAAAAAAATTTACACTACAAAAAAAACAACAAAAACAAACAGCGAAGGCGCGAACAGTGAACCGCGATAGAGCGAGGGACCACTGTATTACATACTGTATATTTATTGACGTGGGATAGTCTATTTAGACATTCTAAATAGGTATGTAGCTCAAAGTTTGGTATAGACACTTACTATGAGGGAATTCTTGGTCCGGGTCAAATTTGACCCGACCAATACTGTGAAGGCTTAAGAAATGAACAGTTTGTAAAGGTTAAACAACTTGGCAAATGTTTTTAAAATAAAAATAAATCAGAAGTTCTATATGTTATTTACTGTATTTTATGTGATGTAAGGAAATGCTATTTCCAGTCTTTGCTCTTGTTCCTTTTTCTTACCAGGTTTTGACAGGCACTTAAATCCATGGCCTGGGCATGTCCACCTGTCACCCAGAGCATGACTGAGGCTGACCAATTTGAGGAGTGGACGTCAAAGTTAGATTCTGATTCAGATTTTTATAAACATATTGCCCAGCCCTAAACCAAAGTATTGGTATCAGAACTGACAAATCTGGATCAGTCCAGTTTTTTTTAACAGATGCCCTTCCAATCTTACTAAAGAATTATATACAATTTTGCAATAGACTGTATATATAAATGGACATATTCCAAATAGGAAGTTTGCATGCAGGCAGTTCCAGCTCCTACTGACCATGGCTCCCATTGACTTACATTAGGATATTGTGGCCCCTCTCTGTAACTGTTGCAGTAAGCCTTGTCTTTTTGGTTTTAAAATGTTCGTATTAAAGGAAAAGTAACTTTTTTTTTTTTTTTTTTTTACAATCTGAGCCTTCTTTCGGCAATAAAACAAGTAGTTTTACTCACCCATAGCAGTTTGGTGTCAATTGGAGCAGTTTTGTAGAAGTTATGTTGTAGCCGTTCTGTTCTACTAATGATCTCGTATCCGTTAGCGTGAGTGCTCGGGGGCACTGCTTTGCGGTCTCCAAATAACACAAACTTCAGCACTTTTCAAATCACAGAAGATCGCTGTGTCAGCGTAGACTTTTAGTAGATTCCAAAACGGCCTGAAACCCGATATCGCAACAGAAAAGTAAAGTTCAGAGCGGAATCCACTAAAAGTCTACCCTGACACAGCGATCTTCTGTGATTTGAAAAGTGCTAAAGTTTGTGTTATTTGGAGACCGCAAAGTAATGCCCCGAGCACTCACGCTAACGGATACGGGATCATTAGTAGAACAGAACGGCTACAACATAACTTCTGCGATACTGCTCCAATTGACACCAAAGTGCTATGGGTGAGTAAAACTACTTGTTTTATTGCCGAAAGAAGGCTCAGATTGTAAAAAAAAACGTTACTTTTCCTTTAACCAGCTCTACGTGATCCTGGTGTTTTTTGTTTTTTTTGTTTTTTGCTATTTTGTCTGCTATTAAAAAAATCCCATTCATAATATAGAGCCTGGCTCCAAACTTGCCCCATAACTGTAGAATCACAAGCTTCTTTGGACTGGAGCCAAACGCTGTGGGTGACGTCACACTCGCTTAGTCTACTTCTTTATACAGTCTATGATTATTCCTTGGGTGAGACTAGGGTTGTCAAAGGTATTGAAAATGAACCTTTCCTGAATAGTTTGAAAATGATCTTGAGCTGTATCAGAACAAGTATAAGAGCACATAGTCTAGTATACGCCCATGGGCCACTATGGAACCTACAGGACCACTGAGGGATTACACCGGTATAAGGCCACATGGAAACAGAAAAGAAAGTACTACCATTTAATGTTGAAAATCACATTCTTTTCTATTAGAGTGTTATCTATGATCACCATGGTATTGAAATCAGTATTCAATATTGAGTGAGTCTGTTCCTTAGTAATGCAGAAGAGTTTGAAACTTTAGTATTGAAATACCACTGAGACTGAACTTTATACACCCTTTCCACCACCATCTATTTGAGTTGATGTTACCAAAGTTACTGCGTATTTATAGATTCCGTCCATGCATAGCTGACGGTGTGTGTATGTGTGCTGTGTGTGTTGTGTGTGTGCTCTCTCTGCTGTGTGTGTGTGTGTGCTTTGTATGTGTGCAACTAATTGTCCGTAAAGTGGCGTGTTGGGGAATGATTCACGATTCAAGATTCAAGATTGCTTATTTGTCATATGCAGGATCAACACAAGGTCAACAATGCAATGAAATGCTTAGGATCAGAGGAACCGTTGACTCGCTGAGATAGTCAAGAAGTACTAATAGCATGCAATGATAGTACATGGTAAAAAAGTGTGGCAAAAATTGCAGGGGAAGAGGTAAACAATATAATTGAAAAAATATGTAATAAAATATAAAATACAAAGTACAGGTAGGATTAAATAAGGTGTAAGTAGAGTATTTCACAGATTGCATGTAATATAGTATAGTATAAGTATTGCACGTGGGTTATGAAGCAGGTTATTGCACAGGTAACAGCATTCACAGTGAGGCAGTGGCATACATGATACATTCATATAGAGCAGCAGCAGTAAACATATTATGCATTACAAAAAGTAGTTTAGTGCAGTATTATTGAGAGTTCAGTATTATTTAGAGTATTACCCAGAGTTCAGTAGTCTGACAGCTTGGGGGTAATATCCGTCTTTGAGTGTTTTTGTGCGTGCTGGCAGGCTCCTGTATTGTCTACCAGAGGGTAGCAGATGGAAGAGTCCTTGTGCCGGATGAGTATGGTCCTTAGTGATGCTGCGTGCCTTACACAGACCCCTGCTGTGGTAAATGTCCTGGATGGAGGGGAGACTGCTGCCAGTGATGTCCTCTGCCGCTCGCACCACCCTCTGTAGTGCTTTGCGGCTCTGAGCGGTGCAGTTCCCATACCACACTGTGATGCAGCCCGTCAACAGGCTCTCGATGGTGCACCTGTAGAAGTTTGTGAGGATGCTGGTGTTCATACCAAACTTCCTCAGGAAGTAGAGTCTTTGTCGGGCTTTCTTAACCACAGTGTCTGTATGTAGTGTCCAGGACAAATCCTCAGTGATGTGGACCCCAAGGAACTAAAACTGCTGACCTGCTCCACCTCAGCGTTGTTGATGAAGATGGGGGGATGCTGGTCTACACAGTGTCTCCTGAAGTCCACCATCATTTCCTTAATTTGGCTGTCGTTCAGAGAAAGGTTATTTTCCTGACACCAGCTGGTCAGTGATTTTACCTCGTCTCTGTAGGCGCTCTTGTCTATTACTATTACTATTATTATTATTATTCGATTTATTACTTATTTTGTTATTATTATTATTACTACCTACCTTTATGCCATTCTTACCTGCATGCACTTCTTGTTCAAACTGTCCCTACCTGGAGCTACTGTGACAAGTAAATTTCTCCTGTGTGAGATCAAGAAAGTCTTATCTTATCTTATCTTGTCATTGTTAGTGATGAGACCTACGATGGTGGTGTCGTTGGCAAACTTGAGGATGATGTTGGAGCTGTGCCTCGCGGTACAGTCATAGGTGAACAGGGAGTACAGGAGAGGCCTGAGAACACAGCCCTGGGGTACACCAGTGCTGAGGACATGTGTGGACGAGAGGTGGCTGCCGAACCTCACCGCCTGTGGGCTGTTAGTGAGGAAGTCCCATATCCAGCAGCAGATGGATGTCCCTAGGCCCAGGGCAGTGATCTAAGAGACCAGTTTGGAGGGGATTATGGTGTTGAATGCTGAGCTGTAGTCAATGAAGAGCATTCTCACATATGTGTTTCCTCTCTCCAGATGACAGAGAGGTGTGGACTGCTAGAGCAATGGTGTCGTCTGTAGACCTCTTTGCTCTATATGCAAACTGCAGGGGGTCCAGGGTGTTGGGGAGGGAGTCACAGATGTGAATGAAAATAGAGCGTATGGGAGGTGCTGATTGAATGCTGATGTATGACGCATTGATTTTCGGTCTGAGCTGAGAGCGGACTGGAGCATTGATTTACACAGGCATCAGCTTGTGTGGATGAGTTACACTGGTGAAGTCTTGTGTGGATGGGGACACACATTGATCTTGTGTAGTGACTGTATGTTCGGTCATTTAGTCTGCTTATTATTCTAACACAGCCTTCACTGGACATGTGTCACAAGCTCAGACTGTATAGAAGTCACCTGACGGAGTGTGAATCACCTATAACAGCAACCAAATGATGCCAATCGAGGCTAGCAGTTATAGTGGCTAATCTGCAAGCAGGGACCATTTGGAAACTGGTGTGCAACCAAAGAGCCAATCAAAAGGAAGGTACTCACCCCTTTCAACCTGTACCATTGGTGTGGTAGGGGGCCAGTGCTTTGCAACAAGCTGTGGTAGCTGTCAATCAGACCTTTTGGTCACATGAGTTGACATCTTTGCGTCACCTTTATGTGTGTTCTGTATGCCTGTAACGGACTAAAGACACATTCTGCCAATTGATCAGGCAACTAAAAAGGGGGCGTGGCGAAAGCTCTCAAAATGATTAACTATATATGCATCTGTCCCAAACTACACTCACAACACTATACCTGCAGGGGGATTTCATGCAAAAACTACCATTTTATTAAGAAAATAGTAATAGAAAACAGTGTATTTATATTGCTGGGTTTCAGATAACATCACAACATTCTATAGATCAATAATGTTTAATACAGATGGGGGTGAGGTAAAATTAATATTGCTGAAATGCAAATTTTTTATGTAATACAGTGAGTTCTTGGGTCTAGCCACTAATAGAAGAAGAAGAAGAAGAAGAAGAAGAAGAAGAAGAAGAAGAAGAAGAAGAAGAAAGAAAGAAGAAACTTTATTGATCTCACACATGAGAAATTCTTCTTTGCATTTAACCCATCCTGTTATTAGGAGCAGTGGGCAGCACATTACTGCGCCCGGGGACCATGATCTTCTTGCTTCAGTTTGGTCAGGACCTAAACTGGAGGATTTTACCTGGTGCATGTTTTGGGTTGATGGGGAAAACCGGAGTGCCCGGAGGAAACCCACCCAGACACGGGGAGAACATGCAAACTCCACACAGAAAGGCTCGGGCGACCCGGGGATCGAACCCAGAACCTTCTTGCTGTGAAGCGCTAGCCACTCAGCCACCGTGCCACCAATAGAAGTGATCAGGTTCAACATTTGTGGATTTGCCTTTTGGATGTTTCATGGCAAAGTGCAATGTAATCAATAGGAAAAACTACATTTTGTTGAAAATCTATGAAAGTTTGAGTGTTTAAACTAGAGACAAACGTGAGAAAATGTTAATTCCAGTCTGAGAAAAGCGTATAATGTGTGTGGTGAGGCATTTACAGCCTTAAAACATGTAGAATAATTGTAAAATATAAAGTTGTCCTACTTCGCGGATTTCTCTTATTGCGGGTTATTTCTGGAACCGAACCCCCGCGATAAACGAGGGATTACTGTATTTCAGAGATTGCACATAATATGGTGTGGTATAAGTGTTGCATGTAGATTTCGTATTGCACATAGTATGGTATAAGTATTGGACATAGGTTATTGCACAGATTGAGATACAGTGAACCCTCGTTTATCGCGGGGGTTAGGTTCCAGAAATAGCCCGCAATAAGTGAAATCCGCGAAGTAGGACAATTTTATATTTTACAATTATTCTACATGTTTTAAGGCTGAAAACGCTTCACCAGACACATTATACACCTTTCTGAGACTGGTATTAACATTTTCTCACATTTTTCTCTTGTTTAAACACTCAAACTTTTGTAGATTTTCATTAAAATATATTAATAGTGGGGCGGGGGCACGTGACACGCGGGCACGTGCGCGCGGGCACGTGCGCGCGGGCACGTGCGCGCGGACACGTGCGTTTGTTTTGGTACCACATATCCATGCCATGTGCGAAAGTCGAGTGGAAAGCGACCTGGATATCATTTTGGGCAAGACTCAAGCCACTGCTAACAGTGCCGAACCGCTAACAGACGCCTCTGAGCACCACAAGACCAGGTAAGACCAACCTGCGCTCACAAGAGTTGGTTGCATTTCACCCCGGCTCCAAAATCAGACCGCTATCAATGCGTCGCCAATACTCCACAGCTCTCTAGGACGGGGTCGGGTTCATCCTCTCGTCCTCTCACGGGGAAGAGCCACTGTCTCCTCTGTGCGCGCGAGTGTCCTCTCCCCGCTGCGGCTCCCCCGGACGCCGCAGCGGGCCCGTCCATGTTGATTCTTGGAAGAGTCCATGTTGATTCTTGGCTCTTCCATGGTCCGGCTCGCACTCTCTTCCATGGCTCGTGCAAGTAAACAAAGGCCACACCCCCTGTCACCCAGGCGCTCTCGTGAAGGAAATCTGAGACTCTGTCCCTACCATCCCTGGTCTAGACCTGGTTTAGTCCTGGTTTAGACCTGGTTTAGTCCTGGTTTAGACCTGCTTTAGACCTGGTTTAGTCCTGGTCTAGTCTCTTAGCTAATCAGGGCGCAGGACAGAATGTTACACTGTAAAAAAAAAGTTACACTATAAAAAAAATTGAAAAAAAAAAAAAAAAAAAAAATTGGAAAAAAAAATCCGCGAAACAGCGAGGCCGCGAAGAGTGAACCGCGATACAGCGAGGGTTCACTGTATTTCAGTTTCATGATTCATGTAAACTATGTATTTATACGTATTTCCTTGAAGAGGTCACTAAAGTCTTCTGCTTCTTGGGAAAGTTCACACTTCATTGCAGTTGGTTAAATCCACATGCCCCTCACAGATGATTGCGGAGGCTGTCCAGAGGCCTGGTGATTGTGCCTAAATCTCCATTCCAGAGAAAATAGCTGATTGTGACAGAATGAGATCACAATATGATTTTATCACCATATCACAGAGCCCCACTCGCCTGGAACAAATGTGTCTTAGGTACAGGAGGTCCCCTCCTTGAACCGCCACCTTAATGTGGTGGAGGGGTATAAGTGCCTGAATGATTCCGGGAGCTATATTGTGTGGACAGGTTGTGTGAGGACTGTTGTGTCAGCCTATGGGCCGAACAGCAGTGCAGAGTACCCAGCCTTCTTGGTGTCTCTGGGAGAGGGGTGATTGGGAGGAACGGCCTCCATGATCTTAACCCGAGCAGTGTCCTGTTATTGGACTTGTGCTAGTCCAATAACAGGACACTGACACGATCACCACCTGGTTGTGAGCTGGGTCTGCTGGCGGGGGAGGAAGCTGGAAAGGCCTGGCAGACCTAGGCGTATAATGAAGGTCGGTTGGGAACTAGAGCTGTATTTTTGGAATTAGGTACTCTGTCGATTATTTTTTCGAGTAATCGAGTACTCTAACGAATCATACTTTTTTTTAAACAATTAAATCAATTGTGTGCAATGCAACATGAAGGGTCTATTAAAAATGAGCAAACAACTGCTGTTTTTCCTCAGAAAAAAAACAACTTTTTTATTTCACAACTTTCAAAGTTTAAACCATTACTGACTTAGGAACTAAGCCAATAAAACAATAGAAGATCTCATTCACAATCTCATTCTCATTTATCGAAACCGATCATGAATTCCTGCCGTTTAAAAATTTAAAAGATTAATGAACGCAGAGAGAAGGCCAGACTTGTAAACATATCCAAAGAATGAGCCTGTGTCTTCGTGGATGAGAAGCCTTTTAAACGTGTGTCTGTTTAATATGTAATATCCGTTTGCTGAGCAGGGACAGGGCTATCACTGTCCGTCAAACGCTGCCTAAAATGCGCTTGAGCTTTGCATGTTACCATAGAGACAGATGATGGACTTGCCTCGTCACTGCTGACTTTAATTTTATAGGCTTTACATACCTTATATTTTAACAGACTCAAGTGGTCAATGATCAAGTGATCAATCGGAAATCTTAAATATCGCATACCTCGCAGAAGCTCCGCTCTGAGCGGTGAAGTGGGGGTGTTTCCGCTTTAAGAAAGAAAAGAAAGAAAGCTATGCCTTTATTAAGTGCTGCAGCATTGATGATGTGCTGTGATTGTATGCGAGGTCTGCTTTACACACACTGCACTGCGTTTTCTGTTTTTTTTTTTAGGGTGAAATGGTCCCACACTTGGGACGTTTTCATCCTTTTCCTCCCCTCTTCTTCAATCTCTGCCACAGTGAACCAAAGCAATGACAAAAGCTTTGACATGTCCGTCAGTAACAACAGTCCGGGTGAAACGTAGTCATACTCTAGTGTACATACTGTAGGCGACAGATTTTGTAATACATATTTTATAAATGTTTAAATAGTTATGTTAATGGAAACAGTGATGCAGTCTATCCGAACAGCGCAGTAGTCTGACAATGCCGCGATGATGCATGAATTGAAATATATGTCCACGTGATGATAATTAAACGGAGCCTCGAGGCATATCATTTGCCTCAATTATTTTTTGTACTCAGATTACCCGAGTTACTCGTTGCAGCCCTATTGGGAACGTCTGGCTGAGCCCTCTGTCAGAGGGACCTTCAACTTACATCTCCGGGAGAGCTTCTCCCAGATTCCGGGGGAGGTGGGGGACATGGAGTCCGAGTGGGCTTTGTTCTTGCCTTTATTGTCAATGCGGCCCCTCGTAGCTGTGGTCATAAGGTCTGTGGTGCCTGCTGCGGCGGCAATCCCCAAACCCGGTGGTGGACACCAGAAGTAAGGGATGCCGTCAGGCTGAAGAAGGAGTCTTATAGTGCCTTGTTGGTTTGTGGGACTCCTGAGGCAGCTGACAGGTACTGGCGGGCCAAGTATGCTGCAGCCCGGGCGGTTGCAGAGGCAAAAACTTGGTGTTGGGAGGAGTTCGGAGAGGCCATGAAGGAGGACTATCGGACGGCTTCAAATAAATTCTGGCAAACCGTCCGATACCTCAGAAGGGAGAAGCAGTGCTTCACCAACACTGTTTATGTGTTGGATGCCTCCTGGACACGTACCTCAGGAGGTGTTCCAGGACACCCTGGAGGGACTAGATCTCTCGGCTGGACTGGGAACTCCTTGGGGTACTCCCAGAAGAGCTGGAGGAAGTGTCTGGGGTGAAGGAAGTCTTGCAGTCCCTACTTAGACTGCGATCCGCCCCCTGGATAAGTGGAAGAAAATAGATGGATGGAGGTACAGGAGGTAACATGCTGTACATAAACCCATCCAAACAACTTACACCATTGAATATATAGCAATAAGAATAATTACGAGGGATACACCATCAGGACCTTTAAGTCGTTCTGTTGACAAGCACTTTACAGTGTAAGAAGTTCTGTTATTAATCTCACATATCCTAAGGCCTGTGTGTACAGTTTTGACTGTAGTAAGTAGTTGAGTCCCTTTGTCTGACTGACTATTTGTGCATTCCAGGTGTGTACATTTTCGGCCTCTTCACTGTGGACATCTTTGTGAATGCGGGGCAGGTGGTAACCGGGAACCTGGCCCCGTACTTCCTGACCGTGTGCAAACCCAATTACACAGCACTGGGCTGTCAGCAGGCACTGCGCTACATCAGCCACCAAGAGGCGTGCACGGGCAACCAGGATGACATCCTGCGAGCGAGGAAGAGCTTCCCATCCAAAGAGGCAGCTCTCAGTGTGTACGGAGCACTCTACCTGGCTGTGAGTACATTTAGTGCTTGTGATTAACCATATCATTACTTACAATTAACTTAAAGTGGAACTCAACACTAAATCCACTTTTGTTGCTACTGTTGTATATTATGTTTTAATAGCATTATCTTCTATTCTTGGTCCCTTTTCTGGCAATTCTGGTGTAAACTAGATACATTTACAGCTTTCTGTTTAAAAACACTCAAGTTTGTGCTGCCATTTCCAGTAGTGAATTTCCAGTAGTTGGTGACATCACGCAAAACTGCCCTAATTACTGCCAGTTGTTTCCTATTATAAATATATGGCTACAGGGATGGAATTTGAAGTTTGGATACCTGTTAGGCCAATCAGACTGTTCCTTATACACCCAGACCCCACCATCTCCCCCCTCACTCTCCCCTTTAGTTCTCCTCTGCCCAGTTTAGCAGCTCTATTTGAAATGTGGTTGTGGGCAGAGTTTAGTTGTGTAGTCCCACTGCCTGGCCATGAGTCCCTCCATGTACCTCACATGATACGATTTTACGTCATATACTTTATACTACAACCAGCTAGACTGTAACCTTTGAAAAAGACTAGCCACTCTCCCATCTATAATTCCATTCTCAAACCTAAATCAAAACAAACAAAGGGAACAATAGGGCTAGCCAGATCAGGTCCAGAGGTGTGAAAACACCCATTATGGTACTGAATGGGTATGCTAAACAAGACGTCAGACAGAAACTGCAAAACAAAGGTGGGATAGTTTCAGAATAATTTCATTATAGTTAGCTCCTCCCTGCAGCGAGATATAAGCACTGTCCATCAGCACTCTAACCAGAACTGACGAAGCAGTTTGGATGAGCTGCGAAACGTTTTCGACCAAATAAACTTTGTCCAGTTGACAAATTGAATTTCTCCTCTTACCATGGATTCTACCTGGACGACTGAGGGATTCTTAACACGTGTCATGATCATGTTTGTGTGAGATCCAGCTTGACAAAAAGTAGTATAGTTATTATTAGCCTATAAAACTAATGTGTCTGATCATTATTTTTTACAGACCTCAAGTTTTATCAGAGTTTAGCCTTTAAAGGGATATGCCACCCCCAGGTCAAACTTGGGCATCTCCCCACAGTCCAGAGACTAAAATAAGTGGTGGAAAGCGTTTTTCTGGTGACCCAGCCATTGTCCAGGTCTGTCAGCACTGACCGCCGCGGTATCTGCAGCTACTCCATGTTAGACTGGAGTCTAACGTCGCCAGAGAAAGATTTCGGCCAAAAGGAATTCATTTGCTCGATGCTTTTCCCAATTACTTTCTGTGTAGTGCGCATTCATATCGAGTGCAAATAAATGTGCAAATCAACACGGAGAGTTTGACTTGGTCATTTTGGGTGGGAACTATTTTTCAGTGCAGAAAAACACAGCCGAAGCACACAGCACGCTGACGGGGGAATCCCTGTTACGCACCAGGAAGGCAGTTCCCCTGTTACGCAGCGATAGTTCTGTTGTTGGGCAGACTGTAGAGTGTAGTTTCAGCTGCTAAGCGCACACTGTGGTGATGATAATACAAACTGAGAACCATCAGGTAATAACTTCATTTATATAACTCTCATTAGTTGCTTTGTAGTTTAAGTTTGCTCTTTAGACAAACATTTACAGCAGGGCTCTCAAGTCTCACGCAATGAGAGAGACAATTCGACGCGTTCACACGCTCACATGCAATTCAAGCCCTCGGGAAAAAATGTTCACTCGCACCCCTCCTCCTTCTTCAAAATCAACACTCAGTGCATGAGAAACAGAGATAAGATGAGAAAGAGTCATAAATGTCACTCTGGAACACTCCATTATGGGCGTTGTTGCTTGAATGCAAATGAGGAGGACAGAGATGGCCTATAGTAGCGGGTGGGGGCGTGGCCAAACTCTCCACTCTTTCCTTTTCAGCTGTGCCCTGTGCACTCTGACCCACTTCCGTGTTTTTGCGCGGAGGGAGAGATGAGAAGCATTCCATTGAAAAATAAACACATTTCCTCAGATAAAGGACTTCCGAGCCTAGAAACACTCGCAAGTTCCTCCAGGCAAATAAAAAAATGCATTTCGCATTGCGTAGCTCCTCCGCGGTCCAAACTCTCTGGGCGTGATTTACAGAGACGCTGAGTACAGACAGACGGGGGTGGAACTGCATTTGCATTTCTTTTTTCGAGCTGACGTCAATAAGTTTCCTTGTTCAAAATCGCCCGTTTCAGCTCCGATTTTTTCTAACGCAGAAAAGGATCACAAATGCTCAGTTTAGACATTTTGCAACTTTTAACCATGGGGGAGGGCTAAACAGGGTAGGGGAGCTCACATTAACGTTCAAAAACCTCAGAAAGTGAAAATTTTATGCCATGGGACCTTTAAAGGAATATCAATGTTTTTTACAATCTGAACCTTATTTCAGTATATATATATATATATACACTGTATATATGTATATATATATGTATACTGGTCGCCGGAGCCTTTCTGTGTGGAGTTTGCATGTTCTCCCCGTGTCTGGGTGGGTTTCCTCCGGGCACTCCGGTTTCCCCCATCAACCCAAAACATGCACCATAGGTAAAATCCTCCAGCTTAGGTCCTGACCAAGCTGAAGCAAGAAGATCATGGAGATGGTCCCCAGGCGCAGTAATGTGCTGCCCACTGCTCCTAATAATAACATATATACTGTATATATTTAGACAGTAAAAGCAACAATTTTGATTTTGAAACTGCTGTGGCTGGTCTCCGTGTGCTCTGGATCTGTGGTAAGACGAGCTGTGTGTTGGTCTAATGCTGTTTCCTGATTGGACACCCTCACTGTGACTGGAAAAGCTAGTTACACATACAGTACACCTCTCTCTCGCTTTCTTCCTTTCTCTGTTTTTGTGTGCCAATCTTATCTTCTCTCTTTCCTTCCTCTCTCTTTCTTTCTCCATATTTCTCTCATGCTCTCTACCCATCTTCTCCCGTCTTGTTCTTCTCTTGATCATTCTCTTTCCTCACAATTTCTCTTTCTTTCCCTCTCTCCCACCACTACGTTCCCTTTCTTTGTCTCCTTCTACCCCTATGCTCTCACTCCCAGTCTGCTCTTTCTCCCCCATCTGCCCCTCAGAGATATTCACTGTAGGTAAAAATACTTTGATTTCAGGCAGATTTAAACTGGGCGTCAAGAAGTTGCCCCTCCCCTACACACAGAAACACACACACTAGCTCAAGATCTGGAGATGGGTCCCAGAGTGTTGTGTAGCAGCATCTTACTGACATGTTGTTCCAGAAGCAGTGGGTGAAGGATGGGTCAAATGCAGAGAATGAATTTCCCTCACGAGAGATAAAAGTATACCCAGGTCTGGACTGTGACACAAAAACGGCCCTGGCATTTTTGGCTTAGACTGGCCCATCATAATTAGTCCTGGTTTAGTCCTGGTTCAACCCTGATTTAGTCCTGGTTTAGTCCTGGTTTAGTCCTAGTTTAGTCCTGGTTTAGTCCTGATTCAATCCTGGTTTAGTCCTGGTTTAGTCCTGGTTCAGTCCTGATTTAGTCCTGATTTAGTCCTGGTTTAGTCCTGATTAGTCCTGGTTTAGACCTGATTAGTCCTGGTTTAGACCTGATTAGTCCTGGTTTAGTCCTGGTTCAATCCTGATTTAGTCCTGGTTCAGACCTGATTTAGTCCTGATTTAGTCCTGATTTAGTTCTGGTTCAATCCTGATTTAGTCCTGGTTTAGACCTGATTAGTCCTGGTTTAGTCCTGGTTCAAATCCTGATTTAGTCCTGGTTTAGTCCTGGTTCAATCCTGATTTAGTCCTGGTTCAGACCTGATTTAGTCCTGATTTAGTTCTGGTTCAATCCTGATTTAGTCCTGGTTCAAACCTGATTTAGTCCTGGTTCAGACCTGATTTAGTCCTGGTTTAGTCCTGGTTCAGACCTGATTTAGTCCTGGTTCAGACCTGATTTAGTCCTGGTTTAGTCCTGGTTCAGACCTGATTTAGTGGTTTAGACCTGATTAGTCCTGGTTTAGTCCTAGTTTAGTCCTGGTTTAGTCCTGGTTCAGTCCTAAATTTTGGGCCTGTCTCTAAGAAAAAAAAAAAAAGAACGGCATGAGCCCCTAGGACTGTCGGCCCACCGGGAAAATGCCCGGTGTGCCCGATTACCAGTCCAGGCCTGAGTATACCTTACCCTACCTACGGAAGTTGCAGGTACCTTTTCTGTCATGTTTTCTGCTAGTTTCCATGGCGATGTAAGTGCTTTGCTTGTGGTGCGATAGATACCTGATATACATGAGCTGGTTTAACATTTGTTAACATTTTTGGACATCCTTAAAAAAGCACAGTTTTTGTATATTGAGTGCATGTAGTGGTACATTTCTGTTCTAATATGAGAGCAGAGGAGGAAATCTACAGCTCACATGGTCTCCAAGCCGTGGACTCGTTAGCAGCAGCTCCCTCTGTCCCTCGCTCCCCCGCCCTGACAGCTACATCTGCACCGGACCATTACACCGGATTTATGAGGCCCAGATGAGAGCAGAGATGAGATATGGTTCACCCCATACTCGGGTCAAGCGCACTCCCTCATCCATCCTGCGGAGGCTGCACTGAGGCCAGGGGGCAGACAGGACTATTAGCATGCTATATTGGGCCTGGACAGACTATTGGTGGATTTCAGATGACATCACAGCATTCTATAAGCCAGTCATAGTTAAAGAGGGGGTATTACACTTTTATGGGGTATTAACGATTAACACATAGATCACTATACTAGCTTTTATTGTTTTGATATACAGTGGTACCTCACCTTACGAAATTAATTCGTTCCAGAAGTGGTTTTGTAACGTGAAAAATTCGTAAGTTGAGTAGCTATTTCAATGGAAAAAGCCTGATTCGTTCCAAGGCCCCGATCCAAGTTTTTTTTTTATAGTGTAACTTTTTTTATAATATGGGGATATGGGGACCTACATTATAGAATGGGTGGATAAAGACCTGGTATGCCCCCTGTGGACTCAAGGGGTACTGTACCAACCACTCACCATCATACCGTACTTCTTACAGAAAGTACAGGCAAAAGAAGACCACCCTCCACAAAACTGTGACGCACGTGAAAGGAGAGGTGGAACTAGACTTTTGAACTGTGCTTTTCCACTTTCAAGACACACAAAGCATCAAGGAACCACTCACCCATACACACACACACACGTGCACGCACACACACACACACACACACACACACACACACACACACACACACACACACACACACACACACACACACAATGACAGCATATATGTGACCGACCGCAGCAACACAGGACACAAGTCACCCCGGGGGCATTTTGAATTATTCCAGGGATGAAAAATTTCCACTAGTTGTGTTTAGGGTTGCCAACCGTCCCTTGAAAAACGGAATTGTCCTGTATTCAGAAACAAAAGTACGCGTCCCGTATTGAGCTGAATAGGGACGCACTTTGTCCCATATTACAGTGTGAATCAAAAATACAGACGCTCCTCAACTTACGAACTAGTTAGGTTCTGAACGGCTGTTCGTTTGCTGAATTTGTTCGTAAGTCGTTATAGGGCATTCTTTAGAAGGGAATGTATGTTTAAGGCTTGTATAAGTAATAATCTATATGGATTTGTACTGCATTTATATAACACTAAATAGTAACAAAACAATATGCTTTTTAAAAATATGCAAAACTGATGAGATAAAAAGAAGAGAGAGACACAGAGGCAGACGCAGTAGACACAGCTGAGAGAGAGCGTGTGTGTGTGTGTGTGTGTGTGTGTGATCGTACCGATCGTCGAACGGTTCATGTTGTGTGCGTGTGCCACATTCACCATCTTCTCACCAGAATCAAGTTTCTTTATTATCGCCACCTTCTTTTCAAATGAGATGGCTTGCCGCTTTTTGACATTTCCACTTTCACTAGAAGCTTTTTGCTTTTCACCAGCCATATTGGATTACGGATGCAAGATAAAACAACAAAGTTCGTAACACCGCAAGTACGTCTGAACACTTGGGTAGTTTCAACTGAGTGTGCGTGATGCTTGGGGGCACACAACCGCAGCGACCTGCCTGTGTATCAGCGGCGGAAATACGCACTATGTACTGTACTCGGAAGTCGGAATAGGCGCTAAATACAAAAACTCACGTACGTACACAGCACTTTTGCCCAAATATTTAACTTTTTTTTTTTTTTGTCCGACCCTGTTCGTAACTCCGAATGTTCGCAAATCGAATGTTTGTATGTGGAGGAGCGTCTGTAGTGTCTAAAATGGAGGTGCCCAATACGTTGATCGTGATCTACCAGTCGATCACCAAGGTAGTGTGTTGTAGTACTCGACACCGGCCTTGGTCTCGAGATGATTGCGATCATATTTAATTACGGCTGCTGCCATTAGCAATAAATTACGTGTGGGGCTTCTCACTGCAGCCCGTGTGCTCGTCTGGAACTGCGGACACGCGGCACGTCACCACACGCTCCCCCAGTGCACAACAGCTTGTACCTTTGCGTACCAACGTGTATCACAGAGCAGGTTAAACTTTATAAAACCTGTCCGTCCGCCTCACGTCAGTGCGCCGCTCCTCGCCTTTTCACGCTTTCGCTCCTCCTGCTCATAGGCTCCCTCCTCAATGCGCTCTGATTAGAAGAGCAAGGACGAAACGCGACGCAAACACTAATCTAAATTATGTTACAGTGTCCGCACAGAGCAGGCCTACAGCACAGAGCAGGCCTACAGCACAGAGCAGGCCTACAGCACAGAGCAGGCCTACAGTACAGAGCAGGTCTACAGCACAGAGCAGGTCTACCCTGACATGTGGTTGAATTTTGCCTAATAAAAGTGCACATGCATACATTTTAGCTGCCCCCATGTATTAAATCTCCCCTCCTTGAACCTCCACCTTAATGTGGTGGAGGGGTTTGAGTGCCTGAATGATCCCGGGAGCTATACTGTCGGGGGGCTTCATGCCCCTGGTAGGGTCACCCAAGGCAAACAGGTCCTGGGGGACAGGTCACACTAAGAGCAGTTCAGAAGCCCCCCTGATGAGAAACACAGCAAGGCCAGTTACGTCGCCCGGATTGGCATCACCAGGGCCCCGCCCTGGAGCCAGGCCTGGGGTGGGTGCTCGACAGCGAGTGTCTGGTGGCCGGGCTTTCCCCCATGGGCCTCGGCCGGGCACAGCCCGAAGGAGCCATGTGGGGCTGTCCTCCCATGGACCCACCACCCACAGGAGGATCCATAGAGGGCTGGTGCAGAGAGATCTGGGCAGCAGATCTGCTTAGGCTCCCGCATCCAGATAAGCAGAAGAAAATGGATGGATGTATTAAATCTCACTGGTCTACAATGTGATATCACCTGAAACACAGCTGCAATAGACATACATGTACAATGTGCTTACATAATTAGCATAATTGAGAGTCTATGTCTCCACCAGATAACACACACTTCATCCACCATGTCCTCCGTCCACCTGGCCTTCTCCTCACACACTTCATCTACCTTCTCCTGGCTGCATCATCACTGTGTATTGCCTGCACTTAATTATATAGTGATTTACTGTCCAAGAACCAGCAAAACTGTGATTAGCAAGCAAGTTGTGGTTAGCTTTACTGTCATGATAAAACTCTGCTCTGGTTTGACAGTTGCTTAAAAACTCAACACGGTGAATATTTAAGATACTCAGAATAAATAAAGTAAGTGAGGAATATCTTTGGACCCCTGCCATTTTAAATGAACCTGTTCTGTCTTTCACGTTTTAAGACTTCATGTACAGCACATTTAATATTCTTTTTCTGTTTGTTTAATCAAATCAGTTTTAGGTGTTGTGTGTGCTCAGCCCTCTGGTACACATTGAGAGTAGGACTGTGAGTCCACTCATCATGTGACCACTGCTCACTCACACACAGACTTCACCTTAACCCCGGTGAGGACACACACATCACATGACCACAGTCACATGAGCTCACGTGGTCAGTGGCTCTGTAGAGCAGCCTGCATCACAGAAGAGGAAGCAGCAAATGAATAACATCATAATAATTCTGATCAATTCCAGTGCATTTGGTGCAATATGTTATGTACACAGTGAGTCACTCGAAATAGCTTCAAATGCTTACAGTTAGTTGAAATGATTGGAGCAGTGATCATGTAAATAAACGGAGTGTGGGATTTCAAGACCATGGACAGCTACAGCAGAAACACATCTGCGCTATGAAATATTGACCCTTAAAACCACACTATGTAACTTTTTCACCCAAAAGTGGTGTGCCACGTCCAGAAAGTTAGATGCTGTACTTTTAAAAAGCAAACAAACCCTACATATGTATCCACTGGCATTAATTGATTTCATATTTTTTCTTCCTCTCAAATGTCATGTGCACTCTAAAGTGAAAGTTTCCATATTTAGAAGCAACTCTTAGATATTTTCCCAATGTCACACTCACACACATCTTTTGCATTTGTTGCAGTATGTTTACAAAACATGATTCAATTGAAATAGCTTCAGGTGCTAAAAATTAGTGAAATGATTGGGCAGTGATCATGTAAATAAAGGGAATAAGAGGATTTCAGGACCATGGACAGCTACTGCAGAGACTACTATGTGCTAATTGACCCGTAAATTTGAGTAAAAAAGTTACATACAGTGGTATGCGTGAAAAGTCCCTCAGTCGTCCAGGTAGAATCCATGATAACAGGAGAAGTTCAATTTGTCAACTGGACAAAGTTTGTTTGGTTGAAAACGTTTCGCCGCTCATCCGAGAGGCTTCGTCAGCTCTAATAAGAATACTGGTAAGACACTTGCTTATATCTTGCTGTAGGGAGGAGCTAACTAGCTAACTACTTTCCGGAACTATCTCATTGGTTTCAGTCTTTTGTTTCTCTGGCGTCTAGCTGACGATCTCTATTCATCCCTACACGCCTGTTTTTCACACCTCTGGCCCTGACCTGGCTAGCCCCATTGTTTCCCTGTTTGTTTGATCTAGGCTTAATAATGGAATTGTAGATGGGATGCAAATTATGTCTTACTCCACCATTTCTGTTCAGAGAAGGATTCTCTTTTTTGACAAAAATAGCCTCTTTAACTCCCCTCTCAAACCAATTCTTTTCCCTCGCTAAGATCTGAATCTTAGGACAAATGAGGACAAATGAGGACAAAAGATGGAAACCAATGAGATAGTTCCGGAAAGTAGTTAGCTAGGTAGCTCCTCCCTACAGCAAGATATAAGCAAGTGTCTTACCAGTATTCTTATTAGAGCTGACGAAGCCTCTCGGATGAGCGGCGAAACGTTTTCAACAAAACAAACTTTGTCCAGTTGACAAATTGAACTTCTCCTGTTATCATACAGTGGTATGTAACTTTTTTGCTCAAATTTAATTAAAATAAAAAAAAATAAAAAATGGAAATGGTTTGTTTGGCTGTAATAATTGTTTGGCTGTAATAATCCACAGTATGGCATCAAACGTATCTATCTCCATGGAGAATGTTCTGAAGTATGGTTTTAACTTGGAATCATGTAGCTGACAGTCCACTTCCAAAAGTGACATATGGTAGCTTTAGAAATTGATTTAGTAGTTCACATTTCTTTCTTGATCTCAAATGTAATGTGCACAGTTGATATACTTACAGAAGCAACGCTTTTCCCCAAATAAATAATAGTATGCTGTATTAATATGTCATTCCCATGTCCCTGATCTGAGCCTGTCCCTGTCCTGTCCACAGATGTATGTGACATGCGTAGTGAAATCCAAAGGCACTCGTCTGGCGTCTCCAGTGCTGTCTCTGGGGCTCATGTGCCTGGCCTTCCTCACTGGACTCAACCGTGTGGCAGAGTACCGCAACCACTGGTCTGACGTGATCGCAGGGTACATCATTGGGACCGCCATCGCCGCTTTCCTGGTATGTTAACACATACACATGCTAACACACTATCATCATACACGCTAACTAGGGCTGCAACGATTAGTCAACAACGTCGACGACGTCGACAATAAAATTTGTCGACATGAAATTTTATTGTCGACTAGTCGTATTATTTAAGTATCATTTTAATACTTAATACTCGTCTGTGTCAAGAATCCGCAGGGCCGACAGCGAACAGTTCAATGTCTTTGTTACACATCTGCTCCTTCACTGTACAGTGTCCACGTTTACACCATTTCTCGTTCAGAAACAGCGCTAGTCCACCTCCCTTCTTCTTCCCGCTCTCCGTGATTTGCGGTGTTAGCCATGTCTCCGTAAAAACAATGACGCTAGCGTCCCTGTACTCCTTCTGAAATCTAACGAGCGCCGCAAGCTCGTCCCTCTTGTTGGCGAGGGAGCGCACATTCCCCGTTATGACGGAGGGGAGGACCGGCCTGCAGCGTCTCTTCTTTTCCCAGAGTTTACATCCCGCGCGGCGTCCACAGCGTGTCGTCCGCAGGATCTCGTCAAGGATAACATGCCTGTCTCGTGGGAACACAACAGCGCCGCGCTGCACCATCAGCTGATCCTTTGTGTAGACGAGCGGAGGACGGGGTCCCTTAGACATCTTAAGCCGAGACAGGTAAATACAGACATCCCAAGTCTCCCGGAAGTTCCGGGAGTCTCCCGGATAATTATAGTGGCTCCCTGATGCCCGCGAGTCAGATAAAATATCCCGGATTTTAGACAACGTGAGTTTTTTTTTTTTTTTTTTGGACTGTGCAGAGCGTGCACGCAAGATAATAAGTCTTGTATCATACACGGACTACTTCAAATGGAATGCGCACGAGAGAGAGAGAGAGAGAGAGAAAGAGAGAGATAATTTTGCGCTCATGGAACTTGCGTGGGTGTGTGTGTGTGCGTGTGTGTTTAAGCGAGCGCTGGCCAGAGAACGCGCTGATTGGTTACACTCAGCAAAACTAGCCAATCAGCTTTCAGTGTGGGCGGGCTTCAATGCAGTGAGATGGCAGAATCTAAAAAACGAAAATATAAAACTCATTTTACGGCAGAATATACTAAAATACATCCCTGTCTGATTCGGGTGAAAAATGATGACACTGTGGTGAGGTGCACTGTGGTGAGGTGCACTGTGGTGAGGTGCACTGTGGTGAGGTGCACTGTGGTGAGGTGCACTGTGGTGAGGTGCACTGTGGTGAGGTGCACTGTGTGTAACAGTGACTTCAGCATTGCCCATGGCGGTCTAAATGATTGTAAAAGGCACGTTGAGGTAGGCGAAATTTAAACATGGACATATATTTGAAATATTCAAACACAAATAACATATTTAATTTTAAATTTTAATTTTTAATTTAATTTTAATATTTAATTTAATTTAAAGTTTAGTTTATGTTTAATTTTAAAGTTTAATGTTTAAGAACTCAGTTAAGTTAATAAAAAGTTGCCTCTCTCTGTAGAATGTAGTCTAGTGGTGTTTTGGCAGTAATCCCTTAACAGAACGCTGTTTCACAGAATACTTCAACTTTTTTAAAACTGGATACTGACAATCAGGGTTGGGAGGGTTACTTTAGAAATGTAATCCGGTACAGTTACTAGTTACTCCTTAAAATATGTATTCAGTAACGTAATCCCGCTACTATAATATTAAAGTAATGTAACTTGATTACTTTCAGTTACTTTTAGATTACTTTAACACCAAATATCCTATAACAACAAGAAAACAAGAAAATTACAATACAATTAAGTTTTTAGGAGGACAAGTACAGTTCTATGTGTAGTTTTAACAACTGTTATCACTATAAGCCAAGTCACTAGTAAACAAGGTCACTCACTAAACCAAACACCTAAACATCTATGACTTCAACGAAATTATATTTTCAGTTAAAGTTTTAGTTTTACCGGGACAGTCATCTTGCCCGATCTCCGCAGCTGGACAGGATGTTCGTCCAGCTTGCGTGCTGGCCTACATCTAACGACAGCTTTGCTCGGAATTGTCTAAAGGGTCTTCATGGATCAGTTAACATGACTATGTTGCCTAGATAATGTTTAAATATTGTAATATCGTTCTACAAATGCACAAAGTGTACTTGTGACCGTACTTGTGCTTCTGAATTCCCCAGAAAAGAACACTTTACCTGGATATACTAAAAAATAGCCCAAAACACTCACAAACAGTTGCTTTATAAATAATATATTTATTAATATAAGCAATCTTAAGGCTGACACTTACATCTTAGTTAAGAAAAAATAAAAATAAAAAGAGATTTAGCCTATTCTTCAATGTTCAGTAAGCCCATTCTTCAAAATAATGTGTCTAATGGCTAATGAAAAAAAATATACAAATAATGCCTCAAGTCAACAGTCCCTTTTTCCTTCTTTTTCCTTTTCTTCAGTCTTCCTTGCCTTCCTCCTCTCCCTGGTCATTCTGCCTCCCATTCTGGGGGGGGGGGGTGCGGGGGGTGCGGAGCGTGGCGCGCTTGTTTGTAAATGAATGAATACACGTTCCGGGGTTCCGCCTCTCAGAGCGCGTTTCCAACGGAATCAAAAACTCGGACATTTGAAGGATTTTATAAACTCCGGCCGGACAGCCCGGACAGCCTCTGTAAAGAGGACATGTCCGGGCAAAAGAGGACGTATGGTCACCCTAACGTTAGCTAGCTTGCTAATAGTTTGCTAGTCGATAGCTAACTCGAAACTGGCTCCTACCAATGAATCAAGACAAAGAAATTACTCATATTCACACATAACATGACTGAAGCAGGACATTTAGGGCTTGTCAGTATCAAAGTGTTAATATTAGCGATCTTACCTGTAAATGTTTCTTGAGATTGGAAGTAGAATCCTTGGACATTGACAGGTGTTTAACTGCTGGAAGGCACAATTTGCACTGCACTGTGATGTTGTTCCCTTTGTCTTCTTTAAAAATAAAATTCTCCCTAAATTTCCACCCGTTTTAAATGCGTTTTTTGAAACCATGCCCGCTGCAAGTTTAGTCCGTAGTGCGCGACCTGCGTGAAATTCAGTGCGAGCCGCTGCAAGTTTGTTTCACAGAGCGCGCGCGGCGCACGGCGCACGGCGCGAGTCTGTACGTTGTGTTTTCCCTACATATGACCTCCGGCTTTAAAAGAAAAAATGAAATAACATAAAATGCTTTCAAATTGTAATCCTGCTAAGTAATCCCCATTTTCACAAAATTTACCTGTAATCTGATTACGTCTTTTTCTTTGTAACTGTAGGGGAATACAGTTACCTTTTTTTTGTATCCTTTTACTTAACGCCGTTCCATGTAATCCGTTACTCCCCAAGCCTGCTGACAATATTCCGCTTTGAAACGGAATGCTTAAAGCACGCACGCGTAACTGCGCTCACTAAATACCAACGTTAGTGTCGTGTCCATTATCCTAGTAATATTTTTTTTCGTGACTAATCGTCACTGGATCTATAGATTAATCGACTACTAAAATAATCGTTAGTTGCAGCTCTAACGCTAACACATCACAACCAGGCACAGACATCATCAGCCACTTTCCTGGTTCAGCACGTTAACATAACCACATGGCAGCACATACAATAAATAACATGCCACAACCACAAAGGATATATCCTCGCAACAGCTATCGCTGTAGTCCTAGTACTCCACATCACCATGGACACATGCTCACATGGTATCACCATACACACGCCACAACCACGCAGGAGCGCCATCACCACTTTCATGATGCGCCACATTACCATACACACACACGGTATATTTACAACTTCTTCAGTACTAGCTCCTTCTACTTGTTTGCTCCATAGTATGGTTTAAAAAAATCTTGTTCCAAAGTATGGTTTCTATTTCTATGGGTGACGTTCCACCTCTAGAAACTTGAATGGCTATTTTTAATTTTTAATGGTTGATTCTGTCTGTGGCCAGTTGATGGTGTGTTAACACCAAAACAATGGGAGTGAAACTAACGCACAATAGTGTTTGTTATCTATACATAGTCATTATTTTAAGTTCTACAACATGAAAACCAATGCATAATAATGTCCACAATATATACCCTGACAGGTAGACTTAATATGCCTGCATGTCATGGGATGCTAATAACGGGGTGTTACGGGCTGTTGTGATGATGCAGTTATTGTCTAATGATCCAGATCTGATGAGCCAGACCTTGCCTCAGATCATTAGCAGCTAATGTGTGTGCCACCCTGTCCCCGCACTCTGTCCCTGCACACACAATACAAACATTAATTAAGATGTTACTTAGAACTAACTTAAAGATGATGATGCACTGTTCAAGGTTTTTACACTTCTCTTGGACTTGATTTGAGATTTTTAGAGTAAGAAAGTATGAATTGTATATAATTTGACAGTAGAATGTATCTGGTGATGGTTTATGGACTTACAAACTAAGTGGTAGATGATGCAAAATGCCATATTTGTGCACAGAGAAGGCAACTTTGGATTAATACATTCAGTCTACTTTGCATGGTTAACAGTATACATGAAATTAGTTATGCTCTCAATTACTCCAAAATCTGGGATAATATTTTTTGTCCAACATTGAGCATCATTACACATTTGATTAATGGTTCTATATTGACTTTTGTGAGCTTTAAGCCATGTTGTTACCTCCTTAAAAACATACCTGGAGCTGTGATGTCATGAAGCAGTAGTTTTCAAATCAACATTTACCATTAGTTCAGTTGGAAATTCCAAGGCTGAAATCATCCAAATGATTCGAGTGAACGTGTATGGAGTTTAAAAACAGAGTAGAGCACTTCCTGTATTGTGTATAGCAGGTGTGCCCAACCAGTCGATCACGATCTACCAGTCGATCGCAGGCCGAGTGTCAGTCGATCGCGTATGGCTACGTTCAGACTGCAGGGCTTAATGCTCAATTCCAATTTTTTTGTGAAATCCGATTTTTTTGCGAGGTCGTTCACATTAAATGCAACTTGTATGTGATCTCCAGTGTGAACTTTAAATGCCCCAAAAGTGTCCCGCATGCGCCTTGGAGGACACAACAAGGTCACATGCAGCGAGCGTGCTCAATGTTTACGGAAGTAGCCTTAAGTTGCTGTTGTACCGGAGCCAAAACATGTACAGCTTATTTGTTTTAAGGAGGAGAAGGAAAAGGACAAGGTTTTTGGTCATGGCATTTTGTGGGGCAGTGGCAGCAACGTCCGTAGAAAGAAATGTGTTGGTGCGGAGTCGCAGCCAAGAGTGGTGTGATTGCTCTGTGCTTCGCCGCTTCACTGACACGGAGTTCATATACTATTTTTGCATGATGAGAAGAACGTTTGTGAGCGCCTACTTGTACCACTCTCGCTGGAGGAAACACGGGCAGGTCAGATGAATGCGATCTGGCCGTTCAGACTGAAGTCGCATGTCAAAAGATCAGATATGTATCAGTTTTAGGACCACATATCTTGGGCTACGTTCACACTGCAGCCTGAAGTGACCAAGTCTGATTTTTTTGCCCCTATGCGACTTTAAAAATAATCTCACTCCAAAAGCATTTCACATTGTTCTTTGGGTGACTTTATTCCACTCCTGGTGCAAGAACTGAAGTAGCTCAGCTTTGTATGTGTGTTGGAATTCAACAGATGCTGGAATGGAATGGCTGTAATACATGTAGAGATGCTGATTTCAGAAAAAAATGCACTGGTCTCTTATTTTTTCCAGAGCTGTATATGTCAGTGCTCTGTCTGGAATGTTCCATAGACATTAAACAGCTCTACCTTACATTTATGCAATCACAGGTGGGTGACCCCCCCTTCTTGGTAGATCTCGGTACACCATCAACCTCAAAAGTAGATCTCGGTTAAAAAAAGGTTGAGCACCCCTGGTGTATAGAATCCTTCAGTTGTCCAGGAAGAATCCATGACAAAAGAAGAAATTCAGTTTGTCAACTGAACAAAAGTTTATTTGGTCGAATACCAAATATGTTTAGGTGGGTCTATTAGATATGCAGTGGGAGTGGTGTGTGGGGTCTTCAGGACCATAATGGGTGTTTTCACAGCCCTGGACCTGGCCTGGCCTGGCTAGCCCTATTGTGTGTTCAGCACTGATACATACATTCACTGGGTGTGACTCCACCAGTGCATTTTACAGCAAAGGCAAAAGAAAGACATTTTCTGTGGCATGTGAGAAAGAACACTACCTTAATGCTTTCAAAAACCTACGGAGTGACTTTAACTTGGACTACTGTACATTTGCAGTACTTTGTAAATATGTATGCCACCTTTATGATCAGCCAGCTGCTGATAATGTGAATGAGGTTAGCTACAAGGCTTTCTGTATGGCATCATCGGCCTTATTCCACCTACAATCGATGCCCTCCATCAGCACTGCAAAAGGGCAAATTATCAGGCTGCAATCATGAGGTCCTGTATAAAACAACACATAGGTGCACCATCACCTGCTGGATATGGTTGGCATCTAGAGGATGGAAACCTACAAGTCACATGGATGACAAGGAATCCAGCCCCAGACACGGTTTTGCATGTGATACACTGTGGTTGAAGGAGAGTGCCTGTGACACAGGCAGATGTTCCTGTGTCTCTGCAGGACTCAGGAGGTGCAAGAGGTGTTGAAACTGCTCAAACTTGAAAGAAACTGAAGGACCATGACAATTGACCTGACACTGACACTGAGGAGTAGCATGGTGTGTGGAACTGCCTCATAATTCTAACATTACCATTCATTTTATTATGCCATTTACGGTATATAGGTCCATGTATATAAACATATTATGTTTTTCATGCAAATTGTCGATCTATGTAGTGTATATAGGAGTCAATATTCTGTTCCAATAACATTACCATTCATTTTGTGGTGCCGTTTATATTGTATATATGTATGTGTTTCGTGCTATTTGTTTTTACAGTCGTCTGTGTGTATAGTTAGGAGTCAATATTTTTCATAGTGTATATTTGGTAAAGATTGTTCTATTTGATTATACTTTTTTACATGCTTCTCTTTATCTTATTTATCTGTTTTAATTTTTGGCATGCTCTTGGCATCCAGAGTGGGCAGCAAAGTAAGAATTTCATTGTACAGGGAAATGTGTTTCTTTACTGTGCATATGACAATAAAAGCTTTGAATCTTGAATGGTCCTGGTCATTGAATTACAATTATATCCTTTTATTTATCAAAATGACAACATAAAATGTTCACCTTATCGTTTATTTGCATCATTGTTCTTCGTGCAATGAATAGAGCAGTGTTTAGAATCCTTTTGACCTACTTCAGAAGGTTTTTCAGGGAGAATCCGTATCATAAACTATAACGTGGGCGCCGCCATGACACCGGTTTGTTGACAAGAATCAGCTACTCTATTGGCCCAGCACGGTCATGTGATGCCTAGTGACGTCAAATTCTTATCCCGCTCTGAAAAATCTAGTCCACCATGAAATGTCTCGGCGTAAAAAATTGACAGGATTTTGAGGCGAGAACTTTTTGTTGTAAGGTTAGTGTGATTCGTTCTTCTTTTTAAACTACAGCATGGCAAAAGGAGAAATTCAATTTGTCAACTGGACAAAGTTTGTTTGGTCGAAAACCTTTCGCTTACGAAGCCACTCGGATGAGCGGCGAAATGTTTTCGACCAAACAAACTTTGTCCAGTTGACAAATTGAATTTCTCCTTTTACCATGGATTCTACCTGGATGACTGAGGGACTCTTCACACTTTTTAAACTACAGTTTGTGTAGTTCGGAGACGTCGGAGCGACTTGAAACGAAAACAGGGTTCACCTTATGGCCTACTTCTGATCTTGTTAGCTAGCATCATGCCAGGCTCACCGCACATTCTCTGCTTGTTAGAGCGCCATGGGGACTGTGACCTACATCCACCACTACCCACAATCCTCTGGGGCAGCCATGACCTCTAAGGGGCGAGCCACCTGCTTGTTGCCGTGTTTAGTTTGCTTGTAATGTTCCACGAATGGCATTCACTAGCAAGAACCACGCCACAACAATGAAATACAATAAAGATATTTATTGACGTATGTCACGTCAATAAATATCTTGACATGAAATGACTGGGGTGAGACTTAGGGTGGGGGTTCTGTCTCCAATCCAAAATGGTCACCCAGCTGATTCGGAACCCCCCCTCCTTAAAGATGATGTCTTCAGGCTGAAGGATGGACAAGAGACACAGGGTGGGAGGGAGGGGGTTGAGAGAGCTCACACGGATGGTGTTGTCGGGATAGGCTGTATAAATAGGGCTTCTGGGTAATTGAAGGCATGGTTGAGATGAGGTGTGGTTGGCTGGCGAGGAGGTTGAGGTGTGGTCTTTTAGTTTAGTTTATTAAGGACAGTGTGCAGTTTCATTAAAAAGATGTCTGCACCAGATTTAGCTCAAAGCTAATTTCCATCTGCAGTCCTCACATCATAAAATACAATACAAAAATACGATAAAGTGCAATTATAAATACAATAAAAATACAATACAATATAATAAAAAGAAATCGCATATCAAATACAAGGTACAATCTTAACAGGCTAGTGCAGGATAAAATCTTAAAATATAAGCAATTCTAAAATAAACAATCTCAAAACAATTCTATACATTATCCAATATTAAAAAGTGCGTGCATATTCATAAGTGCATACAGGTAGAAATCACACGCATAATTTAGGAGCAGGGTCATTGAGAGCTCCTGCTCCTGAATCTAAGTTAATCATATTAACTCCACTGAAATGTGTCTTCATCACATCTGTTGTAGAGGCAAAGTCATAAGAATGTATGCTTTGCAATTTAAAAGAATAACACTTGCACCTGAAGGTGTTAATACTGCACAAGTGTGACATTCCACCAGAAAAGTGAACTTGTAATCTTTGTTTCTCAAGAGTTCACCTCCAAAGCCGTTCATGTAGATGCACTCTGTCTCCTCCCCGTGTTCCTCGCTCTGCTCCATCTCCTTTGCTTTATAAATACAGTCCCAGAGCTCTCAAATTGTAGAATTCAAACAGTTCTCATTATGCAGATAGGCAGAGGAAATGTAGCATCAGTACATAACCCGGAGACACAAACACTCAACAGTGTATTCTAAACTCTGATGAGCAGGTCAAAAATAAAGCTATCCACAAAGATATGTCAACAGAAACCTTTTGGGATGCACACATTTCCCAGCAAAAAAAGGCTTGATGTTTTCTAGACACTTAGCTTAAAGTGGGGGGCTTTCTACCATGTTCTAACAGTGTTCCCTCATCAAAAACATGCCTGAAGAGGTTTTAGATGTCATCCATGCATGTTTGTGTATTCTATTGCTCATAGGAGGGGAGATATAAAAAATGAAAGTGAAACTCATCAAACATGCTAGTACGTTGTTTAGACTTAGACTTAGACAAACTATATTGATCCACGAGGGAAATTATTTAGATACAGTAGCTCACTCATCAGAATATATGTTGTTTTTGGCTAATTTAGCATTTTCAAAACAATAAAAGCTAACATGGTGATTTAAAGGGACAGTGTGTAAGATTTTTACCCGTTAATTACAGAAATTGAAGATACCCATTCAAAAATACAGTGTTTTCACTTCCATCATGAAATCAAAGTATTCTTTTGGACTTAGATATAGTCACATAAAAGGGGGATCTTCCCCATGCAGAGGCAGCCATTTTGAATACGAGAGCCGCAGAAGGACATTTGGGCTCCGCCTTCGCCAAGGCTCGTGGTTTTGGGTAAACAACACAAGCATGCTGCCGGATCAGACGTCGTAATGGATCTAACACGTGTTTTGGACTAAATAGTTTTACTGGATTTTATTCGCTGGATCCTTACGGACAGACTGAGACCAAGTTTATGGTGAAATACAGAGTTTGACCTGTGCAGAGCCTTCAAAGGTAAGCTAAGTAACAAACCTCGTTTTGTGCTTTTCCATATAAAAGCCCCATGTGCTCGGGGAGTGATTGTTGTGCCGGGAAATGAATTGCATAGTGAAAAAGAGGAAACTGTAAGGTTTCATTTGATGTGTAGAGTGTCATGGTACATGATCGGGAATGTGTGTTTTCATGCAAAAAGAAAAACGGAACCGTGTTTTATTTATACCGTAGTTGTCGGCGAGAGCTCACACAGCGCCGGGTGCGCGCTGGTACGCGAGCTGTCCGCGTTACGGCGCGCCCGGGTGACCCTCGAGGTCTGCCGTAGCCAAAAGAGGAAGTGCATGGTACCTACACCACCTATGCGCCACGAATCTTACACACTGTACCTTTAAATATGTTATGCACGCAGAAGTCAAATACCATCTGTTTAATAATAATAATAATAATAATAATAATAATAATAATAATAATAATAATAATACTACTACATCAGACTTATATCAAAGATGTTTTATAAACAATAGGAGACAATTAAACTATCCCACATAAAGTGTTATTTAGTATAATTCATAGAACAACATAAGAGTACAGACACAGATACAAACATGCTTTGAAAATGCCTGGGCTTAGGCCTCCAAACGAGTTCAAGTCTGGAATAATGAATTATCCAGAACCTAAAAGTACATTTGTGTGGTTTATGTCTCTGGTCACACTCCAACCCTGTTCACTCTGTGCTCGCTTGTGCCCCCAGGTGGTGTGTGTGGTGCATAACTTCAAAGGAAAGCTGCTGCTGAATGAGGACCCACCTGTTCCTGAGCAGGTGCCCAGCCCCGCTGCACTGAAACTGGGCCGCGTGGAGAGTCCTCTGGAGAAGTACATGTCCTCCCAGGTCAGAGCCACACCCACCACTGACAAATGTGCAGCTAAAACAGGAGCGAGAGGCAGAAGTAACCCTGTTCTGATAAATAATGGAGAGAGCAGGGTCTGAGGCAGCAGCACATGGACACACTGTCCACAACACACACACACACACACACACACACACACACACACACACACACACACACACACACACACACACACACACACACACACACACACACACACACACACACACACACACACACACACACACACACACAGACTCAGGCACTCAGCTTTAGAAACACTTACACAGCGAGTACTATTACTGTAGTTGTATATATCGTACTTAAATGTCTGCACTGAAGTGAGATGTTTTGTTGTTGTGAGTATGTATGATGCAAATTGTAGTGACAATAAAAGGCATTCTATTCTATTCTATTCTATTCTATTCTATATAGTAGGAGGGTTAGTATAATTTGTAGTACTGTTAATAACAGTTATTATAATGATAATTATAATGGTTTACCCTTGTGTAAACACATTCCCCTGATCATTTTTACTAAATCTGAGCCGAAATTTGCATTCTGTAAGTATGTGTGAATGTGTGTGTGTTTGCTTGCATGTTTACATGTAAAGTGGTACTATTCATAGGAGACGGACAGTGAGGAAACACAGAGCTGGGATCTGCGGGAGAAGGTCATGAGCTTTGTGGAGTGGCTTAGGGGCCTGGACTGGCTCTTCTGTTTCAGGAAGAAAAGGCAACACCCCCTCCCCCCTCTCTCCTCCCTGTGTGTGACTCTGTGCTGTGCTGTGCTCTACATGGACACATGTGGACACACGTTTTGCTTTTTATGCAGAGGTAACACTAGCGACAATAGTGTACACATCATCACATCATATAACGGTTAACGGGGTTAAGATAAGATAAGACTTTATTGATCTCACACAGGAGAAATTTACTTGGCACAGTAGCTCCAGGACAGTTTGAACAAGAAAGAAAGTGCAGGCAATGATGGGACAAAGCAAAAAGGTTAAAGGTCCTATATTACACAAACTGACTCCTGCAAGCTTTAAGAAATGTTAGAATGTTGTTATCTCCTCAAAAACATACCTGGAGTTGTGTTTTGTGTCATTGAATAAATCCCTTTATTGTTCAGGGCTTCTTACCTTCCCCGTGCACGCACCTAGGCCCGGCCTGCTTAGGCCTGACTGAACTTAGCGTTGCTGAGGCGCAGCTGAAGTGCGTTAGTGGAACGGCTTCAGGCTTTCGTCTAAGTTGCGGCTAAGTCAGGCGAGGACTTAGCACTTAGGCACCGCTATGTTTAGCGACGTTCGTGGAATACCCCCCAGGTCAGGTTCAACCCATTTTTGACACTTTGGCTCTCTGACTACTATGAGCTCGAATGAGCATGTACTCATGGTGAATGATCAGTTTGTTTTAAATTATCCATCCATCTTCTTCCCCTTTTCCATTTCTGGGTCGCGGGTGCAGCAGTCCAAGCAGATCTGCTGCCCAGAACACAATGCACCAGGCCCCATGAAGCCCACAATTAGCCTTGATGGTTTTAAATTATATTCATTCTTAAAATAGTTTTGTAGTAACGTCTCCATATTATATTAGTATAATTTATGGATCAGAATGACAAAACACCAGATCTGTGCTCAGGGGACTAACGTATATGTTGTGCTACAGATTAAGGTGGCAACATATGGCTACTCATGGTTTGGAGTGAGTGATTACCATAGTAACCGTGCTCATCAGTATTCATGAGTTTCAGACAAACAGTTCCTTCCTGATTTGATGGACTTTGTGATGACATTTCCCAAATTCAAAAGATATAATGTTTTGATTTGAATTGCTGTGACCACAGAGGATGGTTTCTTTAGCTTCAAACCTGTGAATAACAAGATGATCATTCCAACATGGGCGCTCACATACTGCAGTATCACGAGAACATAGTTGAATGAGGCTGATGTGTGGTCAGGCACAGAGTAGACACATTAAAACATCCTTAAGTCTCTATGTGATGCACTCTCTCACCTTTCACAGGCCCTCGCCTAATCCCTGAGGATTAGACAGACCTGTTCTGAAAAATAAATAACGAAAAGAAAGGAAAAATTAAAATCAAATTGTGCAAGTTGTGAGATGATACACTTTGGGCACTGTACCTGATTTTTAGTATCTTAAACTGTAATAGCTTTGCAGTTGGTCCTAGTACCCTAATTATTTATTGTGATAAGTTTATAAGAACGTTTCTCATGTTTAAGAGACTAGAGTGGGGGTCAGACATTGCTAACAAAAACTAGCATGCTAATGGCTAATTCATGGTTGATAAAAACACTAATATTATTACATAGATTCAATTCAGCTTTCTGCTGGATGTGGTTATCTCCAATGTAACTACTGTTTGCCTCGTTGTCCAATTACTCGCGTATCCTGCCACTGTCTTTTGCTAACGAATCTGCAGAAAAGTTTCTGGCTGAAAAGTTTCTGGCTGAACGTGTCCCGAGGCGTGTCCTGAGGAAATAGTTCTCCTTCCTTCTTATGTAGCATTTACAGTCAAAGTTACGGATTTTCTCCATTTCATTGTCCTGCTACGCAGCTTAAATATTCATGAGGTTTGCTCACAGCTGATTGGTGCAAAAAGAAAACAAAAGAGCGCTAATCGTCATGTGAATGGCCAGTACATATGTAGAGGACCCGAGCTGGATGAGAGTGAGAGAGACCAACCACCGTGGAGATATATATAAATATATATATAAAATAACTTTCACACAAACCCTGCAACAGAGAACACTCTGTTACACCTTGTGATGTCAGGTGGTAATACAGGAAGTGCTTCATTCACACAGACATGTGTGAAAGAAACGATATACAACTCCAGATATGTTTTTGAGGAGGTAACATCATTCTAAAGCTAAAAGCCTAAAGCTCACAAGAGTCACTTGTGCGTAATATACATTTCAGTGTAACATTAGCGCAACCTGTTTGGGTCCAAATGTCCACAGTCCTGTTGTAGAATCAATTGTGGTAGTTGTAAAAAGTGATATATAAGAAGTAGTTGTAAGAAGTGATATGAACACTCAAGACATTTAAGTATGCATCATTTGGAGGGAGTATTACAGCAGTGAGTGACCATGGCACAGACCATAGAGTCTATAAAGAAGTGGACTAAGCGAGCGTGACATCACCCATAGCGTCCGGCTCCACTTAAAGGCAAATTAACGTTTTTTTACAATCTGAGCCTTCTTTCGGTAATAAAACAAGTCGTTTGACTCACCCATATCACGTTCGTGTCATTTGGAGCTGTTTGAAGAAAGTTATGTTGTAGCGTATCCGTTAGCCTGAGTACTCGGGGCATTACTTTGTGGTCTCCAAATAACACAAACTTTAGCACTTTTCAAATCATAGAAGCCCGATGTCTTAATGTAAGATTTCGTTTGAAGCAAAAGTGGCCTGTAATCCGAGATTTATCCATAGTTTTCAGCTTTGCGTTTCATGTTTGGGTCCCGGGAGCTGCTAGCACAGTCCTCGCATGCGCACTGGCGTCCTCGTCTACTCGAAACTATGGCTAAATCTCGGATTACAGGCCACTTTTGCTTCAAACGAAATCTTACATTAAGACATCGGGCTTCTATGATTTGAAAAGTGCTAAAGTTTGTGTTATTTGGACACCGCAAAGTAATGCCCCGAGCATATGAGCCCCATGTTAACGGATACAGGATCATTAGTAGAACAGAACGGCTCAACATAAGTTCTGCGATACTGCTCCAATTGACAGAAAAATGCTATGGGTGAGTAAAACTACTTGTTTTATTGCCGAATGAAGGCTCAGATTGTAAAAAAAACGTTAATTTGCCTTTAAATGAAGCTCATGGTGCTAGCACTTACAGGAGTGCATTTGGAGCCAGACTTATATTATGAATAGGATTTCTGTAATGGACAAAATAGCAAAATAAAAACCCCAGGATCATGTAGAGTGGGTAAATACCATAATTTTAAGACCAAAATAATGAGGTTCACCACAGCAGTTACAGAGTGAGGGACCATTATATTCCAATGTACGTCAATGGTAGCCAGGGTCAGTCACATGTGAACTTCCTATTTGGAACGTGGCAGCTACTGCGTTAGCTATGTCCATTGTCCTCTGTCTTTAAAACTTGTTCTTGTCTTTGTAGGTTAAAGAGTTACATTTCACTTTCTGGTGTGATATTTCCTCATTCAGTTTGTGTTTTGGGATGTGCAGTGTGTTACCTAATTTGGTCTATACCTCTCCTGGTCCAGACTCCTCCTGTGTACCACTCCTGGTTCAGAATCCTCCTGTGTACCACTCCTATTCCAGATTCTTCCTCAGCACCTCTTCTGGTCCATACTCTTCCTCTGCGCCACTCCTGGTCCAGACTCTTCCTCTATACCACTCCTGGTCTTGTGTCAAAACTCGTCCTCTGTCCCTCTCCCGGTGTTGGGTTCAAAATATTCCTCTCCTCCTCTCTTGGATCAGACTCTTCTTATAGTCCGATCTATAGAATAAATTCTAGTTAAACTTGCAGTACTACTCCTGATAGACCCATCTTCTTTCCTTGGTTTTAGAAACACAAGGGAAAGTTCTATCTCACCCCTGGTAGTAAGGGTGACTTACAGTAGTACTTGGTCTATAAATAAGTGGCCATCTCAGAGCAGGACCTGACAGCAGCCCTCACAATAATCCTCTAGTTACTGTCAGCAGAGAAATGAGAGAGCACAGCATGGTTTGGATGCTTTGCCTCAGCTCATAGCAAGGTTTTAATCACACACTGAACTCTTTGTCGGCCCATCTGAGGACTAATCCTCCAATTTCCTGCATCAGACTCTTCCTCACAAGTGATATATGGTCTGGGAGCCACCTTTGAAATATCTCGTAGCGGAGGTGTGGTTTACGATCACCATCGGCCATTTATTGGGCATTAAGCATATCTATCATTTGGCGTATACGTAGCCCATAGCCAGGCCTGGACTGGTAATTGGGCACACCGGGCATTTTCCCGGTGGGCCGACAGTCCGAGGGGCTGATGCCCTTCTTTTTTTTTTTTTTTTTTTTACTTAGAGACCGGCCCACAATTTAGGACTGAACCAGGACTAAACCAGGACTAAACCAGGACTACATCAGGTCTGAACCAGGACTAAACCAGGACTAAATCATGTTTGAACCAGGACTAATCAGGTCTAAATCAGGACTAAAACAGGTCTGAACCAGGACTAAACCAGGACTAAATCAGGTTTGAACCAGGACTAAACCAGGACTAAATCAGGTTTGAACCAGGACTAAACCAGGACTAAATCAGGTTTGAACCAGGACTAAACCAGGACTAATCAGGTCTAAATCAGGACTAAAACAGGTCTGAACCAGGACTAAACCAGGACTAATCAGGTCTAAATCAGGACTAAAACAGGTCTGAACCAGGACTAAACCAGGACTAATCAGGTCTAAATCAGGACTAAAACAGGTCTGAACCAGGACTAAACCAGGACTAATCAGGTCTAAATCAGGACTAAAACAGGTCTGAACCAGGAGTAAATCAGGATTGAACCAGGACTAAACCAGGACTAATCAGGTCTAAATCAGGACTAAAACAGGTCTGAACCAGGACTAAACCAGGGCTAATCAGGACTAAACCAGGACTAATTATGAGGGGCTGGTCTAAGCCAAAAATGCCAGGGCCATTTTTTTGTCCCAGTCCAGACCTGCCCATAGCCAATCATGTCAGTTGTCAGTTCAAACTACAACTTCCGTTTGTCACGTAGTACGCGTCACCGTCTTGCCACCCCTCCCCGCTCTCTGATTGGCTCCCAGAATCGGGAGAGCTCACTTGCCATAGTTGCCAGGCTGTCTTTCAGATCGGAACGAACGAAAGCAGCCTCGGATTTCCCAGGTTATTCCTCTGCATCGCTCCTGGTCTAAACCCTTCCTCTGCATCTGTCTTGGTGCTGTGTCTAAACTCATCCTCTGCTCCTCTCTTGGATCAGACTCTTCCCCTGCTCCTCTCCTGTTCCTTACTCTTCCTCTGCACCTTTCCTGGTCCAGGATCTTCCTCTGCTCCTCTTTGGGTCAGTGTGGTACATTGTTCTTGACTAGTCTAATACTTTTTCTTGCAGAACCACATCGCCTTCGCTGAGGTCACATGACGTGGAGTCGGCAGTGTGGCAGACCCACTGGACGTCCACCCTCTTCACCGTCCAACCGAACTACTGAAACTGAGCCACACCCCTCCCATCCTCCTCCTCCCTGTCTGTTCCTGTGTGCTCCTCTGACCTCTCTTCTGATCTCTCCTCTGACCAGGCCGGTTGGGACTTGGGGACAGTGATCAGCGGTCATCAGATTGTACAAAGTCAGTGTAATGGTACTATATGCAGGTTTGCCCTGTCTTCTGTCTTAAGAAGATGAAGAGGATGAATCGATCTAGTTCATTATAAGCAGTTTGCAGTGGTCCAAAGTTCTTCCTCACTTACCTTATGCATTCAGAGCATCTTAATTATTCACCATGATGGCACTTTTCTCAACTTTCACTGATGGGAGTTTTGCAATCACAGTAAAGGTAACCATAAGTAGCATGCTAACCATTCATTTCCTGATTCTCTAATGATAAAATGTATAATTAGATAGTAATATAAACTTTCCAAATATACATAAAAATATGTTTTGGGGGTGAGGTGGGGAGGGGTTGTTTATTTCGCCTTTTAATTTCAATTATTTAAAGAGGAGGGTCACTCATAAGCCTTTCCTGCACTTTTCTGTTATTTCCGATTAAAATTAATTTTCAATTAAAATTTGAGTAAAATCGGCCAAAGTATGCACGGATTATCACTTGCCGAAATTTGATGGCGAGCTGCAAAAACAAACCTGAAATTTGTGGCGTTTTCATGGAAACACCGTTCACTCTTTTAGAACGCTTTTAATAACTTTTAATGTCCCACTTGTCTAGATGATCCAGCACGATTCTGGTGAGTCTGGGTCAAAAACCCTAGGAGGAGTTCGTTAAAATACGAGGACAGGAAAATTTGCCTTCGGCGCCGGGTCACGTGCTCGGTCCAATATGGCTGACTTCCTGTTGGTCGCCTAGCAATGGTGTAATATACTTTTTTGTTCCTATTCCCATGATGCATCTGTGTACCAAATTTGGTTTGGCTACGACAAAGTTTTTGCCGGGCGTCCCGTTAGCGAGGACAGATGTTTGGCCTGTTGCCATGGGCGCAATGTATTTTGATTTTCCAGGGGGCGCTGTCGAGCCATTTTTAAAGATTTTTTAATACAGATTATTTGTAAATTCATTTTTTGGCGTTCTTGAATTTTGTGCAAAATTTTCGTTTTCGTCGGTGGAAAGTACCCGAAACCTGAAAAAAGGGGTGAGGAAAATAATAATAATAAGAAGAAAAAAACAGAACAATAACAATAGGCCCTACGCTTTAGCGCTCGGGCCTAAAAAAGTAAATGTTTACAGATTTAATTTTTTTTAAACCTGCATACAGTACCTTTAACTGGGCCTTTGTTAGATTGATTCCGAAACTGTCCAATCCAGCAAGATGGGATACAAAAAAATGTCATACTGCAGCTTTCCAAATGTTCTTCTCAAAATGTTCTATCAAGTTATGAAAATGTGGAAATCTAAATTGGTGGGATAGGGGGGGCCTAAGTCAGTTAACAGTCAATAAACAATCAAAACTGAGACAGGTGGTCACTGTACCTCTGCTGACCTGAGGACCTCCACACTGAACTCACTGCTTCCTCCATCTATGCATCTCCACTGGCCCTGCACCTCTGCTGGGCCACACACCTCCTCGTCTGGCCCCTGACCACTGTGAAATGGCCCATCCCAGCTCTGCTTTCACCTGGACAGGCATATGCACTCAAGGAGTTGCATTCACCACAACCTCAGTCACCCCATAGAGAATCACACCAAAGTCTGTACAAGAGACAATGGCATTTAAATATCATACAATAAGAAGACTGGGGGAAATGGACGGTTTTGTCAGTATTGGGGGTAATGGCCATAGACTGTATAAAGAAGTGGACTAAGGCAGTGTGACATCACCCAAAGTGTAAAAGAAAGTTCACAATGCTCGCGTCCTAATGCAATTTTATTTATGGACAAATTTGCAAAATATAAACAAAGATTTTAAAACCAAAATGACGAGGCTTACTGCAGCAGTTACAGAGAGAGGGGCCACAGTATTCCAATGTAAAGTCAACTGGAGCCGATGGAGCCGGTCTGTGGTAATGGCTAAATCATTTATACACATAGTTTTATTTTCACTGCCCTATGAGAGTCACACCATAAAACACAGTTTATAGTTTACGATACAGCCCCAGATATTTGAAAGTCCAGGTGTGAGTCTTTTCTCTCACTATACTATCAAATATGTATCCTTGTGAATTTTAAAAGTAGTTAGTACCACATATATTTCCTCAAAGATATTATGTGTCCAGTGTTAATATGTTTTTCTCCAACTGTGTGTTTGTGTGTGTACGGTGCAAGGGTGCTCATTGGAAAGACCGAACCTTCATAACTGAACTTTGTGTTATTAGTTTGAACATTAGTGTACATTAGTTGTGCTGTTGTGGTGCAAAAAATAGATTTAAAATCAGGTGGCAAAGCTTTAGAAAACTGAGCTTCTAAATCTGATGAACAATATATGCTGAAAAAAATATTCTGTTAAAGGGATATGCCACCCCCAGGTCAAACTTGGGCATCTCCCCACAGTCCAGAGACTAAAATAAGTGGTGGAAAGCGTTTTTCTGGTGACGCAGCCATTGTCCGAGTCTGTCAGCACTGACCGCCGCGGTATCTGCAGCTACTCCACGTTAGACTGGAGTCTAACGTCGCCAGAGAAAGATTTCGGCCAAAAGGAATTAATTTGCTCGATGCTTTTCCCAATTACTTTCTGTGTAGTGCGCATTCATATCGAGTGCAAATAAATGACCAAATCAACACGGAGAGCTTGGCTTGGTCATTTTGGGTGGGAACTATTTTTCAGTGCAGAAAAAGACAGACGAAGCACACACCACGCTGCGTAACAGGGGAACTGCCTTCCTGGGGCGTAACAGGGATTCCCCTGAATGTGCACTACACAGAAAGTAATTGGGAAACGCATCGAGCAAATTAATTCCTTTTGGCCGAAATCTTTCTCTGGTGACGTTAGACTCCAGTCTAAGGCGGAGGAGCTGCAGATACCGCGGCGGTCAGTGCTGACAGACCTGGACAATGGCTGCGTCACCAGAAAAACGCTTTCCACCACTTATTTTAGTCTCTGGACTGTGGGGAGATGCCCAAGTTTGACCTGGGGGTGGCATATCCCTTTAATTTCCACCATGGTGGTGTAATCTTGCCTGGCGACCCAATCCTTCAGAACGATACCATTTTAGGATGGTCCAGTCACAACCTCTCATATACTGTATATATAGAGAGCGAAAGGTACTTTATTGTCCCAGAATGGAAATTTGTCCTTTGCTGCTGGGACTCATCTCCGTGATCTCCGTGATCCGTGAGGCTGGGTCAGGTCTACCATTGCTGGAGGATCTGAACTGTGGCACATGTTTTAAGTTGATGTTGGAAACTGGAGTGCCCAGAGGAAACCCATCCAGACACAGGGAGAACATGCAATCTCCTCATAGAAAGGCCTGGATGATCCGGGACTCGAAGCAGGAAGTGTGCCAACTCTTTCACATCAGATTTACAGTTCCATTCAGAGCTTCACATTTTGATTCTGTGGAAATCCTGATTATTCTCAGTCTCCTGTGTTCAACCTATTTTGACACACACAGACCATATATCTGTGGTTAGTTACTCCGCCTCAGTCACTGCCTCTGAGATCATGGAGGATACAGTTCCAGACTAAATGGCTGTAAAGTTTGGGTTGGCCAGGCAAGAGAAGTGATTATAGTAAACACCTCAAATGTTCAGTGAAAAACAGGTGTAGCAGCAAACCTTATAATAGTGTGAAGTCTGTGGTAAAAGAGGAACAGAAATACGAGTTGTATATTCCATGCAGTGAGCTGTATAAACCCGGCTCATGGAGTGTTTGAGTTTGAGCTTCAGACAATCACCTGGGTGTGTCCTGTTCTATGGTTTGGGTCATACGCCACGTGCTTCAATGACTGTAAACAGATTTCTAGTTGAAATATGGGATGATTTAAATTCTTAATTCCAAAAAAATAAATAAAGACATAAATAAAGACAGTTTAAGGTCAATAACTGCAGAGCTGTAGCATCTTTGTGAGGTCTTACAGAGCCTTGTGCATCCTGGGATTTCTAGTCATGTTACAGTACCCTAATGACATTCTTGATGGGGAAAAAAGGAGAAATTCAGTTTGTCAACTGGACAAAGTTTATTTGGTCGAAGATGTTTCGCAGCTCATCCAAGCTACTTCTTCAGTTCTGGCTAGAGTGCTGGTGGACACTGCTTGTAACTAACTACAGGGAGGAGCTAACTACAATGAAATTACTATGAAACTATCACACCTCTTTGTTTTCAGTTTCTGTCTTGGGACCTTGTTAGCATAGTCAATAAGGACCATAATGGGTGTTTTCACACCTCTGGACCTGACCTGGCTAAACCCTATTGTTTTCTTTGTTTGCGAATAGAGTTATAGATGGGAGACAAATTGTGTCTGACCCCTCCATTTCTGTTCAAGGAAGTATTCTCTTTTTTTGAAAAAAATAAATAAATAAATATATATATATATATATATATATATATATATATATATATATAGCCTCTTTAACTCACCTCTCAAACCAGGGGTGTGCAAAATAATCGTCATGACAATGCATCGCTATACTAACTTTCACAATATACTTCATCGATTCTTGATGCCAAAAATAGATTATTATTATTAATTAATAATTTAATATTTAATAATTGTATATTTAATATTAATAAATACATTATTAGTTTATTTTTTTAATAAATCCTATGCACTTTTTTCTTTGTGAAAAGGTATTGTTTGTTATGATGGAGCTACCTCCAAAATGGCAAATGTTTGAACATCATTTTTTGTTTTAGAAAAAATCCTCTGCACTTTTTTTGTTATTGGTTTGATTTATTTGTTTTTGTTATTCAATAAATTCAGTTATGATTGAGTTGCTCAGAGTTCTGTATCAATTGAAGACACTACCCAGATACACAGACACTGATATTTAAGTTATCCTCTTTTTTTTGGTACATTTTCACTGAAGTATGTCGAATATATTGCAATGCATCGCAATAATTCAAGTATCGTGATGCATCGTGATAGTATCGCATCGTGGCATATGAATCGTGATTCGAATTGAATCGTGACTTCTTTGCCAATACCCACCCCTAACTCAAACCAGTTCTTTTCTCTGGCCAAGATCTGTACCTCACTATCTTCAAAGGAGTGGCCTGTGGCTTCTAGGTGGAGATGTACAGCAGATGAAGGTGCCGTACCTCACCCACAGAAATGGAGGGGTCAGACACAGTTTGTCTCCCATCTAAAACTCTATTCTCAAGCCTAAATCAAAACAAACAAAGAAAACAATAGGGTTAGCCAGATCAGGTCCAGAGGTATGAAAACACCCATTATGGTCCTTATTGACTATGCTAACAAGGCTCTTAGACAGAAACTGAAAACAAAGAGGTGCGATAGTTTCATAGTAATTTCATTGTAATTAGCTCCTCCCTGCAGCTAGTTATAAACAGTGTCCACCAGCACTCTAGCCAGAACTGAAGAAGTAGCTTGGATGAGCTGCGAAACGTCTTCGACCAAATAAACTTTGTCCAGTTGACAAACAGAATCTCCTTTTTTTGCCATGGAGTCTACCTGGACGACTGAAGGATTCTTTACACATTCTTCATAATCTACCTTTAACTGACATGAATGTTTTTTCATTTGAATTTAAGAATGGCACAAATGTAAAATTTCTTTACCCAGTCAAAGATCCACTTTTTAAAATAACTATTTTGCTTGTTGGAGGATCACTGTGCTATCTGATATCTCCAAGGCAACCATAGAGATCCAATGCAGTTATTTTGGGATATTTGAAGAGATGTTAGCCACATGCTCTACTGTCTTCTACATGTTGGCGTAGACTCAGCAGGATCCTGAGGGCCCGTGCCAAATTCCATTCTTTTGTAGCAATAACACGGCTTTGTGTATGACCCAGATGGACCCATGACCCCCGCAAAGATCTATTTTTATAGAGAAAAAAAGAGTATATGGAAACGGCACTTTAAACTGAGCTGTGTTGCCGCTGCTAGTCATTCACATCTCATAAACGTCTCAGAATCCACCCATTCTAATATTAAAAAAGGGAATTGTACAATATTTATGTGAAATATATCTATGAATATGTATTATGTCTAAACCTGATGTCTAGTCTCCATGACTACGGAGTATTTTCTTATGGCGTGTGATGTTCAAGTGTTGTTTCCCTGCATTAAAGGGCCTATGTTGCACTCTGTTATAATGTTGATTCCTAATCATCAAGCCTACCCGGAGTTGTGTTTCGTTTCTTTTACATATGTTTAACGGCAGTAGCTCAGTTGGTAGAGCGTTTGTCCCCTGATCCAAAGGTTTGGCAGTTCAAATCCCGTTCTTGACATAAGAAACATCAGTGGTTGAGCGGTCAGATCCACTGACCCACAGGTTGGCAGGTACGATTCCAGCTCTCACAGATGAATGCTGCCGTTGTGTCCTTGGGCAGGACACTTAACCCACCTTGCCCCCGGTGTCTGCGTACACTGGTGTGTGAATGGGTGAGTGGTTCATTGTTGTAAAGCGCTTTGGGTGCCTTGAAGGTGGAAAAGCGCTATATAAAGATGTGACCATTTACCATAACACACCAACTCTGCATATTGAAAAACACTCTGTTCCTTCTTATGATGTCATTACTTGTTAACATAGGAAATGATGTGTTATAACCTTCATACATCTTCACTAGATTGATTTTGAGAATTTTAGCTCTGGATTTGCCTGACTGTAAAGTCACAGCTTGTTTTAGCCTCACTGAAATAGCTTCATTCCTCAGGGAGACTTTCTATTGACAACTATACAAAAGGTAAATCAAAAAAATATTAAAACACACTGAAGAGTAACACAGTCCAAATGAAGCTAAAAATGTCCTATTAACCAGACCCCCCAGGATTTCGTGGGCATTTTTTGTGATTGTTTCGGGCTAAAATGCTTGAATTTGCGGGAGCTTTTCCAAAAAGTTGCGATGAAAGTTGCGGTGCTTTTAAGGTTTTTGTTGCGGGAGGAAGTGAAAGTTGCGATAAATAGTTGCGATTTTCACTTTTTGTAATGTAATATTTTGAATACTGAGTTATTACTGACAAAGAATAATACAAAGACACAGAGATCACAGATATGGTCCTAAAACAACCTTACCAACATCGAAAATAAATTACTACTAGGAGGGGAACTGTTTCGGTCTTTTGCTGTTATTTTTGTGGGCAGGTGGCGCCGCAGACATGTTTCTTTGCCATTAGAAGCCGTGTCTCAATTCCCAGAGCGCGCGGCTCGGAGCGTGGCCCGAAGGGCATGTGCGTCACACATTTCGACAGAACACCGGCGCGACGACTGCTGTCCCACTTCTTTTTTGTCCCATGCGCAGTTAACACGCGGTCCGAAGACCGCAGTCGTTAAGCGGTCCGCGGACTGCAGTCGGGGCTGAGCAAGTGTGCACCTCCTTGACTGCAGTCTGAGCCCCTTCGGGCCGCGCTCCGAGCTGTGCGCTCTGGGAACTGGGACACGGCCGCAGTTTCGTTTTGTCACACGGAAGTAAAGCAGAAGGAAGTTGGTCGGCGTTCAATACGTCACCGATGATTGGTCAGAATTGTAAAAAAAATAGTAAAAATTGCGGGAAAGTTGCGGTGATTGGTCAAAATTGCAACACCGCCCTGAATTCACGGGGATTGGCTGAAGTTGTGTTGAAGTTGCAAATCGCAACATCGCGAATTCCTGGAGGGTCTGATTAACCTTCAAGATAGCACTTCATGACATCACAAGGTGGAACAGAACATTTTGAGCTTTGGGGATGCAAATGTATGAATGAAACAAAACAAAACACAACTCCAGGTCTGTTTATGACGACAACATTGTAAGATAGCTAAAAGCTCATATGAGTCAGTTTTGCATATTCTAGGACCTTTAACTGTATGCAGTAGTTTGTCATAATGTTTATCACTAATACTATATACAATATTTGATTTATTTTCATCTTTTTAAGTGTCTTTTCTATTGAGACTCAGGTCACTGAAATATATTCCTCAACATTTCATTTGGTGGAAAGAATTTTGGCTCAGAATTCTGCAGATTTGTTTGAATTTGAATTGTGTTTTTCCATGCATGATTTCTACATGTGTGTTTGATATCAGTCTGATCTATTTTCTCTTGAGTACTTTGTGACCTTTTACACTGTACAAAACAGAAGAAAAATTATGCCTTTGAATAAAAAATACAAAATGAAATCAGTTTTAAAGTGTATAGGGTATTATTACTTATTATTACTTACTTATTATTACTTTGGGTGGACGAACTACAGAGGATTTTCAGACAATATGGCCACGTTCACACTGCAGGGCTTAATGCTCAATTCCGATTTTTTTGTGAAATCCGATTTTTTTGCGAGGCCGTTCACATTTCCAGTTAAATGCGAATTGTATGTGATCTCCAGTGTGAACGCTAAACTCCCCCAAAGTGTCCCGCATGCGCCTTGGAGGACACGATGACGTCACACGCAGCGAACGCGCTCAATGTTTACGGAAGTAGCCTAAAGTAGCTTTCGTACCGGAGCCAAAACATGTACAGCTTATTTGTTTTAAGGAGGAGACGGAGAAGGACGTGGTTTTTGGCCACAGCGTTTTGCGGGGCAGTGGCAGCAACGTGTGCAGAAAGGAACATGTGGGTGCGGAGTCACAGGCAGGAGGGGTGGGATTGCTACGTGCTTCGCCGCTTCACTGATACGAGTTTATATACTATTTTCACATGACGAGAAGAACGTTTGTGCACATTTGTGAACGCCTACTTGTACCACTCTCATTGGAGGAAACACACTCAGGTCGGATGAATGCGACCTGGCCGTTCAGACTGCAGTCGCATGTCAAAAGATTGGATATGTATCGGATTTAGGACCACATATCCAAGTGGCCTGGGTCGCATTTGAAAAAATCGGATCTGTGTCGTTCACACTGTCATTAGAAGATCAGATACAGGTCGCATAGAGGCAAAAAAAAATCGGATTTGGGTCGTTTCAGGCTGCAGTGTGAACGTAGCCTATGAAATCCCAGTTTATTTCAAACCCACAAACACTTTAAGACACCCAAAGGACAAAACACCGAGCCACAAACAAAGCAATGTGGTCTACTCCATTCAGTGTAGTGAAGACTGCAGTGAGCGCTATATTGGAGAAACCAAACAGCCACTTCACAAGAGGATGTACCAACACAGACGGGCGTGCCAGAGTGGACCGTCATCTGCCGTACATCTTCACCTAGAAGCCACGGGCCATTCTTTTGAGGACAGTGAGGTTCAGATCTTAGCCAGGGAAAAGAATTGGTTTGAGAGGGGAGTTAAAGAGGCTATTTTTGTCAAAAAAGAGAATCCTTCTCTGAACAGAAATGGTGGAGTAAGACATAATTTGTCTCCCATCTACAATTCCATTCTTAAGCCTAGATCAAGCAAACAGGGGAACAATAGGGCTAGAGCCAGGTCAGGGCCAGAGGTGTGAAAAACAGGCGTGTAGGGATGAATAGGGATCGTTATCTAGACGCCAGAGAAACAAAAGACGGAAACCAATGAGATAGTTTCGGAAAGTAGTTAGCTAGTTAGCTCCTCCCTGCAGCAAGATATAAGCAAGTGTCTTACCAGCATTCTGATTAGAGCTGACGAAGCCTCTCGGATGAGCGGCGAAACGTTTTCAACCAAACAAACTTTGTCCAGTTGACAAATTGAACTTCTCCTTTTATCTTGATGAATAGGCTTTCTTAACATAAGCTGAGTCATGTCTTCACAGATCTGACCTGTCACTTGACCTGGGAGCTTTCTTGCATCTATAGCGACAGTGAAGCAATGCAATCTCCATGATAGAATCACTACCAGAAAAGTAACACTGTGCAGATTGAAATTTGAGACAGTGAATGTGACCTATGTAGGATTTAAATGTTAGGAGGTGCTCTAACTTTATTGGTGTCCACTTATTGCTTGTCTCCATTGCTTTGTCTGGAATGCTCCATGGTATGGTATTAAACGTATCTCTATAGTCACCAAGCCAAGTGACAGGTCAGATCTGTGGAGAGATGACCCCACTCACAGTAAGAATACATGTTTTTCATTGGCTAAATTACTGCATGATTAAGTTTAATGTCAAACTGTGGAATATTCCAAGCAAAGCAATGGCATCTGACGTGTAGGTGACAGCCGCCTCAGCAAATGGAGATAAACTTTCAAAAGAGAAGTTACAGATAAGAAATTCTAAAAAGCTTTTGTGAGTTTTAAAGGGACAGATTTTTACCCGTTAATTACTGAAATTGAAGATACCCATTCAAAAATGCAGTGTTTTCCAAGCCTTTTCACTTCCATCATGAAATCAAAGTATTCTGTTGGACTTAGATATAGTCGCATAAAAAGGGGATCTTCCCCATACAGAGGCAGCCATTTTGATTACGAGAGCCGCAGAAGGACATTTGGGCTCCGCCTTCGCCTTTTCTTTATACAGTAGTTGTCAAAGGGCTCGTGGTTTTCACACAACGAGATAGTACGCGTTTGGATAAAACAACAACAAGCATGTTGCCGGATCACACTTAGTCCGCACATACATCGCAGGAGCAAGCACCTTCATCTAAGAGGAAAAGAAGAAGGACATAGTACCTACCGCGGCTGGGGCTTTGTTGCAGCGCGGGCCCGCACCCCGGGTTCAGACTGACCTCCACACTCCGCGGTTCTGGATTCCCCCCACCCGCGCACAGGGCCGGGTGCACTTCACACGTGCGCGCGGCTGCTGGAACCCACCTCCGGGTACGCCGAGCTCTCTGCGTTACGGCAAGCCCGGGTGACCCTCGAGGTCTGCCGTAGCTAGGACAGGAATTGCAATACCCACCATCCACCAATGCACCATCAATCCTACACACTGGACCTTTAACAATTATACTCAACAAAAATATAAACGCAACACTTTTGTTTTTGGTCCCATTTTTCCTGAGATGGACCCAAAGATCCAAAATTCACTCCAGATACACAACACTACCATTTCTCTCAAACATTGTTCACAAATCTGTCCAAATGTGTGACAGCGAGCACCTCTGCCCCGCCGAGACAATCCACCCCACCTCACAGGTGCAACACATCAAGATGCCGATCCGACATCATGACCAGTGCACAGGTGCGCCCCAGACTGCCCACAATAAAAGGCCACCCCGAAATGTGCATTTTTTTTGCTTTATTGGGGGTCTGGGGACTCAGAACCAGTCAGTATCTGGTGTGACCACCATTTGCCTCATGCAGTGCAGCACATCTTCTTCACATAGAGTTTATCAGATTGTCAGTTGTGGCCTGTGGAATGTTGGTCCACTCCTCTTCAAAGGCTGTTATGGACGAAGAACACAGGTGCATTTTATTGATGGCATTTTGAATGCACAGAGATACCGTGATGAGATCCTGAGGCCCATTGTTGTGCCATACATCCATGAACATCACCTCATGTTTCAGCAAGATAATGCACGGCCCCATGTTGCAAGGATCTGTACACAATTCTTGGAAGCTGAAAATGTCCCAGTTCTTGCATGGCCAGCATACTCACCGGACATGTCACCCATTGAGCATGTTTGGGATGTGCTTGACCGGCGTATACGACAGCGTGTACCAGCTCCCACTAATATCCAGCAACTTCGCACAGCCATTGAAGAGGAGTGGACCAACATTCCACAGGCCACAATTGACAATCTGATAAACTCTATGTGAAGAAGATGTGTTGCACTACATGAGGCAAATGGTGGTCACACCAGATACTGACTGGTTCTGAGTCCCCAGACCCCCAATAAAGCAAAAATGCACATTTCGGGGTGGCCTTTTATTGTGGACAGTCTGGGGTGCACCTGTGCACTGGTCATGATGTCGGATCGGCATCTTGATGTGGCGCACCTGTGAGGTGGGGTGGATTGTCTCGGCGGGGCAGAGGTGCTCGCTGTCACACATTTGGACAGATTTGTGAACAATGTTTGAGAGAAATGGTAGTGTTGTGTATCTGGAGTGAATTTTGGATCTTTGGGTCCATCTCAGGAAAAATGGGAGCAAAAACAAAAGTGTTGCGTTTATATTTTTGTTGACTATATAATGAATTACATTTGTAAGCAGCATGTGGGCGATTTTATGAGACTAGTCTGAGGCTGTTTGACCAAAGAGTTTCTGTGGTTGTGGAGCTCAAACATGATGATCAAACATGAGCAGTTCTAAATCACAGCACAAATTCATTCAGTTCTGATGCAGCTTAAGTGCCCAGCCTCACATGCGGGCTGTTCTGAAGGGTCCATTCTTCTGTTATACCATTATACCATACTGTTGTGTGCCCTCATCAGTGTAATGCTATTTTATTGAGTCTGGACTGCACAGCTCTGTCCATGCCTTCTTGAATATTACATCCATAAATCAGGTATATGATTAAAAGTACTTTTCTGATGAAGGGATGCTACTAAATTGTCTCCATGGAGATTTAATGGCTTTGCTTGGAATAGTCCATAACATTAGATGACTTAAATAAACAGCAAATAGTACATTTATATAGCGCTTTTCCACCTTCAAGGCATTCAAAGTGCTTTACATCAAGGAACCACTCACCCATTCACACACACATTCATACACCAGTGTACGTAGACAGGGTCTGTGTGTCTTAAGTGTCTTACCCTGTTCTGACCGTGAGAGCGAGCAGACATCTCTCTTTTTCCTCTCTTATCTATTGCTCTGTTGTCTGCGTGCCTCTCTTGTTTTTCGTCATTTTCTCGCTTTTGGAGCAGATTTTCCAAATTCCTAAAATATGGATGTGATCAGCTGGACCCTCAGCACGAATGATATTCTTTTTTCACGGAGAAGTGCCGCTCCGGGAGAAGCGGTGTGTCCGGATGGACACACTGCTGGATATGCGAGGGACTCGTATCGTGCGTGGCAAGTCGTATGTTTGGCACCAATGTACCTGGAGGATGTGGAGGATATTTACGTATTCGGATTTCTGATAGCTGGACATCTGTTAATTGGCCTGGGATTGTCCATGATCTATCGCAAAATTTGTAAGCTGGCAGCAAGTAAAGAGTCCCCAAAGCTGTCTGCAGAAATTTCGAGCCATTGTGAAGCCGTGGGAGATCTCGTGAAAGGATTACATCAGAAAGTGGGACAGGTTGAGGACCTTTTGGAAGGATTTCAACCGAAGGAAACATCTCGACGTTTGGATATCATCACGGGCATGGTTACAGAACTGTGTAAAGCCAACGCAGCGCAGTCTGTGCGCCAAGAGGAACTAATGAGATCTCTCATGAATCTTCATGGCGATATGAAGATGGGGGTCTGGCAAAACCCAAGATCAACCTAAATTGTTCACCTGGGTCTCTAAAAATGTATCTCATCATGCTAAATTAATCCCTTTATGTCTAATAATTATGTCTCTCCTGTGAAAATCTGTGGCTCCAATGGTTATCTGTGTTTTGACTTCGCCTCCCTGCATGAACACTTCCAAGGCTACAGAATGTGGTTTGTTATCTGGACTCTACATAAACATGGCACCCACACTGACACTGACACACTGACATGATTGAGTAGGAATGTTCCCTGTCATTTAGTAAAAGGTCTGATCTCTGCTCTCGGTTCAATCAATTTCATTGATTAACAATCTGATCCCCCCACACCCTTCCTGCTGTTGCCAATGAAAAAGATCACCGTATGTTATATCTCCAATTGTTTTTCTATCATTACATGTTGTTAAATTGTCACTGAGTGTATTGCATCTTTTCTGCTCTGCATCTCCCAGTCGGCGGTGCGCGCAGGCGCAGCGGCCCCTCCCCTACCCACTCTATCACTGTCCTGCCTGGTTAGTGGGGAAACACAATTTTGAATTCACTCTGTGTACATGTACATGATTGTTTTCGACAATAAAGCAAACTATGACTATGACTATGACTTACCCAAGGACACCACAACAGCATGGGACAGGGATTCCAAATGCCAATCTTCTGATCAGTGGACAAACGCTCTAACGATTGAGCTACGGTTGTCCCATCTATCTCCATGCATCTGCTGTCTGTCTATCTGTCTCTTATTCTGAGCAAAGTCATAACATCTCCTTGGAGACAAAGTGCCATAGTGCAACTTTAACAACTCACAGTGTAGAATGTGTTTGTTCTGTGGAGAGTAAAATATCTGTACACAAACACGTGTTGCTCCGCCTTCTGTGAGTCATTCAATTTGCTGTGGCATTGTCACTGTGCAGGTGCTGTATTGTTAACCGTCTCTATGGCAACAATACAGCTATCTCAGCTTCCAGCATAGTGTTAGTGGTGCTAATCTATTTCTGTAGCCTCAGCTGCTCTGGAGCCGACAATCTGCTCCAACTCCAAGTGTATTGCCCAAGGACATGGGAAAAGAATGAACTAGCTTGAGCAGAGCATGTTTTTAATAGTGCGCTCAAGACTCACCTGTTTAGCTTGGCCTTTGATTGAATTTGGTTCTGTTTGTTTTTCATTTTGTTCTTTCATTTGTTGAGTGTGTGTATGGATGTATAATGATGGAATTTATTTTTATTTTTTGAATGTTTTAGAAATGGCATAGTGATGGTTGTAATTTTATCTGATATGTCTGCACATATGTGGTTATTCTTATGCACTGGTCTATCACCCATTTACAATCTCTGTCATAGTATATTTCATTAAACATCAACCTGTCCCGGGACGACAGGTGGAAATATAACCTGCACCTGCATCTTTCTTTTGTTTATTTCAAAGGTCAATGAAATGTTGTGCACTGTCCCTGTGCAAATAAATAAACCATACCATAAACCATACCATTTATTTGTTTGTTTGTCTGTTTGTTTGTTCGTATGTTTGTTTGTTTGTTTGTTTGTTCATCTGTTTGTTTGTTCATCTGTTTGTTTGTTTGTTTGTTTGTTCATCTGTTTGTTTGTTCATCTGTTTGTTTGTTTGTTTGTCTGTTCGTTTGTTCGTCTGTTTGTTTGTTCGTTTGTTTGTCTATTCGTCTGTTTGTTTGTTCGTCTGTTTGTTTATTTGTTTGTTTGTTCATCTGTTTGTTTGTTTGTTTGTCTGTTCGTTTGTCTGTCTGTTTGTTTGTTCATCTGTTTGTTTGTTCATCTGTTTGTTTGTTTGTTTGTCTGTTCGTTTGTTCGTCTGTTTCTTTGTTTGTCTATTCGTCTGTTTGTTTGTTCGTCTGTTTGTTTATTTATTTGTTTGTTCATCTGTTTGTTTGTTTGTTTGTTAATCTGTTTGTTTGTTCATCTGTTTGTTTGTTTGTCTGTTTGTTTGTTCGTTTGTTCGTTTGTTTGTCTATTCGTCTTTTTGTTTGTTCGTCTGTTTGTGTGTTCGTCTGTTTGTTTGTTTTTTTTCTCTGTTGGCAGCACGGTGGCTGAGTGGTTAGCACTCATGCTTCACAGCAAGAAGGTTTGTGTCGCCTGGGCCTTTCTGTGTGGAGTTTGCATGTTCTCCCCGTGTCTGGGTGGGTTTTCTCCGGGCACTCCAGTTTCCCCCATCAGTTTCCCCAAAACATGCACCTGGTAAAATCCTCCAGCTTGGGTCCTGACCAACCCTAAACAACAAAATCATGGGGATGGTCCCCGGGTCAAATATAGAAACAACTTCTCCTGTGTGAGATCAATAAAAGTAAATCTTCTAATCCTTAATCACTGTAAGGCGCTTTGTGTTACATTTTGTATGAAAAGCGCGGAAAAACACAGCCGAAGCACACACCACGCTGCGTAACAGGGGAACTCCCTTCCTGGTGCGTAACAGGGATTCCCCTGTCAGTGTGGTGTGTGCTCCGGCTGTGTTTTTCCGCACTGAAAAATAGTTCCCACCCAAAATGACCAAGTCAAGCTCTCCGTGTTGATTTGCACATTTATCTGCACTCGATATGAATGCGCACTACACAGAAAGTAATTGGGAAACGCATCGAGCAAATTAATTCCTTTTGGCCGAAATCTTTCTCTGGCGCCGTTAGACTCCAGTCTAAGGCGGAGTAGCTGCAGATACCGCGGCGGTCAGTGCTGACAGACCTGGACAATGGCTGGGTGACCAGGAAAACGTTTTCCACCACTTATTTTAGTCTCTGGACTGTGGGAAGATGCCCAAGTTTGACCTGGGGGTGGCATATCCCTTTAATGTTTTGGATGTAGTTATTTGTTAATTCTTCCCCCTTTATCCCAATAGCTCAGCTCCCAGAATGCACTGTGAGGTTGGATCCATGATCTGGTGCTCAGGTCTGACTTGGAGCTAAGAACAGATTCACCTGCACAGAAACACAGACAGAAGAGTCAAAGTCTTTTCAGAAGAGGATGATGTGTCACACACATTGTATCAGAGAGGTTTTTATTTTTTTTTTGATAAAGTGAAAAAGTTACATAGTGCAGCTTTAATTCTTTAATTAATCTTTTACTGTGAAATATCAGAAATGTTTTTCTGAGAGCAGACACTGTCCTCACAAGCATCTGTGCTTGTACAGAGGCTAATGCAGTGCTAATGGTGAGAGGTGTGAGGATGATATGAACAGATGTCTGCTATGCACACCTCCTCATGAATCAGGCACACAGCCACTGTCTGCATTATGTAAAGTATCAGCACTGATGTACGTAACATCAGCTCTATCCACATTATATCTGCAAATAACATCAGTTTTCTCCACATTATATTTGCATGTATCATGGAAATTTATATTGTGGAAACATTTCTCTCAATCTTTCTTTTCTTTTTTTTTGTTTTTTTACAATCTGAGCCTTATTTCGGTAATAAAACAAGTTGTTTTACTCACCCATATCACTTTGGTGTCATATGGAGCACTTCCAGAGATGTTTTAGATTTGCGGTTAGCCTAGCGCAACTTCTAGCCATAGCTCGGGGCATATAATATATTCCCCGAGCATGTAATATGCCCCGTGCGGGCTCCAAATAACACAAACTTTAGCACTTTTCAAATCATAGAAGCTCGATGTCTTAGTCTACGATTTCGTTTGAAGCAAAAGTGGCCTGTAATCCGAGATTTATCCATAGTTTACAGCTTTGCGTTTCATGTTTGGGTCCCGGGAGCTGAGAGCACAGTCCACACATGTGCACTGGCCTCCTCATCTACTCGAAACTATGGCTAAATCTTGGATTACAGGCCACTTTTGACCACACGAAATCGTAGACTAAGACATCGGGCTTCTATGATTTGAAAAGTGCTAAAGTTTGTGTTATTTTGAGACCGCAAAGTAATGCCCCGAGCACTCAAGTTAACGGATACGCTACAACATAACTTCTACGAAACTGCTCAAAATGACACCAAACTGCTATGGGTGAGTAAAACTACTTGTTTTATTGCCGAAAGAAGGCTCAGATTGTAAAAAAAAAAAAAATGTTACTTTTCCTTTAATGTGATTTCTATCTGAGCCCAGACCAGTCATTAGCATGTGTAAAGGCTCAACAGACACAACTGTCCCCACCCCACAGGAAACTCTGTGTTGTCTTACATGTCCTCAAATGTAAGTTAAGCTGATTAGCAAAAGTCTGTGAAACAAAACTCACTCTGCTTTGATGTATTTCTGTATAAATACTGAGAGAGATGCTCTGAGGAGATGTTAGGGGGGAGATATTTGGGAGATGGAGAGAAGGGGGTGACTGGAGAGAGGATACTCAGGAGAGGCTGTTGGTCTCTGGCTAGAGCAGGCCTCGGTCCTGTCCATATCTGCTGTAACAAACAAGAAGAAACCTTTGCCTGTATTCCAAAAACTTATCTAGCTTTGCAAAAAGATACCTTGTGTAAACCATTCCACTGTATTATGTCTTTGTCTATTGTTATTGATTGTATTGCATTCTGTTTATGTTCTTGTATCACTGATGAGAGAGTTAGCGCCCATGTTGGCTGCTTTAAAGGGATAGTGTTTTTTTTTATGTTAATCTGTATGGGTTTCCTTCTAAAAGTTACGTGTGTTGACACCGGCTTACCTCTGACAGTCTCAGCTGATCCCGGTTCGGCTCGCTTTCTGGAGCCCACGTAAGTAGGTCCGGTAACTTCCCTGGAACATGAAATAAAGCTTGTTTTTCTTCTCAAAACAAAACATTTGTCCGAAAGGTGATATATTTGCGTCCGAAACAGTTGTCCAGCGTATTTCACATTCGCGTATTGTCTCTCTCCACTCGTATCACTACGCCCATTTTAACTCTATCAGCCAGGCTGGTCCATGGACCCGTCCATTTCCAAGTCTTTTCATTGTTTACAATGACAAATAAAACTTCCATTCCATTACAAATGGATTAATTATTTATCATCAAGAGACACATATTTTCTTTCTACAACAGCATTTAACATCAGCTCTATCCACATTTTATCTGCAGTCTCCATGGTTTATCTGAGCTGGGACAGAACACTCTCAAGAGGGAAGAGACACTTAACAAATTCTCAGATGTTGTATCTGTCATCAGAACTTTCCAACCTTAAAAGAGCTCTTGGTGGAAGGTCTGCCACAGGCTTGTGTCCATAGAGATGGACACAATTTTATTGGACACTATTATATTATTATATTATATTGTTACAAATGTTTCACTGCATCTTATTTTCTATCTCCATCAAGACAAGGAGGTAACACCACTAGGCCAAGTTACATGTTGCATATACAAAGTATAAGGTATAAGGTATAAGGTATACTTTACTGCTCCTGGGAGAGAGAAATCCATTCTCTGCATTTAACCCATCCTTCAATGCCACAGGGCAAACTGTCAGGAGCAGTGAGCCTCTCCATCCCCAGATATTAAGTTGGTCCTGGTCACAACCTTATCTGGAGTTACTACAGACAACCTGGACGCCTCCCTCCGGAGGTGTTCCGGGCATGTCCCACTGGGAGGAGGCCCCGGGGAAGACCCAGGACACGCTGGAGGGACTATGTCTCCCGGTTGGCCTGGGAACGCCTTGGGGTCCCCCCGGAGGAGCTGGAGGAAGTGTCCGGGGTGAAGGAAGTCTGGGCGTCCCTGCTTAGACTGTTGCCCCCACGACCCGGCCCCGGATAAGCGGAAGAAAATGGATGGATGGATGGACTACAGACAACCACAAGTCACACATTTAATATTGTGTCAGTGATCAATGTTGAGATACAATGAACATGTCTGATCATGTGAACAAGTTTGATCATGTGAGTGCTGTGATGGAGGAACAGAAGGGGATAGTTACCTCTGTCTGTTCTTAATGGCAGGTTTGTGACAGAAGATGGGAGAGCTTTAGAAAGGTTTTCAGGCAGCTGTGATAGTACAGGTTTGTTTAACAGTTCTAATTTGAAGGTTGCTGCGTTTCCATGGCATCCTCCACACAGTGGGAGGACTGGGCAGTAACAGTGAGGATGTTTTAAGCAAAATTAGTTCCACAGATTTCTACATTTTCCTCTCTCTCTCTCTCTCTCTCTCTCTCTCTCTCTCTCTCTCTCTCTCTCTCTCTCTCTCTCTATATATATATATATATATATATATATATATATATACACCCTCCCCCTCCTTAACTCTCACTCTCTTACACTCCCTTATACCCTCCAGTGTCTCTCATTTTCTAACCCGCTTTCTCTCTCTCTATCTCTCTTTTCTCTCTCTCTCCATCGGACATGTTCACACACAAACACACATTACTGCTTGTGTGTAAAAGGAGCTTACAAAGCCGTTCTACTTAGAGTCCCTGTGAATATTTCATATGATTAAGTGTTCAGTGTAACCTACTTATATGAGGGGCCGTTCAAGACATTATTCATTCTGGTCCTCTCACATACATACATTCTCCTCTCACATACATATACATTCTCCTCTCACATATATATACATTCTCCTCTCACATACATATACATTCTCCTCTCACATACATATATTCTCACTCTCGCATACATACATTCTCCTCTCACATACATACATTCTCCTCTCACATACATATATTCTCACTCTCACATACATACATTCTCCTCTCACATACATATATTCTCACTCTCACATACATACATACATTCTCCTCTCACATACATATATTCTCACTCTCACATACATATATTCTCACTCTCGCATACATACATTCTCCTCTCACATACATATATTCTCACTCTCACATACATACATTCTCCTCTCACATACATATATTCTCACTCTCACATACATACATACATTCTCCTCTCACATACATACATTCTCCTCTCACATACATATATTCTCACTCTCGCATACATACATTCTCCTCTCACATACATATATTCTCACTCTCACATACATACATTCTCCTCTCACATACATACATTCTCCTCTCACATACATATATTCTCACTCTCGCATACATACATTCTCCTCTCACATACATATGTTCTCTCTCACATACATACATTCTCCTCTCACATACATATATTCTCACTCTCACATACATACATACATTCTCCTCTCACATACATACATTCTCCTCTCACATACATATATTCTCACTCTCACATACATACATTCTCACTCTCACATACATATATTCTCACTCTCACATACATATATTCTCACTCTCATATACATACATTCTCCTCTCACATACATATATTCTCACCCTCACATACATATATTCTCACTCTCACATACATACATTCTCCTCTCACATATATACATTCTCCTCTCACATACATACATTCTCCTCTCACATACATATATTCTCACTCTCACATACATACATTCTCCTCTCACATACATATATTCTCACTCTCACATACATATATTCTCACTCTCACATACATACATTCTCCTCTCACATACATATATTCTCACCCTCACATACATATATTCTCACTCTCGCATACATACATTCTCCTCTCACATACATACATACATAAATTCTCCTCTCACATACATATATTCTCTCTCACATACATATATTCTCACTCTCGCATACATACATTCTCACTCTCACATACATACATTCTCACTCTCACATACATACATACATACATACATTCTCCTCTCACATACATATATTCTCTCTCACATACATACATTCTCCTCTCACATACATATATTCTCTCTCACATACATACATTCTCCTCTCACATACATATATTCTCACTCTCGCATACATACATTCTCCTCTCACATATATTCTCACTCTCAAATACATACATTCTCCTCTCACATACATACATTCTCCTCTCACATACATATATTCTCACTCTCAAATACATACATTCTCCTCTCACATACATACATTCTCCTCTCACATACATATATTCTCACTCTCACATACATATATTCTCACTCTCACATACATACATTCTCACTCTCACATACATATATTCTCACTCTCACATACATACATTCTCCTCTCACATACATACATTCTCCTCTCACATACATATATTCTCACTCTCACATACATATATTCTCACTCTCACATACATACATTCTCCTCTCACATACATATATTCTCACTCTCACATACATACATTCTCCTCTCACATACATATATTCTCACTCTCACATACATACATTCTCCTCTCACATACATACATTCTCCTCTCACATACATATATTCTCACTCTCGCATACATACATTCTCCTCTCACATACATATATTCTCACTCTCACATACATACATTCTCCTCTCACATACATACATTCTCCTCTCACATACATATATTCTCACTCTCGCATACATACATTCTCCTCTCACATACATATGTTCTCTCTCACATACATACATTCTCCTCTCACATACATATATTCTCACTCTCACATACATACATACATTCTCCTCTCACATACATACATTCTCCTCTCACATACATATATTCTCACTCTCACATACATACATTCTCACTCTCACATACATATATTCTCACTCTCACATACATATATTCTCACTCTCGCATACATACATTCTCCTCTCACATACATATATTCTCACTCTCACATACATATATTCTCACTCTCACATACATACATTCTCCTCTCACATACATATATTCTCACTCTCACATACATACATTCTCACTCTCACATACATATATTCTCACTCTCAAATACATACATTCTCCTCTCACATACATACATTCTCCTCTCACATACATATATTCTCACTCTCACATACATATATTCTCACTCTCACATACATACATTCTCACCCTCACATACATATATTCTCACTCTCACATACATACATTCTCCTCTCACATACATACATTCTCACCCTCACATACATACATTCTCACTCTCGCATACATACATTCTCCTCTCACATACATGTATTCTCCTCTCACATACATATATTCTCACTCTCACATACATTCTCCTCTCACATACATATATTCTCACTCTCGCATACATACATTCTCCTCTCACATACATATATTCTCACCCTCACATACATATATTCTCACTCTCACATACATACATTCTCCTCTCACATATATACATTCTCCTCTCACATACATACATTCTCCTCTCACATACATATATTCTCACTCTCGCATACATACATTCTCCTCTCACATACATGTATTCTCCTCTCACATACATATATTCTCACTCTCACATACATTCTCCTCTCACATACATATATTCTCACTCTCACATACATACATTCTCCTCTCACATACATATATTCTCACCCTCACATACATATATTCTCACTCTCACATACATACATTCTCCTCTCACATATATACATTCTCCTCTCACATACATACATTCTCCTCTCACATACATATATTCTCACTCTCGCATACATACATTCTCCTCTCACATACATATATTCTCACTCTCACATACATATATTCTCACTCTCACATACATACATTCTCCTCTCACATACATATATTCTCACCCTCATATACATATATTCTCACTCTCGCATACATACATTCTCCTCTCACATACATACATACATACATACATTCTCCTCTCACATACATATATTCTCTCTCACATACATATATTCTCACTCTCGCATACATACATTCTCACTCTCACATACATACATTCTCACTCTCACATACATACATACATACATACATTCTCCTCTCACATACATATGTTCTCTCTCACATACATACATTCACCTCTCACATAGATATATTCTCTCTCACATACATACATTCTCCTCTCACATACATATATTCTCACTCTCGCATACATACATTCTCCTCTCACATATATTCTCACTCTCAAATACATACATTCTCCTCTCACATACATACATTCTCCTCTCACATACATATGTTCTCACTCTCACATACATATATTCTCACTCTCACATACATACATTCTCACTCTCACATACATATATTCTCACTCTCAAATACATACATTCTCCTCTCACATACATACATTCTCCTCTCACATACATATATTCTCACTCTCACATACATATATTCTCACTCTCACATACATACATTCTCACCCTCACATACATATATTCTCACTCTCACATACATACATTCTCCTCTCACATACATACATTCTCACCCTCACATACATACATTCTCACTCTCGCATACATACATTCTCCTCTCACATACATGTATTCTCCTCTCACATACATATATTCTCACTCTCACATACATTCTCCTCTCACATACATATATTCTCACTCTCAAATACATACATTCTCCTCTCACATACATACATTCTCCTCTCACATACATATGTTCTCACTCTCACATACATATATTCTCACTCTCACATACATACATTGTCCTCTCACATACATACATACATTCTCCTCTCACATACATATATTCTCACTCTCACATACATATGTTCTCACTCTCACATACATGTATTCTCACTCTCACATACATGTATGTACGTGAGAGTGAGAATATATGTATGTGAGAGGACTAGAATGAATAATGTCTTGAACGGCCCCTCATATACTTACACAACCCACATCAAACACATGACACACATTTACACATGCTCACGCTAAAAATAGCTCACATTAGTTATTTATTCTGCATGGTGTGTGTATATGTATGTGTTTGTTTGTGTTGTATGTGTGTATTTAATTTTACTAAAACAGCTAACTTCATTAAACATTTTTTATGTTCTACTTTTTGGTGATCATAATTTTACTTCTTGGTTGGACATGGGCGGCGGATATGACGAAAGGTAATTCCATAACTGTTACCTAGCTACTGTTGTATGCTCGCCCTTCAGTGACGCTGGATCAACTCATCAGGAACAGTAGATGCGTCAGTGCTGCATCCAGGTCCTGCTCCAGATCCCGAGGCTTGGTCCACTTTGGAACCACTTGGAACCACTTTAGAGGATTTGACCTGTTGTAGTCAAACCCACTCAGACAATGGGAGAACATGCAAAATCCACACAGACACAGGAAGAACATGCAGTGATAGGAACCGAGAGAAAATAGCAGCAAGCGATTATGGCTTCTGACTTTTTCGTGGACAACTGTTTTGTGACGCAAATATATCATTTTCTGGACAAATATTGTTTTGAGAAGAAAAACAAGCTTTATTAACTGTCCTGGCTAACTTGCCGGACCTACTTTCGTCAGCACCAGGACTGGGGCAGAACTGGGCTCACAGGACACTGTCAGGGGTAAGTCAGTGTTGATGCACGACACTGCTGAAGGGGACGCCATACAGATTCACATCAGTGTCCTTGACACATCTGTGTCTTGAAAGGCGCTTTTAAATAAAATGTATTATTATTATTATTATTATTATTATTATTATTATTATAAAAAACCCGAACTATCCCTTTAAAGGAAAAGTAACATTTTTTTTTACAATCTGAGCCTTATTTCGGTAATAATAAGTTGTTTTACTCACCCATAGCACTTTGGTGTCATATGGAGCACTTCCAGAGATGTTTTAAAGGTCCCATGGCATGAAATTTTCACTTTCTGAGGTTTTTGAACGTTAATGTGAGCTCCCCTACCCTGTTTAGGCCCCCCCCCCCCCCCCCATGGTTAAAAGCAGTGTTGTATAGTAATGAAGTAATAATACTTCACTACTGTACTTAAGTACATTTTGGGAGACTTTGTACTTTACTTGAGTTTAAAAAAAACATTAAAAAATATTAAATTCAGACTGCCTTTGCTTGATACTTTTACTTGTACTTTTAATTACATTACTTGAGTACATTTATTTTTACATGACTTGTCATACTTAAGTACAAGAAGTTCCAGATACTTTAAGACTTTTACTCAAGTAACATTTCAGTCAGTGACTTCGACTTTTACCAAAGTCATTTTTGGGAGGGGCACCTATACTTTTAACTGAGTTTGATTTTCCAGTACTTTATACAACACTGGTTAAAAGTTGCGAAATGTCTAAACTGAGCATTTACGATCCTTTTCTGCGTTACAAAAAAATCTGAGCTCAAACGAGCGATTTTGAACAAGGCACCTTGTTGACGTCAGATTGAAAAAAGAAATGCAAATGCAGTTCCACCCCCGTCTGTCTGAACTCAGCGTCTCTGTAAATCACGCCCAGAGAGTTTGGACTGCGAATGCGCTAGGCAATGCGAAATGCGTTTTTTTATTTGCCTGGAGGCACGTCCGAGTGTTTCTAGGCTCGGAAGTCCTTTATCTGAGCCTCTGGACCTTTGAACAGCAGTGGTTTAATTTTATTTTCTGTGGAAATGTGTTTATTTTTCAATGGAACGCTTCAAATCTCTCCCCCGTGCAAAAACACGGAAATGGATCAGCTGAAGGCTCAGAGCGAGAGCGGAGAGTTTGGCCACGCCCCCACCCTCTACTATTGGCCGGCTCTTTTCTCCTCATTTGCATTCAAGCAACAACGCCCATAATGGAGTGTTCAGAGAGAGAAAAAATACTCTTTCTCAGCTTATCTCTCTTTCTCATGCACTGAGTGTTGATTTTGAAGAAGGATTCATTTACAGTATTAGGGAACCATTAAGGAGCCATATAAAAGCATCAAGAAGCAGACATGGGGACTTGAGACTTAGTGACTTGGACTCGAGTCGACTCGAGTCGCTGTTTTTATGACTTGTGACTTGACTCGACAAAAAATGAAATACTTGAGACTTGACTCGGACTTGGAAGTCTAGGACTCGGGACTTGACTTGACTTGAGACACGATGACTTGAATGACTTGCGTGGTCACATAATGTTTTCGTGCTCATTCAACGGCACTGCCATGTCCTGGGACGCAACGCGTGCACCACGTGCACCACCACCGGCACGAGGCCGCGCGTACACCGGGGCTGCGAGCACGAAAACGATCCGCGGCGCCCGGACCGCGTACTCTCAGCCCCAGCCACAAACCAGCCGCACGAAATCAGCAAAGAGTGGCCCATGGTGGTTTAATCCCGGTTTAGTCCAGGTCTAGACCTGGTCCAGTCCTGGTTTCGTCCCCTCAGATGTGAGAGTTGCGCTGTGTTTGCGCTTGTGGTGGAGGGCTATGTGGCGTTAATGTACTGTCTCTTGGCGTTGCTCAGATCAGTTGTTGGCTTGGTTTTGTGGAATGCAGGAGATCACTTGACCGAGGGTCTACGTTCAAATAATAATAATAAACAAAACTCTCATCACTTTTTACTCTTAGTCAGTCTCTTACAAAGGTGTAGTCTAAATACACGAGCTCTCGAGGAGCGCGCCTGACCCATTACGTACGTGAAGAGTGGTGTGTGTGTGTGTGTGTGTGTGTGTGCGCGCGTGCGTGTGTGTGTACGTGTGTGTGTGTGTGTGTGTGTGTGTGTGTGCGTGTGTGTGTGTGTGGGACAGAGTGAGTTAGGGAGTGTAACAAAGTTTAATACAAGTTTGTTTTAGCTGTTACTGGTTTCAGCTCAATGTTGAAAACATGTGAAACAGTTTGGTTTTCGATGTACAGATCACTTTTGCCAATAAATAATCAATAATTACATTATCACTGTTTTGTTTGAGTCTATGATGTACACTCAACACAAATATAAACGCAACACTTTTGTTTTTGCTCCCATTTTTCCTGAGATGGACCCAAAGATCCAAAATTCACTCCAGATACACAACACTACCATTTCTCTCAAACATTGTTCACAAATCTGTCCAAATGTGTGACAGCGAGCACCTCTGCCCCGCCGAGACAATCCACCCCACCTCACAGGTGCGCCACATCAAGATGCCGATCCGACATCATGACCAGTGCACAGGTGCACCCCAGACTGCCCACAATAAAAGGACACCCCGAAATGTGCATTTTTTTTTTTTTTGCTTTATTGGGGGTCTGGGGACTCAGAACCAGTCAGTATCTGGTGTGACCACCATTTGCCTCATGCAGTGCAACACATCTTCTTCACATAGAGTTTATCAGATTGTCAGTTGTGGCCTGTGGAATGTTGGTCCACTCCTCTTCAAAGGCTGTTATGGATGAAGAACACAGGTGCATTTTATTGATGGCATTTTGAATGCACAGAGATACCGTGATGAGATCCTGAGGCCCATTGTTGTGCCATACATCCATGAACATCACCTCATGTTTCAGCAAGATAATGCACGGCCCCATGTTGCAAGGATCTGTACACAATTCTTGGAAGCTGAAGATGTCCCAGTTCTTGCATGGCCAGCATACTCACCGGACATGTCACCCATTGAGCATGTTTGGGATGTGCTTGACCGGCGTATACGACAGCGTGTACCAGCTCCCACTAATATCCAGCAACTTCGCACAGCCATTGAAGAGGAGTGGACCAACATTCCACAGGCCACAATTGACAATCTGATAAACTCTATGCGAAGAAGATGTGTTGCACTGCATGAGGCAAATGGTGGTCACACCAGATACTGACTGGTTCTGAGTCCCCAGACCCCCAATAAAGCAAAAAAAAATGCACATTTCGGGGTGGCCTTTTATTGTGGGCAGTCTGGGGCGCACCTGTGCACTGGTCATGATGTCGGATCGGCATCTTGATGTGGCGCACCTGTGAGGTGGGGTGGATTGTCTCGGCGGGGCAGAAGTGCTCGCTGTCACACATTTGGACAGATTTGTGAACAATGTTTGAGAGAAATGGTAGTGTTGTGTATCTGGAGTGAATTTTGGATCTTTAGGTCCATCTCAGGAAAAATGGGAGCAAAAACAAAAGTGTTGCGTTTATATTTTTGTTGAGTATATTTTACTGAACATGAGTATTTACAATACAAATATTTTATAACAGGTTGGGCACATTAGCCAGTGATGATTACTTACACTTTCTTATATATTGCCTTTCACTTTATTAAGATCAGATTCTGCAGCTAAAATTACAACAATACGCCAAAGGTGACTTGACTTGGACTTGACTTGACCTATTACAGGACTTGACTTGACTTGACTTGACATAGCCTGTGACTTGACTTGACTTGACTTGCCCAAGAAAAAAAAACTTGGGACTTACTTGGGACTTGAAGGTGAAGACTTGAGACTTACTTGAGACTTGCACATGTGTGACTTGGTCCCATGTCTGTCAAGAAGTACCATGTGATGGGATCTTTAAGATTTGCGGTTAGCCTAGCGCGACTTCTAGCCATAGCTCGGGGCATATAATATATTCCCCAAGCATGTAATATGCCCCGTGCGGGCTCCAAATAGCACAAACTTTAGCACTTTTCAAATCATAGAAGCCCGATGTCTTAGTCTACAATTTTGTTTGGTCAAAAGTGGCCTGTAATCTGAGATTTATCCATAGTTTACAGCTTTGCGTTTCATGTTTGGGTCCCGGGAGCTGAGAGCACAGTCCGCACATGCGCACTGGCCTCCTCATCTACTCGAAACTATGGCTAAATCTCGGATTACAGGCCACTTTTGACCACACAAAATCGTAGGATAAGACATCGGGCTTCTATGATTTGAAAAGTGCTAAAGTTTGTGTTATTTGGAGACCGCAAAGTAATGCCCCGAGCACTCACATGATGGAGATCGCAAATCTAAAACATCTCTGGAAGTGCTCCATATGACACCAAAGTGCTATGGGTGAGTAAAACAACTTGTTTTATTACCGAAATAAGGCTCAGATTGTAAAAAACGTTACTTTTCCTTTAAGTGCCGCTATGTTTAGCGACGTTGATGGAATACCCCCTTGGTTCCCCTTAAACACATCCCCTGCTGAGCGTTTGTCGAGTCCTCTCCTGTCTCATGTTCTAGTGCAGAATAAACAACAGCAGGCCTCAGTGTAAGCTCAATCTTTATTATATAATCACAAAATGGTCCGCATCATTTTACAAAAACACACTGAAAATCATATCAGTACAAATGACACAAGTCACTGTCCAAACCGTACCCCTGTGGTACTCAAACTGTTCATCACATGGGACTTTATTATTACGTAATTCTCCATCATTATGAGTCAAAACAAATCTACAGTACAGTATGTACTCATGATCCCACATCTGTACAGAGGGAGACAAACAAATAGCGAGAGAGAGAGGGAGAGAGAGAGAGAGAGGGGGGGGGGGGCGCAGATGACTCTCGGAATTGGAAGAAGCCATTTTTGTATTACACCATATTCTAGAAACTGCATTTTAAAGATTAGGGCAGGTCAGAATAATAGAGGCAGTGTTGGGAAGTAACTGAATACATGTACTGTGAATACAGACTCAGAATACTAATGTTGAATATCTGTTATTTTTTCATTTGGTGGTATTCAGAATACAGTTACTTTTCTAAAATCAAAATAAAATATTACAGAACTTGAGTACACGATTTTGGCTTCAAACTGCACAGTCAGTGAGAGGAAAAGAAAACTTAGTGTGTTCATGTCTGTCATGTGAAGTTTGTCTCCAGTTTGTGACAGGACATCAATCACAAATGTGAAACAAACGTAAAGCCATCTTTAATCCCATGTTGCATCTTTATCCTTTAATTTAAATGCAACGGTGTGAGAATATTTCAAATATTCAGAATATAATACTCTGATTGGCCCATGAATCGGAATATGTAATAAGTTACTGCAGGTATCCAAAGGGCCATCATTTTATCATAAAGCTACAGTATGTAACTTTTTAACATTATATATATAATGTTTTTCGACTTTGGATTATTTCTGCATTTGGGTCATTTCATTGTGAAACCAGAGCACATACAGTGTCTTGGCCCCTGCTTAAAGAAGAAGTAACGTTTTTTTACAATCTGAGCCTTATTTCGGTAATAAAACAAGTAGTTTTACTCACCCATAGCACTTTAGTGTCATATGGAGCACTTCCGGAGATGTTTTAGATTTGCGGTTAGCCTAGCGCGACTTCTAGCCATAGCTCGGGGCATATAATATATTCCCCGAGCATGTAATATGCCCCGTGCGGGCTCCAAATAACACAAACTTTAGCACTTTTCAAATCATAGAAGCTCGATGTCTTAGTCTACGATTTCGTTTGAAGCAAAAGTGGCCTGTAATCCGAGATTTATCCATAGTTTACAGCTTTGCGTTTCATGTTTGGGTCCCGGGAGCTGAGAGCACAGTCCGCACATGCGCACTGGCCTCCTGATCTACTCGAAACTATGGCTAAATCTCGGATTACAGGCCACTTTTGACCACACGAAATCGTAGACTAAGACATCGGGCTTCTATGATTTGAAAAGTGCTAAAGTTTGTGTTATTTGGAGACTGCAAATAAGTGCCCCGAGAACTCACATGATGGAGATCGCAAATCTAAAACATCTCTGGAAGTGCTCCATATGACACCAAAGTGCTATGGGTGAGTAAAACTACTTGTTTTATTACCGAAATAAGGCTCAGATTGTAAAAAACGTTACTTTTCCTTTAAGAGGAATGGTCCATTAAAAGAGCTGGTTTATATCACATGACTAATGTACAGGTCTGCACTGGGCAAATAGTATTCACATAAACAAAGAGGATTGTAAACATCACTATTATTATCATTATTATTATTATTATTATTATTATTGTTATTATTATTATTATTATGTGCTGGATCATCTTTTAGATATCGGTTTTGCTAATATCCTGGATGGACATATGAATGAATGTAAGGAGACTGTACTGGTCACAGCTGGACCAAAAAGTCTCCTGATGTTTTCATTTTTAATCACACAAAACTGTTCTGTAGTTACTAAATAACAGCTACAGAACACATTTGGATATTGGCAGATACTTCAAGCAAAAGTTTTGAAGTCAAAAAAGAAAAGATCGGTGTATCCCTAAAAGAGCACTATGTAAGTGTTCTGGTGGGGGGTGTGACACCTGCTGGTCTCTGTGGAGCCATTACTGTTTCGCCTGCATTATTCACAGTATGACACTGCAAACTCATTATTATCCATTACGACAAATAAGTAAGTTACAGGTCAGATCTGTGGAGAGATGCATGATTTTGAAGAAATTATTTGGCAGTTAAAACAGCTGTAAGTGAACAAATACAAGATAGATACATGTAAAGCAATACAGTATACAGTGGTACCTCACCTTACGAAAGACCCAACAACAACATCCAAGTTACGAAACGCCTTCACGGTAAATTTTGGTCTCTAGATACGAAAGAAAATTCAAGTTACGAAATGCGAAATCTCAAAAATTCAAATAATGCGCTCAGCCACACACATTATACGCTTTTCTCAGACTGGATTTAAACTTTTCTCACATTTGTCTCTCGTTTAAACACTCAAACTTTCATAGATTTTCAACAAAATTATTAATAGTGAAGTGTGGGGGGAAGGGGGAGGGGGGAGAAAACTGCGCTCTGACACGTGTGATAGTGCAGCATGACCTGGCGCGGGGCTGACAGCAGGTCTAGACCTGGACTAAACCAGGACTGGACCAGGACTAAACCTGGACTAAACCAGGACTAGACCAGGACTAGACCAGGACTAGACCAGGACTAGACCAGGTGGATTAAAGCGCCGCGCGCGGGTCTATTTCCTGGTTTCGATTCGAGTCACGGCTGAAGCGAGCAGCGAGGAGGACCGCACGCAGTCTGAGCGCATGAACGAACGCATGCAAGAGCCGAGCCCTAACCCTAACCCTAACCTCTAGACCTCCTCTAGACCTCCTCCTGGTCTAGACCAGGTCTAGAGGAGGTTTGAGCACGGGTCTCGTTCATGCGCTCAGACTGCGTGCGGTCCCCCTCGCTGCTCGCTTCAGCCGTGACTCGAATCGAAACCAGGAAATAGACCCGCGCGCGGCGCTTTAATCCACCTGGTCTAGTCCTGGTCTAGTCCTGGTCTCGTCCTGGTCTCGTCCTGGTCTAGTCCTGGTCTAGTCCTGGTCTAGTCCTGGTCTAGTCCTGGTCTAGTCCTGGTCTAGTCCTGGGTCTACAGTCTCTATGCAGAACACAATGGTACACTCTAAAAAAAGTTACACGATAAAAAAAAAAAACTTGGATCGGGGCCTTGGAACGAATCAGGCTTTTTCCATTGAAATAGCTACTCAACTTACGAAAAATTCACGTTACGAAACCACTTCTGGAACGAATTAATTCCGTAAGGTGAGGTACCACTGTATTTTCCAGGCAAAGCAATAATATCTCCATGGAGACAAAAGAATGACTTAGTGCATCTTTAACCTTTTTGCTGTGAACTGAATGTGTTCTGAATCAGCCGAGCGAGCACCATCACCAGAGGAGCAGTTACACATGAGCACAGCTATATTTACAATACAACATTTTGGTTCAAATTCTGGAGAAATAATGAACAGTCAGTCCCTTTATATAGCAACGTAGTGTTAATTATATAATATAGTTTGTCTCAGGTCCAATTACTGAATTCATAAATTCATTTATATTCATAGTATTTTTCAACAAAGGCACATAATGGTGAAATGTATGAAAGCTGAAATGTTGAATACACACAGATGTAAGAAACTCCAAGGCAAAAGGGACATTTGGAGAAAAAATATACAGTATATGATTTATAAAATTAAAAGAATGTTAAATGTTAGTGTTAAAAGTTTATAAATCTCCACTAATGATTATGGCACATTAGTTATCTGTCCCTCAGAAGAGTCCCTCAGTCGTCCAGGTAGAATCCATGATAAAGGAGAAATTCAATTTGTCAACGGTCTCTTTGCTTTTCAAAGAATAGCGAGGCTAAACTAGACACCAGAGAAATTTGAAAAACAAAGAGACAGATTAGTTGAGATAGTTTCAGAGCTATTTCAGTGTAGTGAGCTCCTCCCTGCAGCGAGATATAAACAGGGTCTAACCAGCACTAGAACCAGAACTGACAAAGCCTCTCGGATGAGCGGCGAAATGTCTTCAACCAAACAAACTTTGTCCAGTTGACAAATTGAATTTCTCCTTTATCACTTATCTGTCTAAAGTGCAGTGGCTTGTATATTGGTCTGGTCACCAAAGAGTTACCCGTTCAAAAATTACAATTATTTTAGTAAACAAATGTAAATTCAAAGTATCTGTACAGTTAGTGGAACACACCTTAAAGTGCATATGACAGGTAAGATGCTGGGAAAGTGCCTTCCTTGTACATGCCGCTTAAAGGAACTGTATGTAAGAATTGAGTAAATTTGACCTGTGTCCCCAGACATGAGATATGTTCAAATCAAATACAAATTTTACTGATAACAATTGTAATGCTGATTAACTATTAAAGGAAAAGTAACATTTTTTTTTTTACAATCTGAGCTTTCTTTCGGCAATAAAACAAGTACCACCCATAGCACTTTGGTGTCAATTGGAGCAGTATCGCAGAACTTATATTGAGCCGTTCTGTTCTACTAATGATCCTGTATCCGTTAGCGTGAGTGCTCGGGGCACTGATTTGCAGTGTCCAAATAACACAAACTTTAGCACTTTTCAAATCACAGAAGATCGCTGTGTCAGCGTAGACTTTTAGTAGATTCCAAAACGGCCTGAAACCCGATATCGCAACAGAAAAGTAAAGTTCAGAGCGGTGTTAGCTTCTTTCGGACTAGCGGTGTTTACAAAACAGCTGAGTTCACGCATGCGCACTGTCCTCTCTGATGACGTCATCAAATGAAACTATAGCTGCATATCGGGTTTCAGGCCATTTTGGAATCCACTAAAAGTCTACGCTGACACAGCGATCTTCTGTGATTTGAAAAGTGCTAAAGTTTGTGTTATTTGGACACCGCAAATCAGTGCCCCGAGCACTCACGCTAACGGATACGGGATCAGTGGTAGAACAGAACGGCTCAACATAAGTTCTGCGATACTGCTCCAATTGACACCAAAGTGCTATGGGTGAGTAAAACTACTTGTTTTATTGCCGAAAAAAGGCTCAGATTGTAAAAAAAACGTTACTTTTCCATTAAATACAAAAACACTGGACATGATGTACAAGTTATACATGTTATATTAGTGTGTTTTGGTTGTCAAGATGATTAACCAATCAGGAAGCAGAATGAGTCTCACTACCTAAACCCCAGCAACTGCAGCCAAACATGACTCAGTGCTAGTGCAGCCTCTGCAGCTCAGTGAGTGAATTCTGGAGGTTCTGAGCCTGTCCATATAGTGAGAATGAGACAAACTTGGATGTGTCCTCCATCTGTAGGTTAAGGCTCTGGAGACACAGGTTCAGTTGTGATTGTAGAACATTTTTATAAACTGTAAAAGCACAGGATACACACAGTTCCTTTAACTGATGTAAAACTATGATTGATCAATATTTAGCACATGTACTCTCCCACAAACCAAGTGAGAATTATAAAGCCTGTCATATGTACTTTAAAGGAAAAGTAACGTTTTTTTTTTACAATCTGAGCCTTCTTTCGGCAATAAAACAAGTAGTTTTACTCACCCATAGCAGTTTGGTGTCATTTTGAGCAGTTTCGTAGAAGTTATGTTGTAGTGTATCCGTTAACTTGAGTGCTCGGAGCATTACTTTGCGGTCTCCAAATAACACAAACTTTAGCACTTTTCAAATCATAGAAGGCCGATGTCTTAGTCTACGATTTCGTGTGGTCAAAAGTGGCCTGTAATCTGAGATTTAGCCATAGTTTCGAGTAGATGAGGAGGCCAGTGCGCATGTGCGGACTGTGCTCTCAGCTCCCGGGACCCAAACATGAAACGCAAAGCTGTAAATTATGGATAAATCTCGGATTACAGGCCACTTTTGCTTCAAACGAAATCGTAGACTAAGACATCGAGCTTCTATGATTTGAAAAGTGCTAAAGTTTGTGCTATTTGGAGCCCGCACGGGGCATATTACATGCTCAGGGAATATATTATATGCCCCGAGCTATGGCTAGAAGTCGCGCTAGGCTAACCGCTAATCTAAAACATCTCTGGAAGTGCTCCATATGACACCAAAGTGCTATGGGTGAGTAAAACAACTTGTTTTATTACCGAAATAAGGCTCAGATTGTAAAAAACGTTACTTTTCCTTTAAGCCCCTCATAGACTTCTGAACTCTAGTGTTGTGGAATGCTCTTTGGTCTCTGGGTTTTGTTTGGCAGGTGAGAGGAGGCGTGTGCATTTCAGGGCCACTCTGGGGGTGGGACATTTGGCTCCTAAAGGCTCTGTACCTGATTTTTTATTTTATTTTCTTCAGGCATTTGAGGAAAATGTGTCTTGCTCGAGAATCTTGTATAAGCAGCTATTGAGTTCAAAATAAGTCTGCTGTGTACTGTCTGCAACCAGTTATAAAATGTTTGATTCTACAATAATCAAGAAGTGTGTGTTTGCAAAGTTAAGAACAACTAGCATGTTATCGCCGCAAAACTACAGATTTTCAGAATTCAGAAGGTAAGTGAGGAATAACTTTGGATGACTAAACTGTTTATAATGAAATACTTCAAATACTTTCATAACAATAAAAATCACGTACAGCGCCTTTAAAGGGGAGGGGATGCATGCACTTCAGGACCCCTGTAGCAGTGGGACATTTAGCTCTTCAGGTGGGAGCAGTGGTGTACACTTCAGGGCCCCTGTGGTGATGGGACATTCTTCAAGAAGAGGGCTCCAGGTTCTGGTGCTGAGCTAGGTCCACCTTCTGAGACAGCAAGAAGGACTCCCATATGGCCAGGCACTGTAACACACACACACACATTAACATTGTCAACTTGTCTCAGCAAAACTCTGCACTGCTCTCAATTAGGCAAGTTGTTGTGATGAGGTAAGTGAGGAATGAAAATGGAGGTTAGTGTCTTTATTGTCAAATGAATATCCTGCCATTCACATCATCTCTGCTCTGACATTTGTGAATCGCGTAACATTTTCTTTTGAGTTGAGAAATGCTTTTGTGATTGTTGTTAAAGGTCCCATGACATGGTACTTCTTTTATATGGCTTTTATATGGCTCCTTAATGGTTCCCTAATACTGTAAATGAATCCTTCTTCAAAATCAACACTCAGTGCATGAGAAACAGAGATAAGATGAGAAAGAGTCATAAATGTCACTCTGGAACACTCCATTATGGGCGTTGTTGCTTGAATGCAAATGAGGAGGACAGAGATGGCCTATAGTAGAGGGTGGGGGCGTGGCCAAACTCTCCACCCTTTCCTTTTCAGTTGTGCCTGTGCGCTCTGACCCACTTCCGTGTTTTTGCGCGGAGGAAGAGATGAGAAGCGTTCCATTGAAAAATAAACACATTTCCACAGAAAATCAAATTAAACCACTGCTGTTTCAGATATCCACAGGCTCAGATAAAGGACTTCCGAGCCTAGAAACACTCGGACGTGCCTCCAGGCAAATAAAAAAAACGCATTTCGCATTGCGTAGCTCCTCCGCAGTCCAAACTCTCTGGGCGTGATTTACAGAGACGCTGAGTACAGACAGACGGGGGTGGAACTGCATTTGCATTTCTTTTTTCGATCTGACGTCAATAAGTTTCCTTGTTCAAAATCGCCCGTTTCAGCTCCGATTTTTTCTAACGCAGAAAAGGATCGCAAATGCTCAGTTTAGACAGTTCAAAAACCTCAAAGTGAAAATTTCATGCCATGGGACCTTTAAAATTATTTGTAAGTCATGAATTATATTTGTGAATGTCGTTATAGTTGTTTCTGGAACAAGAAATGTATTTGTGAATGGCATGATATTTATTTCATATTAATAAAGACACAAAACTATCTCTATAAAAAAACCTGTTCAACATCAACTAGTTGTGTCTGTCTGTAGTTCTGTTTGTTCTCGTAACATATTTAAAGGAAAAGTAACGTTTTTTTTTTACAATCTGAGCCTTCTTTCGGCAATAAAACAAGTAGTTTTACTCACCCATAGCAGTTTGGTGTCATTTTGAGCAGTTTCGTAGAAGTTATGTTGTAGCCATTCTGTTCTACTAATGATCCCGTATCCGTTAGCGTGAGTGCTCGGGGCATTACTTTGCGCTCTCCAAATAACACAAACTTTAGCACTTTTCAAATCACAGAAGATCGCTGTGTCAGGGTAGACTTTTAGTGGATTCCAAAACGGCCTGAAACCCGATATGCAGCTATAGTTTCATTTGATGACGTCATCAGAGAGGACAGTGCGCATGCGTGAACTCAGCTGTTTTGTAAACACCGCTAGTCCGAAAGAAGCTAACACCGCTCTGAACTTTACTTTTCTGTTGCGATATCAGGTTTCAGGCCGTTTTGGAATCCACTAAAAGTCTACGCTGACACAGCGATCTTCTGTGATTTGAAAAGTGCTAAAGTTTGTGTTATTTGGAGACCGCAAAGTAATGCCCCGAGCACTCACGCTAACGGATACGGGATCATTAGTAGAACAGAACGGCTACAACATAACTTCTAAGAAACTGCTCCAAGTGACACCAAAGTGCTATGGGTGAGTAAAACTACTTGTTTTATTGCCGAAAGAAGGCTCAGATTGTAAAAAAACGTTACTTTTCCTTTAAAGCTCCATGTTGCCTTTTATTGTTTTGGAAAATGCTATATTCGCCCAAAACATTATATAAACATGCATTATTATTTTCACTTTTGTTGAATGCCGAGTCTCCTGTTTCTTTGCTCTTCGTGCCAAGTTACTCCCCCTTCAGAGCGCTATCACAAAACAATCAGCTACCTAACTGTAAGGAGGTTAGCTACTATATCACATCTAAATGCACCAGAGTATTGGAAATGACAAATGATTGATGAAGAGACAAACCCCCCTTAACATATTGCCATTATGTAGAAAACAGTCGCGTTAACTTACACAAGACTTCAGATCTCACACGCACGCACACGCACACACACACTTAAGATACTTGGTTCTTGGGGTCAGAAAGTCTCCCAAACCAGACCATAAAAGACTGCAAGACTCCAGGCTCCTGAATGCATAAAAAGCTCCAAGTGTGGCATGCAGGGCTGCTTCTTTCACTTTCCCCTGCTCCTTTTAGTACTAATGTATTGTCCTATTATTCGATAATAATTCTCACAGATGAACCTTTTGATGAGCTGCATGAATCAGTACGAGGCAATACACATTTGATCTAATAAGCGTACATGATAATAGTGATGTATTGTCTCATAACTCTTAGTAATGTCTATTGAGTAATACAGAATCCAATACGTCTTCCAAGGTCTAGTGAACACACAGAATACAAAGCCATTTTTTCATACCACACAGGATGGTCAATATGACACATTTCTTTTCTTTCTTTTTTATGTGATATTTCTTTTTCTTAAAATAAATTATTAAATAGAAGGTCATTCATTCATCTTCCGCTTTCCATTTTCTGGGTCGCGGGGGCAGCAGTCCAAGTAGGTCAAATCAAATTAAATAGAAGTTATTATGTATATTTTTACAGTAACTCTCGTGTTACTCACAGGCTGCAGGTCCATTCAGTAAGTATATGTATGAAGTGTGCGCTGTTGCTATGGGCAACCACATCCAGCCTGGCACCGCTCAGTGGGAGAGGATGAGAACTGACCCTTAGTGACTGATATTACACGAGTCCACAGGTCCAAATGGGAACTTTACCCCAAAGATCATGAGGACATATTATGGTTTTTAAGTATTTGATATTAAAGGTCCCATGACATGGTACTTCTTGATGCTTTTCTATGGCTCCTTAATGGTTCCCTAATACTGTAAATGAATCCTTCTTCAAAATCAACACTCAGTGCATGAGAAACAGAGATAAGATGAGAAAGAGTCATAAATGTCACTCTGGAACACTCCATTATGGGCGCTGTTGCTTGAATGCAAATGAGGAGAAAAGAGATGGCCTATAGTAGAGGGTGGGGGCGTGGCCAAACTCTCCGCTCTCCGCTCTCAGCTGTGCCCTCTGATCCATTTCCTTGTTTTTGCACGGGGGGAGAGATGAGAAGCGTTCCTTTGAAAAATAAACAATTTTCTACATAAAATAAAATTAAACCACTGCTGTTCAAAGGTCCAGAGGGTCGGGTAAAGGACTTCCGAGCCTAGAAACACTCGGACGTGCCTCTAGGCAAATAAAAAAACGCATTTCGCATTGCCGAGCGCATTCGCAGTCCAAACTCTCTGGGCGTGATTTACAGAGACGCTGAGTACAGACAGACGGGGGTGGAACTGCATTTGCATTTCTTTTTTCGATCTGACGTCAATAAGTTTCCTTGTTCAAAATCGCCTGTTTGAGCTCCGATTTTTTCTAACGCAGAAAAGGATCGAAAATGCTCAGTTTAGACATTTCGCAACTTTTAACAGGGTAGGGGAGCTCACATTAACGTTCAAAAACCTCAGAAAGTGAAAATTTCATGCCATGGGACCTTTAAACTATAACATAGACAAAGAGTTATTACATTGTGTTTATTGTGAAGAGGAATATTGATTTACAGTGGCTTAATAATAATAAGTTCCACTGACTTTCTGTTCAGAACTGCAGCGCCGATAGGCCCCGTAGTGACATCACTATGGGGGGAGGGGGGGTCATGAAATGTGATCATATCATACTGAATATGTTTATTTATCTTATGTTAATTTATCTTGAAAATTTGCCTTGTTTATGGTTTTATTTTTTATGTGTAATTTAATTCTGTCTACATAGTTCATTTAACATGCAACGTCAAATATCCTTCAAGGGTTTTAAAGTAAAAGAATACAAAAACAGTCTTTAGTTTTCCACAGTTCTGTATTGTCTTAAACAGAATCAAACACAGACAGCACAGGTACAGAGACACAGTCTGTTTGGAGCTGGACAGTGTGAGGACTTATTCCAGTGAAGACACTCTGCCTGTGGACACAGGAATAACACATGATGAACACATTATGATCTTATCGGTGTGTGCACATTTACTTAAAGCACTTATTACTCTCTAATACAATAATGGACCAGAACAGAATCACAGTGAACATTAGAAGTGTACATGCAGAAACACTCTCCATGTGCTGCTTTTCTTCCTTCCAGGTAGGGCATCTGGTATAAAGTCCTCCTACTGCCACATCACCTTGTATTAACACATAAACAATGTTCACTAGGAAGTAGATGTTGAAAAATATAATTCTGTTAAAATAATTTTAGTTGGTTTATTTACTTACTGTTCTCTACTGTTCATCTGTGGTCTGTGTTTTGTTGGTTACAGCTCTACAGTTTTCTGAAAGATGCACAAATGTTCATTCTGTTTTAGTCTTTTTATTTTAAGTGTTAACCTCATTTTCAGAATGGTGCAAAAAATGACCAACATCAACTATAACATTCATGAACTATCCCACAGCTACAGCAGTGCTCTGGATATCACTGTTTGTAGAAGACTCTGGAAGCAGCACATTCAAATCTTAGTACAACTGTCACACACTTGTAGATGGACAGTCAAAAACAAACAATTTGTTTCATGGAAGCGGCCCTTACATTAACCCTAATTTCAAATAAAACACCACAAACGTGTTTACAATGACTACATTCTAGGCCAGAGAAGCAGATAAGATCTCTGAAAAGTCTTACCTCCAGATTAGCGGTCATAGTCCTCCTGATGCACACTGTGTCCTCTGCTTCTGTAAATGTCCTGTGTCCTCCTGGACACACTGCATTGTCCCCTGCTCCTGTAACTGTCCTGTCAGACCCTCCAGGAATTTGCGATGTTGCGATTTGCAACTTCAACGCAACTTCAGCCAATCCCCGCGAATTCAGGGCGGTGTTGCAATTTTGACCAATCACCGCAACTTTTCCGCAATTTTTACTATTTTTTTTACAATTCTGACCAATCATCGGCGACGTATTGAACGCCGACCAACTTCCTTCTGTCTTACTTCCGTGTGACAAAATGAAACTGCGGCCGTGTCCCAGTTCCCAGAGCGCACAGCTCGGAGCGCGGCCCGAAGGGGCTCAGACTGCAGTCAAGGAGGTGCACACTTGCTCAGCCCCGACTGCAGTCCGCGGACCGCTTAACGACTGCGGTCTTCGGACCGCGTGTTAACTGCGCATGGGACAAAAAAGAAGTGGGACAGCAGTCGTCGCGCCGGTGTACTGTCGAAATGTGTGACGCACATGCCCTTCGGGCCACGCTCCGAACTGTGCACTCTGGGAACTGGGACACGGCTTCTAATGGCAAAGAAACATGTCTGCTTCTTTGTCTGTCATTTTCCCACAAAAATAACAGCAAAAGACCGAAACAGTTCCCCTCCTAGTAGTCATTTATTTTCGATGTTGGTAAGGTTGTTTTAGGACCATATCTGTGATCTCTGTGTCTTTGTATTAGTCTTTGTCAGTAATAACTCAGTATTCAAAATATTATTCCATTTTAATTGAAAATCGCAGGGAAAATCGCAACTATTTATCACAACTTTCACTTCCTCCCGCATCAAAATTGCAACAAAAACCATAAAAGCACCGCAACTTTCACCACAACTTTTTGGAAAAGCTCCCGCAAATTCAGGCATTTTAACCCGCAACAATCACAAAAAATGCCCGCGAAATCCTGGGGGGTCTGTCCTGTGTCCTCCTGGACACACTGCATTGTCCCCTGCTCCTGTAACTCTCCTGTGTCCTGCTACATTTGAATTTTCCCTCCCAAAGTTTTGGGGAGGGGAATTCCCAAGGGGGGAGCTTCACCAGAGATGATAACAAAGTCAAGTTTCCTCATCCTGATTCAAATATGCAGGACTAACATTTTAAAATGTTTTTTTGGAGCTTTTTCTAATGTTCTAATTATAATGTTATAATGCAGTCCCCTCATCAAAAAGATGCCTGAAGAGGTTTGAGAGTCATCCATCCATGTTTGAGTCTCATCTCTCCCAGCCAAGGCAGTGAATATTAAAAATTTAAAAATTAAAATTAAATGTCACATTTTCATATAGCACTTTTCCACCTTTAAGGCTCAAAGTGTTTTCCATCAAGGAACCACTCTCCTGTTCACACATACATTCATACACCAGTGTACAAAGACACTGGGGCGAGGTGGGTTAAGTGTTTTGCCAAAGCTTCAACCTGTGCACTACCAATGACAAGAGTGGGATTCACACCGCCAACCTTCAGATCAGAAGACAAACACTTTGAGCTACTGTCACTTCATTATACACGATTTCTTGTATGCGTTCATGTATGTTTATAATAGCATGCCGTTTATATTCTTGTATGCCGAAAAACACAAAACCAAAATCTGTACATTTCTATTAATTGTACAGAAAACAGAATATACTTATAATTAATTCATAAATTACTTTGATAAGACATATTCAAATGAAGAATTAACAAACGTTTATATCGTTGACAGTGTCCAAAGAAATGTCTGATGCACTGCTGCCCTCTGGTGGTATAAATGAAGCATAGAGCAGTCCCGGAGCTCTGTGTGACTTAAGACATGTTTTTCTTTTTCTTTTTGTGTTTTTTAGTGAAACTGTCTTTTCCTAAATGTTTGTTTTAGCGAAGAACCATGAACTGTACTCAAGTAAGAGTACTGTTTCTTCAGAATTATATTACAGAAACAGGACAAAGTAGTAGTCCAACAAAATGACTCAAGTAAGAGTGAATGTATCTGTCAGAACATTTTAACCTTATGTAATTTGAATGATGCAATATTGAATAATGCTCAAAGTCTAGTAGTTTCAAAGGACAGACCCAAAAATGAGACAAACTAAGGCTACGTTTATATGATGACAGTCTGAACAGAAGACGCAAAAGAGGTCCCTGCCTTCAACTGCTGCTCAAATCTCCCTGCACCAGCCCCTATGGATCCTCCTGCAGGTGGTGGGTCCATGGGAGGATGGCCCCATGTCGCTCCTTCAGGCTGTGCCCGGCCTGGCCCCTGACCCCAGGCCTGTGGGGCCCCGGTAACGCCAGTCTGGGCGACGTAACTGGCCTTGCCATGTCTCTCGTCATAGGGGCTTAGTCTGACCCGTCCCCCAGGACCTGTTTGCCTTGGGTGACCTTACCAGGGGCATGAAGCCCCCAAAAATATAGCTCCCAGGATCATTCGCTCACTCAAACCCCTCCACCTTGTTAAGGTGGCAGTTCAAGGAGGGGACTATGGGCTCTTAATAATAAGAGCTTACTGCAACTCTAAAATCAACAGAGTCACTAGCGTACGAACTGATATATGACCAGTGTGTAATACAAACACAATGCGACAGGAAAGATACAGCCAGTTCAGATGAAATATTACCCATAAGTCTTGAGTTTACGAGCTTTAAGTCAATAGCCTCCTATAGACCTACTCCTACAATATATATTTATGGATCGCTACAGCTCACAGTAGTAGTAGTAGTAATTTTAATATGTGTCAAAGTGGCAAAATTATGCCAAGTCCAGAGCAGTGGGTGCATATGGGGAACAATGACGTTTTGAATACAGGAAAATAAAGACAGCAAATTTAAATTACAGACATGTACTACAAATTCCTCTTACAGAATAATCAAAATGGAAAAAAAAAAATCAGACAATCTCTGAAAAATAATAAAGATGTATGCATTATTTTGTGGATGAAAATGAAAATGTTTAAGGGCACAAAAACTATGTAAGCTTTTCAAACTTAAAAAGACCAGATTCATACTGCAGGGGGCGCAGTTTTATTACAAAATTACACAAGCAGCCCACAGAACACTCTGATCTTCTAAAGGATTTTCTACAAAGATGAAGTGCAGTAAAACATGGAGGAGCTGAAGACTTCACGCTCCATGAGTCCTCTCATGATGTTCCTCCACAGCAACTAATCAAACCTTTTCAACCTGGGCACTAATCATTACAGACAGACTGGCTGATATACGGTGCTGATATTTTTCCTTACCCTATGTAACCCCTGGAAATAGCAACAAAAGTAAATTAAATGTATTCCTATATTATACTCTGCACCGCTGTCTGCGCTGCTCTTGAGTTCTCGCGTTATTTCGGGCCCTTTCGCGGTACTCACAGTCACGTGATGCACGTGAGTCACGTGGACTAATAGTTTTAATCATGGTGCGGCTGGAAGGCAGGCAGACAATGGGGGTAGCGTTCAGAAGGGCTGCAGCAGGTCAGTACTTGCTTGAAATCATATCTAAACAATTTTCTTGTGTGTGAACATTGCCTTACATTTTGCCATAGCCTTAAATCTCCAGCATTGGCCAATATTTTAGTTTGGCCCAACCAGCTAAATATGCATAAAAAGTATGCTTTATCTGAACACAGTAGTCCAAAGAGGGTACACACACTGCTGTCTACGGTTTGTAGTAAAACAACGTCGTGAATGAGTTTGTATTTTATTTATATAATTTGGAAAAAAATACTAAAATGATCCCTATATATTGGCCTAAAATATTAGCAGAGGTCATCAGACATCGGTTCCTCTGGATTCTAAACATTTGGCATTGGCCATTAAAAAATTGCATTTTGGTCGATCTCTATTAATCGTACTCATAATCGTTATCATTACGTGGACTATACAGACATAAAACATATATAAAAAGACTATTTTATAACAAAGACAGTGGCATTATGGAACCAAAAATAAACTATAAATATAAGAAATACTATATCTATAACCTTCCCCTCATTGATAACTGTTGACAGGATATTGTGCTGTACCAACATGTAGGTACCCAATCTTAGCTCTAGCATTAACGAGGGGCCGTGTCCTGTCGTGTCACTGGAGACTGGAGTGAGATGGTCTAAATACATATGTGGTGATGACATCTCAATCTGTGATCTGTGACCATTGTAGCATATAAAAGCACTGCCAGTGTGGCAGTGATGGGAATTTCGGCTCTTTTTAGAGAGCCAATTCTTTGAACTGTCTCTTTCGGCTCCCAAATGGCTCCTCAGATTAATTTCTGAACACACTCAACCTTGAACAGAGTGCTACAAAATAAATTATAAAGTATAAAAAAGTAAACAGGGTAGGGGAGCTCACATTAACGTTCAAAAACCTCAGAAAGTGAACATTTCATTCTATGGGACCTTTAAAGCAAACTGCACAAACAGAATGAGAACAAAATGCAAATGCCACAACACATCTTGACCAAAGGCCAGAGCTGACGAAGCCTCTCGGATGAGCGGCGAAACGTTTTCGACCAAACAAACTTTGTCCAGTTGACAAATTGAATTTCTCCTTTTATCATGGATTCTACCTGGACGACTGAGGGACGCTTCACGCGAGCAGCTTTTGTACAAATACAGATCAGACCAAACTGTAGAGCAAGTGCTAAAACGATACAGGGGGCTGTGCTCTGCTGCGGAAGGGCATCCTGCAAACATCCCGCATGGCACAATATATTTACAAATTTAAAAAAATCTTTGAGCATGTTGCACTTTGTTTTTCTGTGGACTAGTTTAATATTTATTTTTACAATTCTGCCAATTCATTGAATGCGCCACATCACGCCCTCAGTCTGCTCCAATCCACCCAATATTCAGGCACCTCTTGTTCAGAGCTCCATGCCCCACACTTGCGCTAGTGCTAAGATCAGGGGCAAGACAGGGCTCGTAATCTCCCAAGATACTTTTAAATTCTACTTGACAGTTTGGGACACAGTTAGCAAAGCAATACTACCTTTCTACACTAGTAAAAGTACTGAGTGAGTCCCCAGTCAATGTGTTATACCCATGAGCGGGTCAACAGCATGGTTTCAAGTTCAGATGGTAAATGCAGATTCAGGTTAGGGTGTCCGTTAAGTTTAGGCAAGTAGTGACTCTGTTTAAGGTTAGAGTCAGTCAACAGCAAATTAATGCTGTTGACTGGGGCCGATGGCTCAGATTTGCAGCCTCGCTTCCGTCAGTCTGCCCCAGGGCAGTCTACAGAAAGTAGCTTACCACCACCAAGTGTGGAGTGAATGAATAATGAACTGTAAAGCGCTTTGGGTGCGGCCGGATCTAGAGGTGGGCAGAGGTGGACAATGCCCACCCAAAATGTTCTCCTGCCCACCCAACTGGTCAACTGTATTTGATGTCATTTCAACCTGCCAATCACGTTTTCTTGTTTGCTCCGCCAAAATTCCAGGACTTCTGATTCGCCAAGCCGCTTACCCAAGCACAAAGCGCCCAGCAGCAGCGGCAGCATGGGGCAGGTGATCTGAGGATAGAGCCTAATTTTGGCGCTTGGTCCGCTCTGTGTCCCGCTGTCTGCATGAACACACCCGCGGTGCTCCTCCTCTCCGGGATTTGTGTGCAGCTCTGCCCATGGAATCCAATCGCAAACCCACAGTATTCTACAGTATTCTACAGTATTCTACAGTATTCTACAGTATTCTACAGTATTCTACAGTATTCCTCTTTCCCCGACGCCGCTTCAGCCCCACAGCTCCATTGCGACCCTGGGATCAGTCCTCACGTGCAGCCGTGAGCCACGGGGCAGGTAGCGCAGTGGAAGCAGCCTGCTGTCCAGCCCATGTGCTCCGGTTCTCGGTGTGTGTGCATGTGTGTGCGCCTGTGCATGTGTGCGCGTGTGTGTGAGTGTGTGTGCATGCGTGTGAGTGAAATGTTTTCCCCGATCAATTCATTTTTTTATCATTTCATATCACGGAGCTCCACGTCAAGCTGCACGTACCACGCGCACATCTGCCTCCACAATAAAAGCACGAGTTTTGTTTTTTTTCTGTCTCATTCTCTAGAGTCTGAATCATCTCCACAAGTCACATCCACAAATGTTTTTTTCCCGATCAATTCATTTTTTTTTATCATTTCATTTTTATTTCATCATCACTCCAAGGTCCAAGGTCCTGGTTATTTGGTATTTGTAATTTTACCGATGTCATACAGAATGCTGGGCATAGTAATTGGTTAGTAGTAATAGCCTGGCCATACCTTTGATAGGTTTATGCTCTGCTGGCCATACATTAGAACAGCTTCTTAACCACAGGGCCGCGGCCCAAACTTAGGCCGTAAGTGCTACTTTGAGGGTCGCAAAAAACTTTGTTTTGCACTAGTGGGCTGCAAGGGCCGTGGGACTGTGTAGGACAGGGGATGGCAACCCGCGGCTCCGGAGCCGCATGCGGCTCTTTGATCCCTCTGATGCGGTAGTACAGTACAGCAGTCCCTCAGTACAGCAGTCCCTCGTTTATCGTGGGGGTTACGTTGTAGAAATAACCCACGATAGACTAAATCCGTGAAGTAGTCAGTTTTATATTGCGTGTATAAATATGTGTGTATTTCACAGTTCCTCAGACCGAGGCGCCTGGCGCCGCTGCGGGTTTTGTTGGGGAGAAAACTTGCAAACTTACAGCACTTCAGAGCAGTGACGGACTGGGATCATCGGCCCTGGCAATTTACACCTACAAGCGGCCCCGTAGTCTGTGGAACGGGGGGAGGGGTTCTACAGCTCTGCACCAAACACAGAACTGTAGTGAGAACACATCCGTGCGCTCTCAGGACTGGTTCTGCCGCCTGGACTCCAGGTTCCAACAGTTCATTATGCGGAAACACGAAACACTGCCGCTGCTTCCCGATGCGCATTGAACACCCGGAGAAGTGTGCGCGCGGACACGTGGTCAAATCCGTAATAGAGCACGGCCTCGGCCCTTCTGGCATGTGCTCAAATGCCAGACCGCTCAGTCTTCAGAGTCACACTGCTCGTGATCGAACATTTAAATAAATTTGGCAAACTGAACACATTCTGTACAGGAGACACTGAGGAGAATGACTGACAAAGACAAAGGTCTACAGTCCTTTAGCCAATCAGGATGCAGAACACAATACGCGTTGATACACTATAAAAAAATCAGCGAAACAGCGAGGGACCACTGTATTTAATTAAAATGTATTTTATTTTAGTTTGTTCATATTCAAAATGTAATTCTATGGCACAAAGGTTAACAAAAAGCCGTTCTATGCAGTGTTATTTCATTTTAAATTTCAAAAGGGTTTTCTGGCTCCCAGTGTTTTCTTTACTGTGTGAAATGGGTCAAAATGGCTCTTTGAGTGGTAAAGGTTGCCGACCCCTGGTGTAGGATATCAACTGAAGACACCAGAGATTTTAAGCTTGGGCTTTTAGCCTTTATTGGTCTCACACACAATGACACACAGTGACACACGGGAGAAATTTGACTTCTGCATTTGACCCATCCTTTTTCAGGAGCAGTGAGCAGCCATCTTTTTCGGCGCCCGGGGGGCAGTACCGTGAAGGGTCTTGCCCAAGGACCCACACTGGTTAGCTCATTGCCCGGGGGGGGTTTGAACCTACAACCTCCAGGGGGAAAGTCCATAACTTACCAGTTGAGCTAACCAGCCGATAGGCTATGGTCAATCTAAAATGCACTAGAATGCAGGAAATTGCATCTAAGAAATCCCCCCCTCCAGCCCCCCCATCTGGTCACATATGGTCACTACCTCTCCCTCCACCTCTGATACACTGTTAATGGGCCCCAAGCCACTCTGCACTGGGAAAACTGGGCATCAACGTCAAAAAGGTTAAGAATCCCTGCATTAGAAGGAAAATCTTCCACATGAAGCTCCACACTATGCCCCACCAAAATTTTGAAATACCCCCCCAATCTGTGCAGTCTAGATCCGGGCCTGGTTTTGGGTGTCATGAAAGGCGCTATATAAATGCTATGAATTATTAATGGAGTCAATGTAATGTACCCAACAATCATGGAACCCAAACGTGTGCATGTGTGTGCGTATGTGTGTGCGTATGCGTGTTGGAGCACCTTCTCGTAATACTGTACATTCCTCTCGGCAGTGGACACGAGAGCCTCTCTCGCGTCTGACCTCAGGCTGCTACTCCAGCGCTTCCAGTCTGCTCTCAGTGCCACATTAGCCTGCTCCAAGCGATCAGCCAGAGCATCCACCTCGTCTTGCAACTGTAAAATACAGACACAACCCCCAGTGGGTGTTAGGACATGAAACGGAGCCATAGAATCCACCTCCTCCTGCAGTTGCCTATTCTAAAGGCTACTTGGCATTGATTTTTCTACCTACAAGGGAAGTCACATGTGTTAAAATAAGATGAGTTCAAAAGTGTAGTGATAAAGTGTACATACAGAATACAGAATACACATACCAACACGTGTAAGTGTTCCTTTTCCTGACTGCACTCAAACTGGGCAGAGGTCATACTGCTGTGTGTCATCTGACACATTGTAATCCTGGACAGTTTCCATTACAAACATACAGGAGGTTACACAACTAATGTATTTTGGGTGTCCATTGCCTCCCGTTTATGTTTTTGTTATTTATGTTGTTTTGGTTTGTTTGGATGCTTGACCTTTGGCCTCCAAACCACAACGCTGTGCTGTGATTCACAGATCGGTCAGATCCACAGCCTCATTACCTGAAATGTAAATACAGTGGTACCTCACCTTACGAAAGACCCAACAAACGAAAATTTCAAGTTACGAAACGCCTTCACGTTTAATTTTGCTCTAGATACGAAAGAAAATTCAAGTTACAAAACGCAAAATCTCAAAAATTCAAATAATGCGCGCTCAGCCACACACATTATACGCTTTTCTCAGACTGGATTTAAACTTTTCTCACATTTGTCTCTGTTTAAACACTCAAACTTTCATAGATTTTCAACAAAATTATTAATAGCGAAGCGTGGGGGGAAGGGGGAGGGCGGTGTGTGTGCGCGCGGACACGTGTGTGATAGCGCAGCATGACCCGGCGCGGGGCTGTGAGCACGAGAACCGTGCTCAAACCGTGCCAGGTCTAAACCAGGTCTGAACCAGGTCTGAACCAGGTCTGAACCAGGTCTGAACCAGGTCTGAACCAGGTCTGAACCAGGTCTGAACCAGGATTAGACCACCGCGGCTCTTGCCTGCGTTCGTTCATGCGCTCAGACTGCGTGCGGTCCCGAGGGGAGTCCTCGCTGCTCGCCTCAGCCGTGACTCGAAACGAAACCAGGAAATAGACCCGCACGCGGCGCTTTAATCCACCTGGTTTAGTCCAGGTCTAGACCTGGTCCAGTCCAGGTTTAGACCTTGGTCTAGACCTGGTATAGTCCACGTTTAGTCCACGTTTAGTCCTGGGTTTACAGTCTCTATGTCCTGGGTTTACAGTCTCTACGTTACACTATAAAAAAATGTTACACTATAAAAAAACAAAAAAACAAACAAACTTGGAACGAATCAGGCCTTTTCCATTGAAATAGCTACTCAACTTACGAAAAATTCACGTTACGAAACCACTTCTGGAACGAATTAATTTCGTAAGGTGAGGTACCACTGTACATGTAACTCCTAAATCTAACAATGATGATAGTTATCTAAAGAGACTTCTAAACTCCTATATTTACAGTGTATTACACCACAGCAGTTGATGTATCACTAAGTATTGTTTTATCTGTGCAAAGGTTAGCCAACGCACACAGCACCTGCTGCACATCCCCAGCTCAGCCTCATTAAAACTGAGCACATATCGTTGGAGCCTGCTTCTTAATTAAAGCTCTTATAGATCCCCATATGATCTGCAGCTGAATGCTGCACTCCAAATATAGCCCTGTCCTTTACTCTCATCACTTCTCATTGGGCGCTCTCTGTCTCCTGACATTTTGAATGCAGTGGGCCCCTGTGGAGGAGAGGGGAGTTTTCATTAGCTGCGATTAGGGCACAGGTTTACACAGGAGCACTGTGTATGCTGGGATTCCCGTGAAGCAGGGCAGAGCACAGCACAGCTGTGGCACCTGGAGTGCCGATAATCTGTGGAGCTTCTGTTGAGATGAGGGAGTGGAGTGTGTGAATAATTAAGGCTGAGATCCAGAAGGACTGACGTTGACGCTGACGCACACACACACATTCACATGCACACACATTCATACAGACATACATACAGACAGACACACACACACACAGATCACACACATATCACAGAGACACACACACACATATCACACACAGACACATTGAGTGATCACAGACTGATCAGAGAGCAGCTCAGGATGGATTTAATGTCCACATAAAACCAATACCCAGATACCCAGATTGAGGAGCCCAGGCCAATCAGAGTGCTGCTTTCCACACTGACAAGAAATAAAAAGACTTTATCATTAGCTGCAGTGATTTTTCACTAAATAAGATAAGATAACGTCTGCTGCTGGATATGGGACTTCCTCACTAACAGGCAATGAGGATCGGCAACCACCTCTCCTCCACACGTGTCCTCAGCACTGGTGCACCCCAGGGCTGTGTTCTTAGCCCTCTCCTGTACTCCCTGTTGACCTATGACTGTACCGCCAGGCACAGCTCCAACATTATCCTCAAGTTTGCCGACGACACCACCGTCTTAGGCCTCATCACTAACAACGATGAGAGCGCCTACAGAGACGAGGTGAAATCACTGACCAGCTGGTGTCAGGAAAATAACCTCTCTCTGAATGTCAGCAAAACTAAGGAAATGATTGTGGACTTCAGGAGACAGCGTGTAGACCAGCATCCCCCCATCTTCATCAACAACTCTGAACTGGAGCAGGTCAGCAGTTTTAAGTTCCTTGGGGTCCACATCACTGAGGATCTGTCCTGGACACTACATACAGACACTGTGGTTAAGAAAGCCCGACAAAGACACTACTTCCTGAGGAAGTTGAGGAAGTTCGGTATGAACACCAGCATCCTCACAAACTTCTACAGGTGCACCATCGAGAGCCTGCTGACGGGCTGCATCACAGTGTGGTATGGGAACTGCACCGCTCAGAGCCGCAAAGCACTACAGAGGGTGGTGCGAGTGGCAGAGGACATCACTGGCAGCAATCTCCCCTCCATCCAGGACATTTACCACAGCAGGGGTCTGCGTAAGGCACGCAGCATCACTAAGGACCATACTCATCCAGCACAAGGACTTTTCCATCTGCTACCCTCTGGTAGACGATACAGGAGCCTGCCAGCATGCACAAAAACACTCAAAGACAGATATTACCCCCAAGCTGTCAGACTACTGAACTCTGGATAATACTCTAAATCAGTGTTTCCCAACCTTTTTTGTCTTGTGTACCCCCTGAGCCTTTTTGTTATACCTCGAGTACCCCCTCACTCATAACCTACGTGTTGAGAATTCTCCAAAAGTATATAAATATGTGGGTTAACTTCGACTAACCAATTAAAACAGTGGAGTTTTAAGGTTGAAACCAATGCCAAACTGTACCCATTAAAATAAAACATCTGTAAGTCAGCATAATAACCAAGTTACTTAAATAACCCCCCCATATGGTAAGATTTCATTGACTAGCGCCACTATGCGCTATTTATCGCATGACCAGGAAGTGCCCCGGTTTGGCCCCTGACCCAGAGAGCAGCGCGGAGACAGCGGACAGTAAAGAGAGCGTGTGAACCCGTAGGCGCCGAGTGTGCACCCTCGACTGCACTGGGGGAGGAACAGAGTCCAGGTAGTGGGTAACAGTTTGTATCGCGCTCTGTCGGCTCTGTCGGCTAAGGTGCAGAGAGGGAGAGGCACCGGTCGGGGAATGATGGGGCAGCTACGTGTGCTCCGTCACAATAAATGTTATATTCTCGCAGAGATCAACCTACTGATTACTGTGACTGTCACATGTTTCTCAATATTTGAGACGGACTTCTTCACGAAATGGAAGCACACATAGGCTAAACTTGGTCTCCCCGTGCGCACACATAAAAAGATCTCCCCCTGCGCCTGGCAGTGACACTGCCATGTACCCCATGGAGTGTGCTCGCGTACCCCTAGGGGTACGAGTATCCCTGGTTGGAAAACACTGCTCTAAATACTGAACTCTCAATAATACTGCACTAAACTACTTTTCATTATGCATAATACAGTATGTTTACTGCTGCTGCTCTATATGAATGTATCATGTATGTCACTGCCTCACTGTGAATGCTACTGTTACCTGTGCAATAACCTGCTTCAAAACCCACATGCAATACTTATACTATATTATGTAGAATCTGTGGAATACTCTACTTACACCTTATTTAATCCTATCTGTACCTTTGTATTCTATTACATTTTATTACATTTTTTTCATTATATTGTTTACTTCTTCCCCTGCACTTTTTGCAACACTTTTCTACCATGTATCTTATTGCATGCTATTAGTACTTCTTGACTATCTTAGCGAGTCAATGGTTCGGCGGCACGGTGGCTGAGTGGTTAGCACTCACGCTTCACAGCAAGCCTAAGCAACAAGATCATGGGGATGGGTCCCCGGGCGCAGTAATGTGCTGCCCACTGCTCCTAATAAAAAGGATGGGTTAAATGCAGATAACAATTTCTCCTGTGTGAGATCAATAAAGTTCTTTCTTCTTCTTCTGATCCTAAGCATTTCATTGCATTGTTGACCTTGTGTTGATCCTGCATATGACAAATAAACCATCTTGATCTTGAAGATAAGATAAGACTTTATTGATCTCAGATAGGAGAAATCCACTTGCCACATTAGCTCCAGGCAGTTTAGTGCAAAAGAAAGTTTGAACAAGATGCATGCAGACAAGACAAGTAATAATAATAAAATAAGTAAATAAGAGAATATAGAAAAAATTGTGCATTTGGACTATATAGTGGAGTTATACAGCCTGATGGCAGTGGGGATGAAGGACCTGCAGTAGCGCTCCTTCTTGCACTGAGGGTGCCTCAGTTGGCTGCTGAAGGAGCTGCTCAGCTCCTGTCATGATAGATGTAAGTTTGGCCAACACCCTCCTCTCAGCCACCTCCTCTACAGAGTCCAGAGAACAGCCCAGGACAGAGCTGGCCCTCCTGACCAGATTATTAAGTCTCTTCCTGTCCCGCACTGTGCTGCTCGGACAGTGTAGAGGAGAGCAGAGGCCACCACAGTCATAAAAAGTCTTGACCGGTGTTGTGGGACCAGTCCAGTCAGATGGTTGCGCCCACACCAGTCCACAAAGTCCCTGATGTCCGAGCGGTACTCCTCGTTCCCCTCAGACACACAGCCCACAATGGCCGAGCCGTTTTCTGGAGATGGCAGCTGTCCGTGTTGTAGATGAGGTCTGAGGTGTAGATGGTGAAGAGGAAGGGTGAGAGGACAGTTACCTGGGGGTCCCCAGTGCTGCAGACTACCACCTCTGACTCACAGCCGGGCAGCCGCACATACTGTGGACGGTCAGTGAGGTAGTTGATGGTCCAGGCAGCGAGATGTCTATCAACTCCCGCGTCCTCCAGCTTCCCCCGCAGCAGCGCCGGCCTGATGGTGTTGAAGGCACTGGAGAAGTCAAAGAACATGACTCTCACAGCACTCCCGGCGGTCTCTAGGTGGGTGAGCGCCCGCTGCAGCAAGTAGATGACGACTTCCTCTACTCCTACGTTTGGCTTGTTGGCAAGCTGCAGGGAGTCCAAGGTGGTGCTCACCGCAGGGCAGAGGTGGCTGAGGATCACCCTCTCCATGGTCTTCATGAGGTGGGAGGTCAAGGCGGGAGGTCTGTAGCAGAGAACCTCAGAGAGCTGGTCCGCGCAGGTTCAAATCAGGTCCTGCAGATTTCCTCTGCTTCAGCCACCTTAGGGGGAGTGTGAGGGGGCTGGGGTGGACTGCAGGGGATGGTGGTGGGTGGTGGGCGTGTGGGAGGGCGGGGGGGGGGCAGGTGAAGTCGGTCCGGTGGAGGGGGATGTGTCAACTGGCCTGGGGAAGTGTGAAGAGGGGGAAGTCGGAAGAGGGGCAGAAGGGGTGGGGGGGATGCTCCTCTACAATATACAGTTAAATGAAATGAAAGTTGAGTTTCATTTTCAGTGGCCTAGACGTGTGTGAAACAAGATACTGTAGGTCTAAACACGTTTTTGCCTCTTTCTCCTGTATTTGTGAAACATCTAATCTCCAGCTGCTCCTTCTTTAAGTGAGGAACACTGCACATGTCCCTCACACCCCCTCCCCCCACAAACGCACACACACACACAGACTGACCATGTCCTGCTCCACTTTCTTCGTGGTCAGAGTCTCGTTCTTCACCTCAAAGTCAGCCTGGATGTTGTCTCTGCGCCTTAGCACCGCCTGTATTTGAAAAGATAATTTACAACAGGATTTCAGTGTGTGACACAAAAATCACATCTCACAACTTGTTTGGAGTATCCCGATAGGAATATTCAGATATTACGTCAATCCAACAGAAATGTAAGTTATTAGTTGATGCTTAAGGCACTGTAGCTGATTTTTACGGTCTTAAAAATGTGAAAAACAAAGCTAGTTCATTTTAAAGGGTTTACAGTGGTCCACACATTCCTCACTTACCTTACCTCATTCTGACAATCCTAATTATTCACAGTGATGAGTTAAGTGGTTTTCCAGAATTAGCTCGTCAAGGTAAAGCTAACAACTAGCATACCAACATGCACCAGATTTATAATCAGAAAGCACATAGCATACTTAAAGGAAAAGCAACTTTTTTTTTACAATTTGAGCCTTATTTCGGTAATAAAACAAGTTGTTTTACTCACCCATAGCACTTTGGTGTCATATGGAGCACTTCCAGAGATGTTTTAGATTTGTGGTTAGCCTAGCGCGACTTCTAGCCATAGCTCGGGGCATATAATATATTCCCCAAGCATGTAATATGCCCCGTGCGGGCTCCAAATAACACAAACTTTAGCACTTTTCAAATCATAGAAGCCCGATGTCTTAGTCTACGATTTTGTTTGAAGCAAAAGTGGCCTGTAATCCGAGATTTATCCATAGTCTTAGTCTACACGAAATCGTAGACTAAGACATCGGGCTTCTATGATTTGAAAAGTGCTAAAGTTTGTGTTATTTGGAGACCGCAAACATGTGCCCCGAGAACTCACATGATGGAGATCGCAAATCTAAAACATCTCTGGAAGTGCTCCATATGACACCAAAGTGCTATGGGTGAGTAAAACAACTTGTTTTATTACCGAAATAAGGCTCAGATTGTAAAAAACGTTACTTTTCCTTTCATTTTGATACCAGGAGCAACTACAGTATATCTGAGGAAAGACTCATTTTGCTCAAATACATTGTAAAAAAAATAAGGTAAACAACCTTTAAGTAGAATCAGAGTACTGCATTAAACACATTAACGCACAGCTCCAACTTGTTTAATGCTTACATATTACACAAAATTGACTCTTGTGAAGCCATATTAGAATGTTGTTAGGTCATCAACAACAAACTTGGAGTTGTGCTTCATTCACACATGTTTGCGTAACCCTTTGTTATTAGTCTGTCTACATCCCCAAAATGCTCCGTTCCATCTTGTGATGTGATGAAGCGGTAGTTTTTCAAAGTGAACAACTCCTTTTACCTTTAGTTCAAAAGAGACTGGCAATTCCAGGGCTGAATTTATCCAAATGATTCTAGTGAAGGTGTATTGAGTTTAAAAATGTGAGTTTTGATAACCTGCCCTCCTCTAGCACATACAGGGGGTCCTCGGGTTACGACGGTCTCGGGTTACGACGTTTCGTGGTTACGAACGCGCCCCCATTAAAAAAAATATGTATATATTACGCGTCATTCCGTCTTACGCGGTTTAGCGTGGTAAGAGATGTAAACAAACGCGAAAGGCGCGCGGCGAACGGCGCGTGGCGCATGGCGGAAGAATACGCTCTGTTGTGGTTGTAGGGAGAAGAAGACGGCCTCGTGTGCGTGCCCAATGTGGGCGGAAGTACCTGATGTGGGCTCTGATCTGCTCCTATGAAAGCGGCAGTGATAACCAAACAGCGTAGTGGTCTAATTATTGAGATGGAAAGGTTATTGGTGCTTTGGTTGGAAGATCAAAGGCAAAATCCCGTTTACGACGAAATTCGGGTTACGACGCGTCTTAAGAACGGATCAACGTCGTAACCCGAGGACCCCCTGTATACTGTACTTCATACATTTCTGTACAATTGAGAAAAGCCAGTCTGATCATCACTAAGAGACAGCCCATTCACACAGAGATATTAAAAGTGTGTTTGTTTTACCTTGAGAGTATCAGCACACAGCACATACTCATGCAGCGTTGGCTCCAGCACCTCGGACAGCTCCTGGGACCGCCCCTCTGTCTCCTGACCAATCAGCTCTAGGCTCCTGGCCATGGCCTTCAGAGGCTCTGATAAGCCCTCCTCCAGCTCCGCCCACTGGCTATAGGCCGGGCTGTACTGGCGCAGCTCGTCCAGGTACTCTGCAAACATTCGTATGGGCATTAGCACAGGGAAGGCCTCTGGGTTCAAAAGCAGAAACAGTAGTTTGTTGCATTGAAACAGCAATTCAACTGATCATATGAAACTATATATTGTGTGTAATAAATATAATCTAATGCCTGCCATAGTAAATATTAATGAAAATCAAATATTGTATCATTTGAATGGTCAAATGTACAATACAATACACAATTTTGGAAAAATATCACAATCACTGCACTTGCGATATATGCTCAAAAGTAGGACTCAAAATGTCACTTAAAGGGATATGCCACCCCCAGGTCAAATTTGGGCATCTCCCCACAGTCCAGAGACTAAAATAAGTGATGGAAAGCGTTTTCCTGCTCACCCAGCCATTGTCCAGGTCTGTCAGCACTGACCGCCGCGGTATCTGCAGCTCCTCCGCCTTAGACTGGAGTCTAACGTCGCCAGAGAAAGATTTCGTCCAAAAGGAATTAATTTGCTCGATGCTTTTCCCAATTACTTTCTGTGTAGTGCGCATTCATATCGAGTGCAAATAAATGTACAAATCAACACAGAAAAACACAGACGAAGCACACACCACGCTGCGTAAGAGGGGAACTCCCTTCCTGGTGCATAACAGGGATTCCCCTGTTACGCAGCGTGGTGTGTGCTTCGGCTGTGTTTTTCCGCACTGAAAAATAGTTCCCACCCAAAATGACCAAGTCAAGCTCTCCGTGTTGATTTGCACATTTATTTGCACTCGATATGAATGCGCACTACACAGAAAGTAATTGGGAAACGCATCGAGCAAATTAATTCCTTTTGGCCGAAATCTTTCTCTGGCGCCGTTAGACTCCAGTCTAAGGCGGAGGAGCTGCAGATACCGCGGCGGTCAGTGCTGACAGACCTGGACAATGGCTGGGTGACCAGAAAAACGCTTTCCACCACTTATTTTAGTCTCTGGACTGTGGGGAGATGCCCAAGTTTGACCTGGGGGTGGCATATCCCTTTAAACCCTGAAATAGGGTTGTTGATAATATCGAAAATCAGACACTAATCAATTCTAAAACTAGCATTGAAACTAGATACTGATCTGATCTGAGCAGGTATCAATACTAAAAAAGACCCATTGACAGAACAGAAATGAACCTTTTCTGGATAGCTTTAGAACGATCTTGTATCAGAACAAGAATAAGAGCACATAGACTATTATATGCCCATGGACCACTGAGGGAGTACACAGATACAAGGACACATGGGAATAGAAAAGAAAGTACTACCATTTTAAAGGAATATTAACGTTTTTTACAGTCTGAACCTTATTTCGGTAATAAAACACGTTGATTTACTCACCCATATCAGTTTAGTGACATTTGGAGCAGTTCCGTAGATTTGGTAGGTCAGGATATCCGGGTAATGTGAGTGCACGATGTTGTGGTTAACAAATAACACAAACTTTAGCTCTTTTCAAATCACAGAAGCTCAATGTGTCAGCGTAGACTTTAAGTGGAGTCAAAAGCGGCCTGAAACCCGATATCCCGCTATAGTTTCATTTGATGACGTCATCATAGAGGACAGGACATATACGAATTCCCAGCTGTCAGATCTCGGTAACAGTCTGAAAGAAGCCAAGAAGACGAAAACATCTCCGCTTGAGAAAATGGTGCGAACATGCATTTATCCCGGTTGCAAAAACAAAATGACAACTTGGACGAAGTTGAGCTTTCACAGGCTTCCTCATCAGAATCCGGAGCTACTTGCTTTGAGAATGGACCCAGACATGAAAGGCAAAGCTGTAAGACGTTTGGACTTTCATGTTTGCAGTACTCACTTCAGTACGGACGATTTTTTACCAGCAAAGGAAAAGAAGGAAGGCCAGTGGATTCAGCGCGGAAGTAATGCGATACCCATGGCTGTTTTCCTGTGCGCTGCTCCTCAAACTGTCTCCGCTTCCTTCTTTCTAATACCTCCTCATCCGTATACTCAGGCTCAAAACGATAGGAACGGCCATCATACTCAAATAACTCCTCTTCAGTCTCCAAGTCCGAATCTTCAGCCATGTGTCGCTACAGAAAAGTTCAGAGCGGTGTTTATCTGCGAATCAGCTGGGGAATTCGCACATGATGACGTCATCAAATGAAAATATAGCTGGATATCGGGTTTCAGGCCGCTTTGGACTCCACTTAAAGTCTACGCTGACACAGCGAGCTTCTGTGATTTGAAAAATGCTAAAGTTTGTGGTATTTGTTGACCGCAACATCGTGCCCCGAGCACTCGCGCTACCCGGATATCCTAACCTACAAAATCTACGGACATGCTCCAAATGTCACTGAAGTGATATGGGTTTATTACCAAAATAAGGTTCAGATTGTAAAAAAAACATTAATATTCCTTTAATGTTGAAAATCAAATTCTATTGTCCACAGAAAGAGGTTTTTTTTTATCATCATAGTAATGGTATCGGTAGTATCAAGACTATCATACTGAAACACAACCCTGTTGTGAAAGTGTGCGTGTGTTTGGAGTGTGCACCTCTCTGCTCACGTATGACCCTCTGTGTGATCTTGTCCACAGAGCTGATGGTGGAGCTGAAGCGCTCGCTGTAATCCTGGAGGGAGGAGAACTCTTCGTCTCGTCCCCTCACGCCCCTCACAGACTGGGCCACGGAGCGCATTGTGTCCCCCATGCGACTCAGCAACCCCGGGCCCTGCTTCTTATGGGGGGTCAGGTCCTGTAAAGACATCACTCTCGTCACACACTCTGCACTACAGTGTGCTGGGTTCAATGATGTGCATTGTGTAAGCACAATCTCAGGAATCTCTGGTAGTTTCCCCAGTAGGTTTAAAGGAGACCTATTAATCTATGACACCTGTGGATCTTTATGCTATAATTTGGATGTTTTATTATGAGCGCAATTCAGTGCGCGTGCATTTTAAATTTGGCGTGCTGGGCCTTTGAACGGCAAGTTTATTTACAAAAGTGTGACGGAGCAGGTCCGTTCCTAAGAGCATTGTCATCGGGAAGAGCACGTGAAGACGTGCGCGCCTGTTTCTGTATCTGTTGCGCTCTGCACGCCGAACCCTTTTCAGCTTCCCATAACCTCTCCAGCGTGTTCTGCCGCGACTAAGGGTGCACACTTAAGAAGCATTAGTTTTGCCCATCCGAATCACGCTAAACCCGATCATTTACTCACCCCCACGCCACCTCCCTCCTCCCGTGGTGCGATGGTCCGGACACATCCACGCCGGTAATCCAGTTTTGCAGATTCCAGGGGTCATGTGAGCCATGAGTAATTTACACGGACAATTATTTGTATTCTCTGTATATTTGAAGCTTTGTATATTATTTATTGACGTTGTATGAAAGCTGCTGTACGTGCTCACGTACACCAGAAATATTCGCCATTTAATAGGCTAGTGGAATGGTGTAAATGAGCTTTCGAATGAATGTTCTGTAATGTGGGAGGTGGAATGGGGTGTACAGGTGCACTCTGCAGGTCTCAGTCTTGTCTTGGTTACAGTGGAGGTAATGCGCACGGAGAGAAAGAGAGTGAGTGAAAGACTGAAAGACAAAGGGGAAGTCTGCAGTCTTTTCACTGTACCACTATAAATCACACGTTTGACACCTTTTTTGCACTGTGGAAGAGCACAATAAACCACCTAAAAAATTATTTTTTAAAAAGCGATTAATTAATATATATATATATATATATATATATATATATATATATATATATATATTTATATATATATATATATTAGGGATGTCAACAATTAATCGATTAACGGTTAATTGTCGATTAAGACGTTGGTCGATCAAAATGCATTAATTGTAATTAACCGCTAACCACGGACACGCGGACATGCGCACCCGCGCGGTCATGAAACAAGGCAACCGCGCTGCGCCAAGATTGACTCACACCCGACCGCAGGCGCCAACGGCACTGCTTAGCAGCCCCGGGTGTACGCGCGAGGCGAGATCGAACCCGGAATGCGTGCCGCTGCTGCCGGTTTCGCCGCAGCCCGAGCCCCGCGCCCCGAGCCCCGAGCCCCGCGCGGCTGGCCTGCGGCTCGGAGCGCGGGGCGCGGCGAAACCAGCACGCGCCCCAGTGGTTTAATCCTGGTCTAGTCCAGGTCTAGACCCGGTCGAGTCCCGGTCGAGTCCCGGTCCAGTCCAGGTCCAGTCCAGGTCCAGTCCAGGTCCAGTCCAGGTCCAGACCTGGTTCAGACCTGGTCCAGTCCACGTTCAGTCCTGGTCTAGTCTCTTAGCCAATCAGGACAGAACACAATGTTACTCTATAAAAAAAATTTTACACTATAAAAAAAAAAAATTGGATAGAGCGAGGGATTACTGTATTTTGTTATTCAGCATCAATACATTTGTCTGCTTTTTACTAAGGAATAATTAATTGAGGAATATACAATATAATAATACTATGATATATTTATGACTCAGTGTTATGTTACTATAGCTTATATTCTTAAAGACCCTATTGAAACACTGAAATTCAGGTGAAAAACGCCGCTCATCAGTTAATCGTTAATCGACCGATAAGGTCAATCAACTATCAGTTAATGAATTAACCGATAATTTGCATCCCTAATACATATATATATATATATATATATATATACATTTATATTAAGCTGAATTTCGTCGTAAGTCGGATTTTGACTTTGATCTTCCAACCAAAGCACCAATAACCTTTCCATCTCAATAATTAGACCACTACGCTGCTTGGTTATCACTGTCGCTTTCATAGGAGCAGATCAGAGCCCACATCAGGTACTTCCGCCCACATTGGGCACGCACACGAGGCCGTCTTCTTCGCCCTACAACCACAACAGAGTGTATTCTTCCGCCGTGCGCCGTTCGAGTTTGTTTACGTCGCTTACCACGCTAAACCGCGTATATATATATATACACACACTGTGTATATATACATATACATACACACAGGGGGTCCTCGGGTTACGACAATTCGTGGTTACGAACGCGCCACCATAAAAATTATATATATATAATATTTATATATATTATATTTATATATATATATATATATATATATATATATATATACACACACACACGTATATATACAGTGAACCCTCGCTCTATCGCGGTTCACTGTTCGCGGCCTCGCTGTTTCGCAGAATTTTTTTTTTTTTTTTTTTCAATTTTTTTTAATAGTGTTACATTTTTTTTATAGTGTAACATTGTGTTCTGCGTCCTGATTGGCTAAGAGACTACACCAGGTCTAGACCTGAACTAAACCAGGTCTAGACCAGAACTAAACCAGGTCTAGACCAGGTCTAAACCTGGACTAAACCAGGTCTAGACCAGAACTAAACCAGGTCTAGACCAGGTCTAAACCTGAACTGGCCCTGGACTAAACCGGGACTAGACCAGAACTAAACCAGGTCTAGACCAAGTCTAAACCTGGACTGGCCCTGGACTAAACCGGGACTAGACCAGAACTAAACCAGGACTAGACCAGGTCTAAACCAGGATTAAACCGCTCTTTGCTGGTTTCGTGCGTCTGTTTTGCGGCTCGGGCTGAGAGCATGCGGTCCGGGCGCTGCGGTTCTATCTCGTGTTAGCAGCCCCGGTGTACGCGCGGCGTCACGCCGGTCACGTTTCTCTGTCACGGATTTGTCCACGATGAGAAGGGGCACATGTGGAGCTTCTCCAAGGGGTTGGTGTGCGTCGCATCGCGTCCAGGGACGTGGCAGTGCTCCTTGCGCATCCAGCGGGGCTTCCGGGGCCGTGTCTCCCCCCCCACGCGTCATTATTAATATATTTTGTTGAAAATCTATGAAAGTTTGAGTGTTTAAACGAGAGAGAAATATGAGAAAAGGTTAATTCCAGTCTGAGAAAAGCGTATAATGTGTGTGGTGAGGCATTTAAAGCCTTAAAACATGTAGAATAATTGTAAAATATAAGTTGTCCTACTTCACAGATTTATCTTATCGTGGGTTATTTCTGGAATCTAGCCCCTTGCGATAAACGAGGCATTACTGTAACCAATATGAAGAATCTGTATATTTAACAGGCAAGACCGTTATATAGTCCATCCCTATACATTTCACAAACAAACAGTTATTGATTATATAAAAATACATAAAAATTAAAAAATAAAATAAAGGAAGTAAAAGTATTTTTGTACTTTTCTTTTCAGCTGTTGTCCACAGATCGTCTCTTAAATCATGTAAAGCTATGATAATTGTTGACTTATTGCTACAGGTCACCAAACCAAGCCCCTCGTACCTGTGCAGTGAGGAAAGCCTTGAGGTGGGGGCTGTGGGACAGAACTGAGTGGACTGAGATCTTCTGGAGAAACCTGTGCAGAGCTCTCTTCCTGGTCTCGATGAAGTCGTCATTGAAGCGCTCCACCATGCCCTTCATTACAAACTTCTCTGGCAGAGGCTGCAACACACACACACGTGTACAGGCAAACACGCACACACACACACGAGCTAAATTCACTGGGCATTTCTCTTACATTTATAGATTTGTGCTGAATCAAATTATGTCAATCTAAAACAGGAGCTGGATGTAGCCAGTTGTGCTGTTTTACTTTTAAAAAGGCTACTACAGTCACACCGGAATGTAGGTTGCCAGTGCAGAACATATCCAACTTTTTCTCATACTCAGAATATGGACAGGCCAAAGCTCAGAACTTCCAGAAATAACTTAGTCAGTCTGATTGATTCATAAATCAATAAAAGCTATACAGTGGTACCTCACCTTACGAAATTAATTCGTTCCAGAAGTGGTTTTGTAACGTGAATTTTTCGTAAGTTGAGTAGCTATTTCAATGGAAAAAGCCTGATTCGTTCCAAGGCCCCGATCCAAGTTTTTTTTTTAATAGTGTAACTTTTTTTTATAGTGTAACATTGTGTTCTGCGTAGAGACTGTAGACCCAGGACTACACGTGGACTATACCAGGTCTAGACCAAGGTCTAAACCTGGACTAAACCTGGACTAAACCAGGTGGATTAAAGCGCCGCGCGCGGGTCTATTTCCTGGTTTCGTTTCGAGTCACGGCTGAGGCGAGCAGCGAGGGGGACCGCACGCAGTCTGAGCGCATGAACGAGACCCGTGCTCAAACCGTGCCTCCTCTAGACCTCCTCTAGACCAGGTCTAGACCAGGTCTAGACCAGCCGTGACTCGAAACAAAACCAGGAAATAGACCCGCGCGCGGCGCTTTGATCCACCTGGTCTAGTCCTGGTCTAGTCCTGGTCTAGTCCTGGTCTAGTCCTGGTCTAGTCCTGGTCTAGTCCTGGTCTAGTCCTGGTCTAGTCCTGGTCCAGTCCTGGTCCAGTCCTGGTCCAGTCCTGGTCCAGTCCTGGTCCAGTCCTGGTTTAGTCCAGGTCTAGACCTGCTGGCAGCTCCACGCCGAGTCATGCTGCGCTATCACACGTGTCAGAGCGCAGTTTTCTCCCCCCTCCCCCTTCCCTCCCACACTTCACTATTAATAATTTTGTTGAAAATCTATGAAAGTTTGAGTGTTTAAACGAGAGACAAATGTGAGAAAAGTTTAAATTCAGTCTGAGAAAAGCGTATAATGTGTGTGGCTGAGCGCGCATTATTTGAATTTTTGAGATTTTGCGTTTCGTAACTTGAATTTTCTTTCGTATCGAGAGACCAAAATTTAACGTGAAGGCGTTTCATAACTTGAAATTTTCGTTTGTTGGGTCTTTTGTAAGGTGAGGTACCACTGTATTTGATTGCAACATGTTTACCTGGTAACTGGGGACACAAACAGATCATGCAATTTTAAAACGAAATTGGAAAATCTTCTAAAAGCATGCGGTATGAAGCAGAGTTCAGAGTTTGGGGCACATGGTCACAGTATGTAGTAGTAGTAGTAGTGGGACTCACAGGGACAATGAGGGTGGGGTGGCTCTCCTCCAGCCTGCTCCTGAGCCATGAGAACTCCTGGTACCTCCTCCAGACCTCCACCTCGCTGGAGTCAAATTCCCCACGTGTGGTCTACACAGAGACCATACAGCAGTCACATTGGATCCCCACAATCATGACTATACAAATCAAAAGTTTGAACACACCGTCTAATTCAATGTTTTGTATCTTTATGTTTACTACTTTCTACATTTTAGAAAGACATTAAATACATGAAGCAAGATATATGGAATCATGATGTAAAGAAAAAGTGAAACTAAGTATTGTTTTATATTTTATATTCAATTCCACAAAAGAACCACCCCTTTGTTGACAGCACTGCAAACCCTTGGCCTTCTCTCAATGAGCTTCATGATGAAGTCTCCTAAAATGCTTTTCACTTCACAGCTCTCAGGGTCAAGAAATGCCCAAAGAGCAAAGCAGTGATCAAAGCAAAGGATAAAGGCTGTTTTTAAATGAAGTTATTTTAAATTAACCACATTCCATATGTGTCATTCATAGTTTTGATGCCTTCAGTGAGGCTATACTATGTAGAATAAGCTGCGTAAAATGGCCCCTCCCATGCGACTGCCCTGGCACACTACTGTCCCTTCCCAACAGCTGATCAGGGCCAACACACCCTTCACCAGAAAAATGACATAGTGCACCTTTCAATGTTTTTTTTAGGATGGATGGATGGATGGATTCATTCATTCATTCATTTCAGGGACAGTGCATATTAAAAATCCCATGACATGGTACTTCTTGATGCTTTTATATGGCTCCTTAATGGTTCCCTAATACTGTAAATGAATCCTTCTTCAAAATCAACACTCAGTGCATGAGAAACAGAGATAAGATGAGAAAGAGTCATAAATGTCACTCTGGAACACTCCATTATGGGCGTTGTTGCTTGAATGCAAATGAGGAGGACAGAGATGGCCTATAGTAGGGGGTGGGGGCGTGGCCAAACTCTCCGCTCTTTCCTTTTCAGCTGTGCACTTCCGTGTTTTTGCACGGAGGGACAGATGAGAAGCGTTCCATTGAAAAATAAACACATTTCCACAGAAAATAAAATTAAACCACTGCTGTTTCAGATATCCACAGGCTCAGATAAAGGACTTCCGAGCCTAGAAACACTCGCAAGTTCCCCCAGGCAAATAAAAAAACGCATTTCGCATTGCGTAGCTCCTCCGCAGTCCAAACTCTCTGGGCGTGATTTACAGAGACGCTGAGTACAGACAGACGGGGGTGGAACTGCATTTGCATTTCTTTTTTCGAGCTGACGTCAATAAGGTGCCTTGTTCAAAATCGCCCGTTTGAGCTCTGATTTTTTGTAACGCAGAAAAGGATCGCAAATGCTCAGTTTAGACATTTCGCAACTTTTAACCATGGGGGGGGGGCCTAAACAGGGTAGGGGAGCTCACATTAACGTTCAAAAACCTCAGAAAGTGAAAATTTCATGCCATGGGACCTTTAAATTTATGACAGGAATGATTTAGCCAAGCTGAGATTTGAGCCATGGAGTGAGTGAGTTTGTCCACGACCTGGGAGACGTTATTGCCATGTGTATATATTACAGTGTCGTCAGCGTACATTAGTATGTGGGCATTGTTGCAAACGGAGGGAATATCATTAACGTATAGTGAAGATAACAGTGGCGCTAATGTGGACCCTTGGGGAAGACCGGTGGACAAAGTCGGTGCTGAAGATTGTTGAGACTGAATGCGGACATATTGAGAGCGGTTGGCCAGGTAAGACTCGATCCATTTCAGTGTATCTGGCGAGAAGTTAAATGTACAGATTTTAGACATCAATATCTTGTGGTTTACAGTGTCAAAGGCCTTTTTGAGATCTAAAAATACAGCCCCCCCCTACCCCACCCCGATCTAGCAATGCTCTGTTTTCAGTAAAATAGCAAGTTGCTGTTTCGGTCGAGTGATTGGTTCTGAAGCCAAACTGCATGGGATGGAGAGTATTTTGTGTGGTGTTCAGATGTGTGGTGATTTGATTTCCTACTACTTTTTCTGCAATTTTTGAAACTGTTGACAGAATACTGATGGGCCTGTAGTTGGCCATGGACTGCGGATCTCCACTTTTGAATATGGGAATTACAATTGAGGATTTCCACAAACTAGTAAAGCTACATTAGGAAATTGACAGATTGATGAGTTTGGTGACAGGTCGTGTGATGGATGAGGATATGTCCTTGAGCAGAACTGCATTCATGCCAAAAATGTCTTTACATCTGGATGCCAAAAATGTCTTTACATTGCGCCCCCTGTTGGGCCAACCGTGAAATGCTCCATGTCAGTAATTAGGTTTAAACCGTGATAGTTATCAAAATAACTTTTGATGCCCCACTTTTCTAGATGATGTATGGTGATTTTCAGCCCTGTTGGTGAAGCACCTTCAGAGGAGTATGTTAAAATGCAACGTCAGTGAAAATTTCAATCCAAGATGGCCACCTTCTGGTTTGTCAGGGGGCGTGGCTATAATATTTTTTTGTTTGGCTTCGCGTGAGAAATGTGTGCACCAAATTTTGTGGATCTACGACAAACTTTAGGTCGGGAGGGCTCCCATAGGTGCAATGTATTTTGACTTTTGCTGGTGGCGCTGTCACTCCAGTTTTTTATGTCCAGTTATGCAACACATTTTATAAAATTTTCATCACTTTTGAATTTTGGGCAAAATTTTGTGAATTTTTGAATACGTTTAGGGGTCAAATTAGTGCTCAAAGAGCAGAACAATAATATAATAATAATACAGCCGCAATGATCAGCCCTCGCTGGCACTCGCAGGGGGGTGCTAACGCACCATATTCTTCCTTTTTTCTAGGCCAGTCAGGCTGTGGTGGACTGTGGCGCACCAACTGTTCTCTTTTTGGGCAGCGTTATTTTCTCCATCATTTTTATGTGTGTCTTAACCGTTAACCAGTTGGGGGCGCTAATGTGCCTTTTTGAAGATGTGCCCATCTTTGAGGTTGTGGTTGTTTTAAAATTTCATAAATGAAAATACAGCAGAATTAGATGTCTATGACATTTGTCACATGATTAATCCAAGATGGCGGACTTTCGGTTTTGCAGGGGGCGTGGTCACAATATATTTTTTTGTTCTTGCCATGATGCATCTGTGTACCAAATTTGGTTGGGCTACACCAGAGATTTTGTCCATTGGAAAGAGTAGATATTCGAGACAAATTTTTTAAGTCTACGATAAAATATAATTTTACTGCTCCATATAATCTCCCTTGGGGGCACTGCTGAGTCCATTTTTGATTTTCTTGGGCAGGCGTGTCCACCAAAAATTAGACTTTGAGTGAAATCAGCACTGAAATGATCACTTGTCTAAGTTTTCAAGCTGCAAACCTTTGGTGCTAGGTCACATGCCCTATTCAATATATCTGACTTTCTGTTGGTTGCCTAGCAATGGTGTGATGTACTTTTTTGTTCCTACTGCCATGATGCATATGTGTACCAAATTTGGTTTGGCTACGCCAATGTTCTTGTGAGTCCCATTGGAGATGACAGATTTTTAGTCTGTTGCTATGGCAACACAATGGGAGATGGCGTATGGGCGTCATTGCCTTTTTCATCAAGAGCATGTCTATGACAAAGCAAAATTAAATTGTTCCATACAAATTCTACTGCATCCATTTTTTTTATTTTCATATATCATTCCGTTCAGGTTTGGGGCGTCCACCAATGATTAAAGTTTGAATGAAATTAGCCAAAGATGCGTGAAGAGTCCCTCAGTCGTCCAGGTAGAATACATGATAAAAGGAGAAATTCAATTTGTCAACTGGACAAAGTTTGTTTGGTCGAAAACATTTCGCCGCTCATCCGAGAGGCTTCGTCAGTTCTGGTTCTAGTGCTGGTTCGAGACTGCTTATATCTAGCTGCAGGGAGGAGCTCACTACACTGAAATAGTTCTGAAACTATCTCAACTAATTTCTTTCTTTTGTTGTTCGAATTTCTCTGGCGTCTAGTTTAGCATACCTATTCACCCTAACGACCGTCTCCACACCTCTGGCCCTGACTTGTCTGCCCTAATGTTTCTTTTGACTTGGTTTGAGAATCGAATTATAAATGGGAGACAAGTTATGTCTAACTCCCTCATTTCTGTTTAACGAAGGATTCTCTTTTTTGACAAAAATTGCCTCTTTAACTTCCCTCTCAAACCAGTTCTTTTCCCTGGCTAAGATCTGAACCTCACTGTCCTCAAAAGAATGGCCCGTGGCTTCTAGGTGAAGATGAACGGCAGATGTGTTGGTACATCCTCTTGTGGAGTGGCTGTTTTGTTTCTCCAGTGTAGCGCTCACTGCAGTCTTCACTACACTGAATGGAGTAGACCACATTGCTTTGTTTGTGGCTCGGTGTTTTGTCCTTTGGGTGGACGAGTTTTTGTCTTAAAGTGTTTGTGGGTTTGAAATAAACTGGGATTTCATATTACGTATTTTATTTCATATTTTTTATTTCATATATTCATATTTATTTCATATTTCATATTACGCCTGGCCGGCGTTTCGGAAAAACTACAGAGGATTTTCAGACAATATGAAATTTTGTTGTGAAGTGACAAAGTTCTATTTTATATGAAAAGATATTATTATATCCTCTAAACATCTCTTGCCACGATTGATTTGAAGGAATTTTAAATTCACAGAGCCTTATATTCTTATATTTGTAAAAAATGTTTTACTTTGTCATCAAAAATCTCTTTCTCTGTTGTTTTAGATGTTTGAGGTGTCACTAAATAAGTATTGACGTCAAAATCACTGATCTGCTCGAAATCCCACAAAACGCTCGTTTTCTCCACTTTGTGGTCAAAAAACAGTGTTTTTGCTGAAATTACCCTATGTTCTACTATCAATTACTTGAGAACCGAAAAGGTTAGAAGCATAATTTTTTTTCCAGGTGAAAGAAGAGTTTACACTTTTTTTTGATAGGTGCCATGTTTATATAGTCAAAGAACTCAGTATTCTGCGGGTCTTGTAAAATCAGTGAAAATACACTAAACCTCTGGCACTCTGGGGGGGTTGAATTCTGAAAACAGGCCGGCACTCAATGAGTTAAGTGCCTAATGTAGTGACTTTACACTACAACGGTTTATTTAAGAGGATTTTTCATAAGTGAAGTTAATATGATTAGCTGAGATTCAGGAGTGGGACCACACCTCAACCGTCCTCTCCTCACCAACGAACCACAGCTCACTGCAACCACACCTCTAATTTTCCAGAAGCCATTTGTAGCTGTTCATCTCATCATCCCAGTCTGTCTGGGTTAGCTCTACCCCTCCCTCCCACCCCTTATCTCATTTGTCTTTCAGCTATAAGACATCTACAAAGGAAGGGCCCTGCTCTGGCTAGGCCAATTGATGATTGAGACGGAGCCCCCACCCCGAGTCTCAACCCAGCCATCACTACCTCATTTGTACAGTCAATCATTAATAAATATCTTCATCGCATTACGTTGTTGGTGTGATCCTTGCTAGTGAATCAGAACTAAAAAGTATTTAAAGTTTATGGAGTTTATAGATGCTCTTTTTTTTTTTGCATACACCAGTGTACATGGACACTGGAAGGTGGACAGTAGCCATGTCTCAATTCTCAGAGTGCACAGTTCGGAGGGTGGTTTTAAGGGTACTCAGACTGCACTCAAGGCTGTGTATACTTACACAGTCCTGAGTGCAGTCTGCGGACCGCACGGGCGTCAGCGAAATGGGACAGGTCTCTCAAATACCAGATGCAGCCGCCATTTTCTCCCATAGAAGTAGCGCGCGGTGCATGCTGGGATATAGGACTGCGTGAAGTGTGCTTTTTCACGCAGCTGGTCAGCAGTTGTCGTGCTGGAAGTGACGTACATGCCCTTAAAACCACGCTCTGAACTGCGCACACTGAGAATTGAGACACGGCTAAAGAGTGAACAGTAGAGAACAGTAATGGGGTTGTGAAATGAGATAATGATTGATACTAAAACTAGTACTGAAACTAGTTACTCATTTGTAGAAAAAAAAAATGGAAAAAATATATTATCCTAAGCTGCATCAGAACAAATATAAAAGTAAATAGATTAGTATACGCCCAGGAACCTCTATGGAACCTACCTGGACCACTGAGGGATTAAACAGATATAAGGCCACATGGGAATAGAAAAGAAAGTACTACCATTTAAAGGGACAGTGTGTAAGATTTTTACCCGTTAATTACCGAAATTGAAGATACCCATTCAAAAATACAGTGTTTTCCAAGCCTTTTCACTTCCATCATGAAATCAAAGTATTCTTTTGGACTTAGATATAGTCACATAAAAGGGGGATCTTCCCCATGCAGAGGCAGCCATTTTGAATACGAGAGCCGCAGAAGGACATTTGGGCTCCGCCTTCGCCTTCGGCAAGGCTCGTGGTTTTGGGTAAACAACAACAAGCATGTCCCGGATCACACGTTGTAATGGATCTAACACGTGTTTTGGACTAAATTGTTTTACTGGATTTTATTCGCTGGATCCTTACAGACAGACTGAGACCAAGTTTATGGTGAAATACAGAGTTTGACCTGTGCAGAGCCTTCAAAGGTAAGATAAGTAACACACCTTGTTTTGTGCTTTTCCGTATAAAAGCCCCATGTGCTCGGGGAGTGATTGTTGTGCCGGGAAATGAATTGCATAGTCAAAAAGAGGAGACTGTAAGGTTTCATTTGATGTGTAGAGTGTCAAGGTACATGATCGGGAATGTGTGTTTTCATGCGAACAGCACCGCGTTTTATTTATACAGTAGTTGTCGGCGAGAGCTCACACAGCGCCGGGTGCGCGCTGGTACGCGAGCTGTCCGCGTTACGGCGCGCCCGGGTGACCCTCGAGGTCTGCCGTAGCCAAAAGAGGAAGTGCATGGTACCTACACCACCTATGCGCCACAAATCCTACACACTGTACCTTTAATGTGGAAAATCACATTATAGATTGTATTTTTATTATTATCATGATATCAGAATTGATATTGAGTCGTGAGTCTATTCATTACTATTGAAATTAAGTTTGAAATTTTAGTCTGATGACAAAAGTGGACACAGTGGTGGACAGTAGTGGTCAGTCTTACCCTGGTGAGCACTCTGTACATGATGAAGGTCTCGATGGCGGTCACATGGCTCTCAGGATTGTCCACAGTGATGAAGAGGTCCCTCTCCCTCTGCTCTGGGTTCTGCTCCGGGCTCTCCTCTGGGTCCTCGTGGTCCAGGTGGTACTGGTTGGTCATGGAACTGGGAGAAGTGGGTACAGGACTTCCATCGGCCACAGAGGTCTTCTGAAAAAGGAACATTCATCAGGTTAGGACTTAAAAGAGAAGGTATTTTACTCCTATGGGGTATTAACTGTTACCACAAAACATATTTAGATCACCGTGTTACCTTTTATTGTAAAGCACAACAGTTGCTGAAAACATGTATTAACATGTTTAACAGGTTTCATTTTCATTTAAAAAAATACTGCACATCACATCAGGTTTGTCAAGATACAAATCTGTACCCAGAAACATGTTTACGAACATTTATGGAGAGTTGTGTGGGAGCATGGGTGCTGTATTCTTGTGGACCCAGCATTGCACAGAATCTTACAGCTAACCATAAGGAGGGTTTAAATAAGGAAAAAGTTGATTTTACATTATACCCCTGTAGGAGCTGTTTCGTGCATTCTGTGGGTGCGGGAGCCATTTTGTTTTTGTTTCTGTTTTCTGTTCTCAAGATGGCTTCCTGTCCCGCCTTGATGTTCAGGAAATGCATCCTGATTGGTCCACTTTGATCCTTTGTTCTTGATCTTTTATCTTTGATGCTATCTGGTATATAACCACTCACAGCACACATCTCCACACACAGAAGACAGAGGACACAGAAGGCACCACACCAAGACACACATACACACACAAGGGGAAACGACTACGCTACGTAGGTAGTGTGGATAAGAAGCCGCGGTCTGGTGGCCAGGAGGATACCCCGAGACCATAGAGTATCGGATGAGCCGAGATGACGGGGTATTAGGACGTCCTGAACCACAGAAGCTACACAGTCTTTTGACCGTCACGTAACAACGTGGGACGTCACGTAACAAGGTCACGCGAAACGTCACGTAGGGAAGTCAAGAACGACGTTTAAGTAGCACATGAGGACGTCATGTGGTCGTCATGTAACGCCGCGCAATAGTCACTTAAGAGTGTAACATCGGATGTCTCCTGGGTGACAGACGGGATATGCACCGCTACAAGGCACATACGGACGCCAAGAAGGACGTCACAACACATATAGAGCCTAACACAACACGCATAGGAAAAACACAAGCCTCAGAAATTCATCTTTCCATCTCCCTCTTAACTCACCTTATTTGTATCCACTCTGTATGACCTTCACTTTAGTAAAGATGGAAAAGACAAACCTTTTGATTCAAGACTCTTTATTTACATTACGTGACGCGTCGGAAAGAAACTTCAAGAAACACCGAGGCCGAGGCTAGTGAGGCGGTTCGCTGCACTCACAACCCCCTTTAAGAAAGATATCCAATACACATTATTTCTGAGGTATAATAAAATTATTTGTATCCACTCGATATATCCATTCTGCAGTTATTCAATTACGAATGCGTTCTTATTGTGAACGGGCCAACTTCTCCACAGATCTGAGCTGTAACTGATACATTACATCTAATATCAGACTGATGTCCCTGATATGACATCTGTGCAATTAATCAAAATGTTATCTCTAATTGTCAATATGACTGGGTCCAGTTCTCTGTCAGTAAAAGCATGTGGCTTAAAGATCTCATGACATGGTACTTCTTGATACTTTTATATGGCACCTTAGTGGTTCCCTAATACTGTAAATCCTTCTCCAAAATCAAGCCTCAGTGCATGAGAGAGCCTCCTGAAGACAGTCAGAGCCATAAAAATGTCTCTGAAACACTTTATTCTGGGCGTTGTTGCTTGAATGCAAATTAGGAGGACAGAGACAGGCCAGTGCAGCGGGTGGGGGTGTGACCAAATACGCCACTGTTTCCTGGATTAGCGGTGGGGTGTGCGCCGTCACCCACTTCCGCGTTTTAAGCGCTTAGGAAGATACGAGACGCACAGACCCACAGAAAATAAAATTAAACCACTGCTGTTTCAGGGGTTCGGAGGCTCGGATAAAGGACATCCGAGCCTGGACAGACTCTCGCGTCTCTCCAGGCAAAAAAAAAACGCATCTCGCATTTCGTAGCTCGTTTGCGGTCCAAATGATCTGGGCGTGATTTCCAGAGACAGGGTGGACATCCAGAAGGGGGGTGGAAACCTCCGAGTATTATGTCAGAAAGTTCCTTTGTTCAGAATCGCCCGTTTGGGCCGTCTTTTTTTCAAACGCGGAAAAAATTGCTCAGTTTATACATTTTGCAACTTAACAGGGTAGGGGAGCTCACATTAACGTTCAAAAACGTCAGAAAGTGAAAATTTCATGCCATGGGACCTTTAAAACTTTAATATCTGCAGTGTTGAAGTTTTCAGGGAATCCATTTGGATTTAGGGCTGAACGATTTTAAAGGTCCCATGACATGGTACTTCTTGATGCTTTTATATGGCTCCTTAATGGTTCCCTAATACTGTAAATGAATCCTTCTTCAAAATCAACACTCAGTGCATGAGAAACAGAGATAAGATGAGAAAGAGTCATAAATGTCACTCTGGAACACTCCATTCTGGGCGTTGTTGCTTGAATGCAAATGAGGAGGACAGAGATGGCCTATAGTAGTGGGTGGGCGTGGCCAAACTCTCCGCTCTTTCCTTTTCAGCTGAGCGCTGCGCTCTGACCCACTTCCGTGTTTTTGCGTGGGGGGAGAGATGAGAAGCGTTCCATTGAAAAATAAACACATTTCCACAGAAAATAAAATGAAACCACTGCTGTTTCAGATATCCACAGGCTCAGATAAAGGACTTCCGAGCCTAGAAACACTCGCAAGTTCCTCCAGGCAAATAAAAAAATGCATTTCGCATTGCGTAGCTCCTCCGCAGTCCAAACTCTCTGGGCGTGATTTACAGAGACGCTGAGTTCAGACAGACGGGGGTGGAACTGCATTTGCATTTCTTTTTTCGAGGTGACGTAACAAAGTTTCCTTGTTCAGAATCGCCCGTTTCAGCTCTGATTTTTTCTAACGCAGAAAAGGATCGCAAATGCTCAGTTTAGACATTTCGCAACTTTTAGCCATGGGGGGGGGGGGGGGGGGGCAGGGTAGGGGAGCTCACATTAACGTTCAAAAACCTCAGAAAGTGACAATTTCATGCCATGGGACCTTTAAGAAAAAATTGAATTGCGATTTTTCTGACAGATATTGCGATTTCGATTTAATCCATGATTTCTTTTTTCAAATCAAGTTTCAGTGCACATGAACATTTGCAAATGTCAGAAACTTATATTATACCATTCAAACACTAAATTCAATAACTGTAATGCAAGAATGAAAACTAAAGTCAATCTATTTCAAATGTAGTCTTGTTTATTAAAAAGTTTATTAAAAAGAAACATGCTATACATACAAAAAAAAGAAGTCTTTTAACTTAGTGCAAAGTCAGTCTTTTAGCTTATGAACATCAACACCAGCAGCAAGGAATTCAACCTTGTAATAAGAAATCTGTACTTCCTTTTCACAGTAAGTGCAACTGAAAAGCAATGGTAATAAATATAATTAAAAAAAAAAAAAAAAAAAAAAAAAAACTTACGAGTAAAATGACCCTACCTTTCTCCAAACACAAAAGATGTCAGACATTAAAATAGGTGGGTTAATCAAAATATTACATATCTATCCTGTAAAAAATATAGCGTTATAAATAAATTATAGCAAAAACAGTGAACACTTGTTATTTAAAAACAGACTTACAAACAAAATCAACAATAATACTTGCTTCCCTGACATCACTTTACAGATTTTTAACCAAGAAAACCAGCACATCCACCTTTGATGGTTTTAGATTTGAGCGCTGACATGTGACAATATTGCCACTGGCACTAAACAATCTCTCTGATGTGAACTCTCCACCAGGCCAGTGAGGATCTTGCTCTCCATCAATAGTAGGAGTTAAGAGGTAGTGTCCAGTGTCCAGTTCTGCTTTAATGTATCCTCCAGCTGCATAGTGGAAGAGGGAGCAGGGACAGCCTTGCCCTTGAAAAAGCTGCCCAATGACCGCTTTCCTGAGGTGGATGGATGTTCTTCTGCTGCACTCTGGGGCTGCTGACACAAGCCCTCTTCTCCTGCAAAACACAGAGATGAGAGGCGTCAACGTTTTGCTGAGCGTGATTAAGACAAAAATTTAAAAATGCCAATCAGTGTAGTAATAATATCACTTGTATTGATGTGACATTTTGTATTACTAAACAACACAGAAACAGGACAACTTACCTTTTGCGCCACTTGTTCCATTTCCATCTTCACTCTCTCTTTGATGTATGGGATGTGAGCAATTATATTCATTTAACCTGTATTCTGTCTGTATTTCAAGCATATACTCTGTATAACTCTGTGGGATGTTAAATGTTAGTGGGTTAGTTATCAATAAGTAAACTGGGGATTTTCTTGTACTTTGTAATGATCACGCTTAAAGGGACAGTGTGTAAGATTTTTACCCGTTAATTACTGAAATTGAAGATACCCATTCAAAAATACATTGTTTTCCAAGCCTTTTCACTTCCATCATGAAATCAAAGTATTCTTTTGGACTTAGATATAGTCACATAAAAGGGGGATCTTCCCCATGCAGAGGCAGCCATTTTGAATACGAGAGCCGCAGAAGGACATTTGGGCTTCGCCTTCGGCAAAGCTCGTGGTTTTGGGTAAACAACACAAGCATGCTGCCGGATCAGACGTCGTAATGGATCTAACATGTGTTTTGGACTAAATTGTTTTACTGGATTTTATTCGCTGGATCCTTACGGACAAATTGAGAGCAAGTTTATGGTGAAATACAGAGTTTGACCTGTGCAAAGCGTTCTAAGGTAAGCTAACCTCGTTTTGTGCTTTTCCGTATAAAAGCCCCATGTGCTCGGGGAGTGATTGTTGTGCCGGGAAATGAATTGCATAGTCAAAAAGAGGAGACTGTAAAGTTTCATTTGATGTGTAGAGTGTCATGGTACATGATCGGGAATGTGTGTTTTCATGAGAGAAAAAAAAAAAAAAAACGGGACCGCGTTTTATTTATACAGTAGCGGCGCACGGCTTGTACGCGGGTGACGCTCGAGGTCTGCCGTAGCTAAAACAGAAAGTGCAATAGCACCATCCACCTATGCGCCACGAATCCTACACACTGGGGCTTTAAACCTGATGTACTCTTGATAACATATACCAGTGCTGAAAAACAAGTTACAAAATGGTTAATAATTTGTCAAACTTCTGTGTAAAAAGCCACTGTTACCCCAGTCCTGGGTGAGACGCTTCTCTCCCACAAAGCTCCTGGGTTTTTATTACCGTAATAAATCTTGTTTCTCTCTCAGAGCTCGTAAACATCTTGTTTTAGCAACTTTTGTTCCTCTGCTGGATTATGGTGATGTCTTGAACATGACTGCGTCATCTAAATGTCTTCAGTCCTTAAACACAGTGTATCATTGTGCTTTGAGGTTTGTGACTGGTTGTAGTCGCCTTACTCATTTATTTATTTTATTTATTTATTTGAATGGGATAGCATGTATTAATGAACGACTAGTGCCGTAAATACACCGGATTTAGCTAGGAGCTAATTTCCATCCGTAGTCCCATTGGAAGGGGTAAAACAGGATACAGTAAAAGAGCAGAACATGCAGTGACAGACAATAATAAAAACACAGTCTAGATTAAGACAATACAACAAACATTATACACATATACTCATCACTGTGAACTGTACGCCAAAGCAGAGTGGTCTTCTCTGAGCACACGAAGGTACACTCATTGGTTGCTATTGGTTTACAAGGCACTCGTCGGCTTGGCACCCTCGTATCTTTGTACATTGCTTCAAAGAACTACCAATGCTTATGCCTTGCGATCTAGTGACATTTTTCAACTGCAAATTCCCCGTGTTAGGACTGAGTTAGGAAAGCAGGCTTTTAGCTTTTCCGCTCCATCGGCCTGGAACACTCTTCAAACTGAACTGAAAATGACTGAACTTGTCTCATTTAAAACATTTCGCTCCTTTTTATATAATCGGAAAAAAAAAACCATAAATCAGTGTGTGTTTTTAAATGTACTGTCATTTTTACTAACGCACTTTATCGCTCGTGTTTACAATTGTTTGCACCTTTTTAATATCATTTGCACTTAATGTAATTTACTGTTTACAACTATTGCACTTTACATTTGATATTTTACTGTTATTTTACTCTGGACGTTGCTGCTGACCTCTTGGCCAGGTCACCCTTGTAAACGAGGTCTTGATCTCAATGGGTTTTTACCTGGTTAAATAAAGGTTAAATAAAAAATAAAATAAAGTGACTTTCTTTTGCTGAAAACGCGCGGTGCCTGCATTATCTAACCGATTTTCTGGGCACAGAAGCGCTGCGCTTGAATTGCGTAACAAAATTTCAGCGTGAGAAATACCATGTGTGGTATGTGAGCGTGTGAAAGGAAAATTAACGTTTTTTTTACAATCTGAGCCTTCTTTCGGCAATAAAACAAGTAGTTTTACTCACCCATAGCAGTTTGGTGTCAATTGGAGCAGTATTGCAGAACTTATGTTGTAGCGATTCTGTTCTACTAATGATCCCGTATCCGTTAGCGTGAGTGCTCGGGGCACTGATTTGTGGTGTCCAAATAACACAAACTTTAGCACTTTTCAAATCACAGAAGATCGCTGTGTCAGCGTAGACTTTTAGTAGATTCCAAAACGGCCTGAAACCCGATATCGCAACAGAAAAGTAAAGTTCAGAGCGGTGTTAGCTTCTTTCGGACTAGCGGTGTTTACAAAACAGCTGAGTTCACGCATGCGCACTGTCCTCTCTGATGACGTCATCAAATGAAACTATAGCTGGATATCGGGTTTCAGGCCGTTTTGGAATCCACTAAAAGTCTACCCTGACACAGCGATCTTCTGTGATTTGAAAAGTGCTAAAGTTTGTGTTATTTGGACACCGCAAAGTAATGCCCCGAGCACTCACGCTAACGGATACGGGATCATTAGTAGAACAGAACGGCTCAACATAAGTTCTGCGATACTGCTCCAATTGACACCAAACTGCTATGGGTGAGTAAAACTACTTGTTTTATTGCCGAAAGAAGGCTCAGATTGTAAAAAAAACGTTAATTTTCCTTGAACACGTCGAATTGCGTGTGTCACACTCTCAAAGCGTGAGACATTATGGAGATTAAAACCCAGCAGAACACTTCCTGTATTGCCACATGACATCACAAGGCGGAACAAAGTATTTTCTGTTTGAGAACTGAACTACCAAACAACTAAAGAACCAAACATGCAGGATTTGTGAGTTAAACATTTGTAAATGAAACCAAACACATTTGTCACGAGGAAACAACATTCAACCATAGATCAGGAAACAGTGTAATACGGGCCCTTTAACTGACAGGCTGAGGACAGTGTCATCATTATTCTGTGGAGACTATCCTGACTGCAAACTCTTGATCAATACAGGCTAGCTTTGATTCATTGATTCATTTACTTGTAAGGAAATATGTTACAATACTTTTAAAATCACGTATACAACACATCCACACATTCTGACCGTCCCTGACTGACAGTATCACTTCCTACTTTACTGTAGCGGTCACATGTCCATATTTCCACAAGTTTTACGGAGGGAGTGCCCTGAGCACTGCGCAGCGTTACAACCACGAAAAGCATTTAATCTACTTTTTTCCCCACAAAAAAGTCACCGGGACAGCGTACGTAACTTTTGGAGACGTGCACTGTCCACGTAGGAGCGCGCACACTGGGTTAGTCGGTGTTTACGTGTACCTTTGAGAAAACTTCCAAATCATCGTCCTCTTCCAGATTCAACACGGGCACAGAGAGGTCCGCGGTGGTCCCCTGCACGGCCATGGTTGTCAGTGCATACCGCGGATCACACGCACAGCCGCGGAAACTTGTGCCAACTCCTCCGCTCCACAGGCTCCACAGGCTCTCCGTACGGGCTTTCTATACAGGCACTCCTGTGGGTGCCCGATGTGGGCGGAAGTACCCGATGTGGGCTCTGTGTGTTCTGCACATGCGCACAATGACGTATAATGACGTATCAGGAAGAAGGAGGGTTTTCCTGCCCGATTCGGCCTTTTTTGGGATTATTTTATTTACGACAGACACGTAAATAAAATAGATAGATAGATTAAATAAATAAATTATACATCAAAAATAAAAATAAGTATGTAAATAAATACTCAAATAAATAAATTAATGTATTATATTATGTATTAAAAATACATAATATATAAAAATAAATAAATAAGAAATTAAAAGTGAGTCTAAGAACTTTTTGAGGCAACTGTAGAACCTTAAAAAAAATGTTTTTGTTAAGTTGTTAACTTCACGTGGATTTACAACGTCTTACCTGGCCAGCCAAATTATATCTCTCTGTACAGGGGGTCCTCGGGTTACGACGGTCTCGGGTTACGACGTTTCGTGGTTACGAACGCGCCCCCATTAAAAAAAATATGTATATATTACGCGTCATTCCGTCTTACACGGTTTAGCGTGGTAAAAGATGTAAACAAACGCACGCGGCGCGCGGCGCACGGCGGAAGAATACGCTCTGTTGTGGTTGTAGGGAGAAGAAGACAGCCTCGTGTGTGTGCCCAATGTGGGCGGAAGTACCTGATGTGGGCTCTGATCTGCTCCTATGAAAGCGGCAGTGATAAACAAGCATCGTAGTGGTGTAATTATTGAGATGGAAAGGTTATTGGTGCTTTGGTTGGAAGATCAAAGGCAAAATCCGGTTTACGACGAAATTCGGGTTACGACGCGTCTTAAGAACGGATCAACGTCGTAACCCGAGGACTCCCTGTATTTCCTATACAGCGAGATACCATTTGGAGACCCTCGCTCCACCCTCGCTCCCCCGGTTAACAACGGACTCCGCGATTCTGATTCGTTCAAAGATGGTGACGTCAGTGCACCCGCCTTTGTCCATTCAGCTGTAAAATTGGTCTTAAATGACCTAAAACACATCGATTCCTTAAAACCACAGCAGCTGACAGCTCTAGAGGCCTTTCTTTTCAAAAAAGCAAAGTTTTTGCATTGCTTCCTACCGGCTTGGTTCACGTCGCTGTCCGTTAACTGTTCTCTGATTGGTTCACTTAGCTGTCTGTCTAAGCGCAACGGCAGCGCATTCTGGACCAAGCGTTACCAGACTCGCCGCTGGTACAGCGATGAGTCATGGATTCTTCCAGGCAACCCGACGTCCATTACAGAGGACGTGTTACAACATGAGGAATAAAAATAAAATTAACAAAATGCAAATGCTAAGGTATTAATTTACCTCCAAATAGAAAATAAATAAATAAATAAATAAAATAATAATAATAATAATAATAATAATAATAATAATAATAAAATCTATAATAAAATTTATAATAAAATGTATAAAAAAGATAGATAAACATACAAAAAGATAGATAAAAAAAGATAGATGAATCACACGAGACAACCACCCTGAGGTAATCTGCAGACAAAGCCGTAAACCAACTGCAAGGAACGAATCGGGCACTGTGGTGAAACCCGTACAACAATACACAAACTGCACATGTGCGAACACAGAGCCCACATCGGGTACCGACAACTCTACTGCAGCGGCCCGCGGGACGGAAACTGCGCTCCTGTGACGCCGCCTCGCCGGGCCGTGGCGAGTGTGAGCGCCCTCTGCTGCACCGGAATGTGGACCGCTCATACAGGCTCCAATGCAAATGTTTTTGTTCAGCAGTAGCCACATGTGTTTCTTAAAGTGAGACTGTGCAACTTCTAGGACAGGGGTGGGCAAACTTTTTGACTCGTGGGCCACAAAGGATTCTAAAATTTGACAGAAGGGCTGGACCAGGAGCAGGTGGATTTAGTGTTTTGGTTAAAACACTAAAAATAACTTGGGATATGTAGAAAACATTTGCTTTATTTCAATTAAAAATGAACAAAAGCATTACAACAAAATGTCCATCTTTCAAGTCCCACGGTATTTAGCTATTTATTGAAATGACTCTTAAAACACAGAAAATTTAATTAATAAAATACAGCTTTTTTATTACTAACAGTTACTATTTTAAAGCACTGAAAGTTCTGTTCTCCTTGAGGATCTTTCGTTCTTTTGTTGACTTTTGTGGCAAAGTGACGGCTGATATTATATTCTTTAAAAAACGCTACAGTCTCTATACAGCAGCTGATAAATATTCTGTGAAAAAATATTAACTTGTCCACTCCTTATTAAACACTCAACATTCTCTGTCCACTTTTCTTTGCTTAGCTCCGCTCATCTTTACAGGAGGCTGAGGGGTCAAAGAGTAAACACAAACTTGGAGCAAAACGCCGCACCTCAACAAACGTCAATGTATGTAGTGTGCCAGCTATTGGAAAACGCCAGAATTAAAATTAAAACTTTAAAACATTAACAAGGTTTATTAATATAATTTCTTCAAGATCGGCGGGCCGGATTAAGAAGCTTAACGGGTTTAACATTTAAATAAAATGTTAAAGCCGTACCTCTGAACATTCTCCATAGAGAAAGATATTATGCTATACTGTGGAATATTATAGCCAAAGGAACAGCATTTCCATGGAAACAACCTGCAGGAGATAAAAAATGTAACATATTATGCAGGGCTCTCAAGTCTCACACATTGAGAGTGTGACACACACAATTCGACATGTTCACACGGTCACACGCCACACATGGTATTTCTCACGCTGAAATTTTTTATAGCAATTCAAAACTGTAGCCACTGTTCAGAGCGCTTCTGTGCCCAGAAAATCGGTTAAAAGTTAATGCAGGCACCGCGCGTTTTCAGCGAAAAAAAGTCACTCGCGCACCAGTACTCGAGTTGAGCAATCAGCTGTGAGGCCGATAGCACAGCTGATCGGCTGTGCGCGAGCCGCGGGATATTTACGCGGCATTTCCAAGAGAATATGAATCCTTAACTTGCTACGTTAATGCTACGTAAGAAGGAACTCTCGCCTCGGGACACGGGATAAGTTCGGGATATGTCCTTTTCTCCGGAGCTCCGGATTATTAAAGACCGTGACACGTGCAGACATGGATACGAGTGACCGCGTTTTTATGGGTGAGTCATATCAGATTATTTCTGCATCTATTTCGGCACTAAACCAGAACTAAACCAGGACTAAACCAGGTCTAAACCAGGACTAAGCCAAGACTGAACCAGGACTAAACCAGGTCTAAACCAGGATTAAACTGGGACTAAACCAGGACTAAACCAAGACTAAGCCAAGACTAAACCAGATCTAAACCGTGTCTAAACCAGGACTAAACCAAAACTAAACCAGGTCTAAACCAAGACTAAGCCAGGACTAAAACAGGTCTAAACCAGGTCTAAACCAGGTCTAAACCAGGACTAAACCAAGATTGTGTGTGGTAACATATTATCCTGTGCATTATTGAATTATTGAATGATAATATGGACTTTTTGTTATAAAAGCATTTCCATTTTAACAAAGTACCTTCTAATTCTGCCCTGCCCCTGGTTTCATTTTACAACTTGACTACTCACCTCCCCACTCCTCAGGAAAAAAAAATGCCCCCCCCCCCACCCCCCACCCCCCGCTCCACGGAAATCTCACTCCTACCAATCTTCAAAACTTGAGAGCCCTGTATTATGGCTTTAACATTAGGCAACTAATAAAATAAATAAATAAAATAATGGATAGCCAGATACATAATAAATACATGCATAAATAAACATATACAATAAGGTTTAATAATGAGTTTTGCATTAACCCATATTTCCCTACTTCTATGAACACAGCTGCAGTCCAGCTCAGCTCCAGAGCATAGACGCTGTAGAGCAGAGGTCTCCAACCTGTAGCTCAGGAGCTACCAGTAGCTCTCCAGCTCCTTCCAAGTAGCTCGCCAAAAGATTTCTGAATTACAGTGGTACCTCACCTTACGAACGACCCAACAAACGAAAATTCCAAGTTACGAAATGCCTTCACGGTAAATTTTGGGCTCTAGATACGAAAGAAAATTCAAGTTACGAAACGCGAAATCTCAAAAATTCAAATAATGCGCGCTCAGCCACACACATTATACGCTTTTCTCAGACTGGATTTAAACTTTTCTCACATTTGTCTCTGTTTAAACACTCAAACTTTCATAGATTTTCAACAAAATTATTAATAATGAAGTGTGGGGGGAAGGGGGAGGGGGGAGAAAACTGCGCTCTGACACGTGTGATAGTGCAGCATGACCCGGCGCGGGGCTGAGAGGACGAGACCCGTGCTCAAACCGTGCCTCCTCTAAAACGGGATTAAACCAGGTCTGAACCAAGTCTAAACCAGGTCTAAACCAGGATTAAACCACCGCGGCTCTTACCTGCGTTCGTTCATGCGCTCGGACTGCGTGCGGTCCCCTCCTCGCTGCGGTCCCCTCCTCGCTGCTCGCCTCAGCTGTGACTCGTGAGAAACCAGGAAATAGACCCGCACGCGGCGCTTTAATCCACCTGATCTAGTCCTGGTTTAGTCCAGGTTTAGTCCTGGTCCAGTCCAGGTATAGACCTTGTTTAGACCTGGTTTAGTCCACGTTTAGTCCTGGGTCTACAGTCTCTTAGCCAATCAGGACGCAGAACACAGTGTTACACGATAAAAAAAAAAGTTACACTATAAAAAAAAAAAAAAACTTGGAATGGGGCCTTGGAACGAATCAGGCTTTTTCCATTGAAATAGCTACTCAACTTACGAGAAATTCACGTTACGAAACCACTTCTGGAGCGAATTAATTTCGTAAGGTGAGGTACCACTGTATACGTATTATGCTTGAATAACTCAAACTTGATTATGGCAAAGTAGTTCTCTGGTATTTTCGTTCTGTAAAAGTGCAGTAGCTCATTGGAGGAAAAAGGTTGGAGACCCCTGCTGTAGAGGGACATTAATATGAAGTGCTGACATGATCAGTGGCCCATTGCGTGAATGAGAGTCCATGTGGGAATATGGTCGATCTATATTGTCCCATATGATAAAACACATGGAACGTTCATGTTGGCCTGGCCACTAGATGTCCTCATTGCACAAGCCTCAGCCTGAGCTCAGTGCCTCTGGTGAGGGTCACACACTGGTGCTGTGGGGGAAGAGGTGCTTACACGTCACACTTCAGGACCACCACACACTTCTTCCAGATTGCACGTGAAAAGCATAACTTTTGCTTTGCCCTATTTCAGTTCAACTTTAGAGACATATCATGAAGCTCGATGTGATGTAGCAAGGATCATGTAGCGTGGGGTTAATACAAACCAAAAGATCAAAATAAGCAGCTTGACAACAGCAGTTACAGAGAGGTTCAATGTGTTTTCAATATAAAGTGAATAGAAAAACAATGTATTAAACAATGTATTAAAATAATAATTATAATGTAATTAGTTTTCAGCTTTGTTTTTGATGCTCTAACTACTGAAACTCCTGCACCTCTCATCAGGTTTGTCAAGTGTACAGTTTTGTATCATGTTTTTGTTTATTTATGGGGAATAATTGTGTGGGAGCTTGTGGACTGAGCATTGGACAGAACCTTACAACTAACTGTAAGGAGGGATTGAGGGAAAGATCGCTAGATTACTCAAACATGCATGGATGACATCTAAAACCTTGTCAGGGAACAATGTTATAACATTGTATAAAGCTCCAGAAAGACAATTTTGCATTAAAAAATAGGCTATATTACAGTGGTACCTCACCTTACGAAATTCCAAGTTACAAAACGCCTTCACGGTAAATTTTGGTCTCTAGATACAAAAGAAAATTCAAGCTACGAAACGCGAAATTTCAAAAATTCAAATAATGCGCGCTCAGCCACACACATTATACGCTTTTCTCAGACTGAATTTAAACTTTTCTCACATTTGTCTCTCGTTTAAACACTCAAACTTTCATAGATTTTCAACAAAATTATTAATAGTGAAGTGTGGGGGGAAGGGGGAGGGGGGAGAAAACTGCGCTCTGACACGTGTGATAGCGCAGCATGACCCGGCGCGGGGCTGCCAGCAGGTCTAGACCTGGACTAAACCAGGACTAAACCAGGACTAAACCTGGACTAAACCAGGACTGGACCAGGACTAAACCAGGACTAGACCAGGTGGATTAAAGCGCAGCGTGCGGGTCTATTTCCTGGTTTCGTTTCGAGTCACGGCTGAGGTGAGCAGCGAGGGGGACCGCACGCAGTCTGAGCGCATGAACGAACGCATGCAAGAGCCGCGGTGGTCTAGACCAGGTCTAGACCAGGTCTAGAGGAGGTCTAGAGGAGGCACGGTTTGAGCACGGGTCTCGTTCATGCGCTCAGACTGCGTGCGCTCCCCCTCGCTGCTCGCCTCAGCCGTGACTCGAAACAAAACCAGGAAATAGACCCGCGCGCGGCGTTTTAATCCACCTGGTCTAGTCCTGGTTTAGTCCAGGTTTAGTCCAGGTTTAGACCTTGGTCTAGACCTGGTATAGTCCACGTTTAGTCCTGGGTCTACAGTCTCTACGCAGAACACAATGTTACACTATAAAAAAAGTTACACTATAAAAAAAAAAAAAAACTTGGATCGGGGCCTTGGAACGAATCAGGCTTTTTCCATTGAAATAGCTACTCAACTTACGAAAAATTCACATTACGAAACCACTTCTGGAACGAATTAATTTCGTAAGGTGAGGTACCACTGTATTTGTGAGTCCTAAACTCGAACCAGTAGATGTGCTCCACAGCTCCTTCAGAAGTTCAGGGTTAGGGGGTGGTATTTGTGAGGACCTCTGAACCATGTGACCACCATGTCCTGACCATCTCGTGTCTTTGGAGCTTCATGGTAAAAGTGCCTCTCATCTCTGTTGTTGTAAAAGCATTTGAAAATACACAATGGCACAAAGATGCAGCAATATTAGACATTTGTATTCTGTAGCATGGAGAGGTCTAAGGGAGCGTTCATTTAATAAACCATATTATGGACTCTCTACAGCAGATCCATGTGTCCATACCTCTCTCTCTCTTACCCCCCCCACTCTCTTGCTCTCCTCCTTTCTCTCTCTCTCTCTCTCCACATGTTACAGTCAGATAACCTCACCGCTGTTTCCCTGCTGTCAATGTGTTTTCACCAACACATCACCGTTACCTGGACAACCTGGACAGCCCATAATCCATACTCCACGTGCATGCTTATACACATGCACGCTCATTATCTCTCTCTCTCTCTGTCTTGCCCTTTCTACCTTTCTCTGTCTCCCTTCCCCCTCTCGTCCTCCCCCTTTGTCCCTCTGTATCTCTTTTTTCCTCACTGCTGCTCTCTCTCCCTCTCGATACGTCCCTCTGCGCTTTCTCCAGCTGTGTCTTCCTCCTTCTCACTTTGTTTCTCTGACTATCCCCTCCTCTATTCTCAATCTATCCTCTCTCCTTCTCTTTATCCCTGTCTTCCCCTCCCCCTCTCTCTCCCACTCACCCCCTTTCTTTCTCTCCCTCTCTATTTCCTTATCCCCATGTCTCCTGTTCTATCTCTCACCCTCTCTTTTCCTTTGTCACTATCTCTCCTTTTCTTTATCTCCCCCTCTTCCTCCCCCTCTATCCCCTTACCTATGTTTAATAAATAATGATACACTTTTTCTCTCTTTTTCTCTTATCTCTCTCCCTCTCTTTCTCTCTTTTGCCCTTTCTTTTACTCTCTCCCTCTCCATTTCCATCTCCTCCTGTCTCCCTTTCTCTCTCTCTCACACCCTCTCCCTACCGTTCTCTCTCCCTTCCTCTCTTTCCCTATCTTTCTCTCTCCCTTTCTTTATCTATCCTTCTTATAATAATAATAATAATAATAATAATAATAATAATAATAATAATAATAATAATAATAATAATACACTTTTTCTTTCCCTTTCTCTCTCCCCTTCTTTCTGTGTACCCTCCCCCCTCCCCTCTCTCTCTCCCTCCCTCCCTCTCTTCATATGTTCCTTTTTCTCTGAATGTGCCAATTGCATTTACAAACAATATGCCGCTCCACTTTTGGTGTTTTGCAATTCAAAATGGCCCAAGCACAGGATCTGGGAGTGCGAGGCAAGGCGGAGGCTCAGGTCTTTGTATGCGCTGTGTGCATATTTCTATCTGATTACATCTATCTGGCCTATGCTCCCTGATAATAAGCAACACTACACTGGGTTTGATGGGGCAGATAAAATATTGTATTATCAGACAATTGTAGAGTTGTATATTGATATGCAAAATTAGAATATACTGTCTATAGTAAGGTTGCCAAAAAATCAAAAACAGATACTGATCAATAAAACTACTATACAGTGGTACCTCACCTTACGAAAGACCCAACAAAGAAAATTTCAAGTTACGAAACGCGAAATCTCAAAAATTCAAATAATGCGCGCTCAGCCACACACATTATACGCTTTTCTCAGACTGAATTTAAACTTTTCTCACATTTGTCTCTGTTTAAACACTCAAACTTTCATAGATTTTCAACAAAATTATTAATAGTGAAGTGTGGGGGGAAGGGGGAGGGGGGAGAAAACTGCGCTCTGACACGTGTGACTCGGCGCGGGGCTGCCAGCAGGTCTAGACCTGGACTAAACCAGGACTAAACCTGGACTAAACCAGGACTGGACCAGGACTAAACCAGGACTAAACCAGGACCAAACCAGGACTAGACCAGGACTAGGCCAGGACTAGGCCAGGACTAAACCAGGACTAAACCAGGACTAAACCTGTGCGCGGCGCTTTAATTCACCTGGTCTAGTCCTGGTTTAGTCCTGGTTTAGTCCTGGTCCAGTCCTGGTTTAGTCCAGGTCTAGACCTGGTTTAGTCCTGGTTTAGTCCAGGTTTAGTCCTGGTCCAGTCCTGGTTTAGTCCAGGTCTAGACCTGCTGGCAGCCCCGCGCCGGGTCATGCTGCGCTATCACACGTGTCAGAGCGCAGTCTTCTCCCCCCTCCCCCTTCCCCCCACACTTCACTATTAATAATTTTGTTGAAAATCTATGAAAGTTTGAGTGTTTAAACGAGAGACAAATGTGAGAAAAGTTTAAATCCAGTCTGAGAAACCAATCAGGACGCAGAACACAATGTTACACTATAAAAATTTACACTATAAAAAAAAAAACTTGGATCGGGGCCTTGGAACGGATCAGGATTTTTCCATTGAAATAGCTACTCAACTTACAAATTTTTCACGTTACGAAACCACTTCTGGAACAAATTAATTTCGTAAGGTGAGGTACCACTGTATACTAATTTGAGCAGGTATCGAAATGAGCCTTTTGTGAATAGCTTTAGAATGATCTTGAGCTGTATACAAGTACACAAGTACACAAGTACACAAGTACACAAGTATAAGAGCACATAATGGACCACTATGGAACATATCTGGACTGCTGAGGAATTACACAGATATAAGGACCCATGGGAATAGAAAAAAAAGTACTACCATTAAAAGTGGAAAGTCACATTCTATTGTCTAAATAAAGTGTTTTTTATTATCGGAATCTGTATAGAGGATGGAGTCTATTCCTTGGTAGTAGTTTTAGTATCGTGTCAACACTAATTCATATAATATATTGTAAGTATAGTCAGAAAACATGCATTAGTTTAGTATAAAAACACCTGTTTACAAATGAATGCAAGCTGGATGAATTAATGCTATATTGTGGAACATTCCAGGTTAAATGGCCCATATTATGCACTTTTCTGAATTGTTCTTTCTTTGATGTTGATTGCTATGTTGTAAACTCACAAACCATGCATATACATTATTTTGTCAAACAGAAAACCCTCTGCACCAGATTGTGATGTCATGATACAGGACGTACTCAACTGTATACACTTTCACTAAAATCATTTGGATCATTTCAACCCTGGAATTGCCCATCTCTACTGAACAAAAGGTAAAAGGAGCCGTTAACTTCAAAACTTTATGACATTAGAAGTTGGAACAGAGCACTTTGAGCTTTGGAGATGTAGACAGACTAATAAACCAGGATTACTGTGTGAATTAACCAAAACACAACTCCAGGTATGTTTTTGACAAGGTAACAGCATTATATATACTTATATATATATATATATACAACCCCTTTGCCAGTAATGTGTTGTTTTATTGTAGATTCATTGACGATATCCTAATGGGTTTTGTAGGCAATCACGGCTTTTAAAGGTCCCATGGCATGAAATTTTCACTTTCTGAGGTTTTTGAACGTTAATGTGAGCTCCCCTACCCTGTTTAGCCCCCCCCATGGTTAAAAGTTGTGAAATGTCTAAACTGAGCATTTGCGATCCTTTTCTGCGTTACAAAAAATCGGAGCTCAAACGGGCGATTTCAAACAAGGCACCTTGTTGACGTCAGATCGAAAAAAGAAATGCAAATGCAGTTCCACCCCCGTCTGTCTGTACTCAGCGTCTCTGTAAATCACGCCCAGAGAGTTTGGACTGCGAATGCGCTAGGCAATGCGAAATGCGTTTTTTTATTTGCCTGGAGGCACGTCCGAGTGTTTCTAGGCTCGGAAGTCCTTTATCTGAGCCTCTGGACCTTTGAACAGCAGTGGTTTAATTTTATTTTCTGTGGAAATGTGTTTATTTTTCAATGGAACGCTTCAAATCTCTCCCCCCGTGCAAAAACAAGGAAATGGATCAGCTGAGAGCTGAGAGCGAGAGCGGAGAGTTTGGCCACGCCCCCACCCTCTACCATAGGCCAGCTCTTTTCTCCTCATTTGCATTCAAGCAACAACGCCCATTATGGAGTGTTCAGAGAGAGAAAAATGACTCTTTCTCATCTTATCTCTGTTTCTCATGCACTGAGTGTTGATTTTGAAGAAGGATTCATTTACAGTATTAGGGAACCATTAAGGAGCCATATAAAAGCATCAAGAAGTACCATGTCATGGGACCTTTAAGGACTATATTAATAAGACGTACTCCAACCTGCATTTTACAATGGAATACAATCAACATAGTATCCATTTTCTGGACCTGTTAATAACAGTAAACAGTGAGAGATGATTGGATACTTCAATTTTTCAAAAAGAAACAGACAGAAACACAATAATGCATGTCAGTAGCTTCCACCCTAACCATCTAATTGACAATATTCTCTATGGACAATTTATTAGACTCAAGAGAATATGTAGTAGGGAAGAGGACTTTGTGTTAAAGGCTCAGGAAATGTCTGAACATTTCAAACAAAGGGGGTACAGTCAGTCTCTGATTGATAGAGCCATGGAGAAAGTTAACCAAAAGGAGAGAAGAGAACCTTTACATCCTCAACCCGCTCAATGTCACCTTTTTATCACAGTATTCGACGGCTTCAAAACAAGTGAAAAAGATCATTAATAAGCACTGGGGTATACTAGACTGTGACCCAACCTTAAGTCACTTATCCTCCCACAGACCACGCTTCTGCTTCAAAAGAGGAAAAAACATTACAGACATAGCGGTGAACTCCATGTATACACAACCCATTCAACACAGTTGGCTCTCCCAACAAATCCAGGGCAATCACAGATGTGGAAGATGTGCATATAGTGCTAACACAATAAACACAAAAAACATTCAACCATCCATATTCTGGAAAGACTTATAACATTAAGGACTTTATCAATTGTTCTTCTACTCATGTCATTCATGTGCTTATATGCCCTTGTGGCCTGATGTATGTGGGCCACACTAAACGTAATCTTAAATTAAGATTTGCTGAACACAAGGCAGCTATTAGAAACAACTATTTTGATTACGCTATAGAGATATAGATATAGAGATAGATTATAGAGAAATAAATCATGGTTCTGCTGCCTCCCTGAGGTTTGTTGGCATTGAAACAGCGCCACCTAATCCTAGGGGGGGGGATTTTAAAGATCCCATGACATGGTACTTCTTGATGCTTTTATATGGCTCCTTAATGGTTCCCTAATACTGTAAATGAATCCTTCTTCAAAATCAACACTCAGTGCATGAGAAACAGAGATAAGATGAGAAAGAGTATTTTTTCTCTCTCTGAGGAGGCCATAATGGGCGTTGTTGCTTGAATGCAAATGAGGAGAAAAGAGATGGCCAATAGTAGAGGGTGGTGGCGTGGCCAAACTCTCCGCTCTCCTGCTCTAGCTCTCAGCTGATCCATTTCCGTGTTTTTCCAGGGGGGAGAGATTTGAAGCGTTCCATTGAAAAATAAACACATTTCCACAGAAAATAAAATTAAACCACTGCTGTTCAAAGGTCCAGAGGCTCAGATAAAGGACTTCCGAGCCTAGAAACACTCGGACGTGCCTCCAGGCAAATAAAAAAACGCATTTCGCATTGCCTAGCGCATTCGCAGTCCAAACTCTCTGGGCGTGATTTACAGAGACGCTGAGTTCAGACAGACGGGGGTGGAACTGCATTTGCATTTCTTTTTTCGATCTGACGTCAATAAGGTGCCTTGTTCAAAATCGCCCGTTTGAGCTCTGATTTTTTGTAACGCAGAAAAGGATCGCAAATGCTCAGTTTAGACATTTCGCAACTTTTAACCATGGGGGGGGGGCTAAACAGGGTAGGGGAGCTCACATTAACGTTCAAAAACCTCAGAAAGTGAAAATGTCATGCCATGGGACCTTTAAGGAGGGAAGCCTACTGGATTAATGAACTGTCAACTATTAAACCTGGTGGACTAAATGAAGCAGAGGATTTGAGCTGCTTTTTGTAAATAATTACTTGTAAATATTGCTTGTGGGGTGTGTAAATAGTGTCTTAATATATTCATGTTGCGGTTGTGCGATTGTCCATTTCTGAAGACTCTACACTGGTCAGTGTGGTGTAAGGTTTACTTGTGATATTTTAAAACATTTTTTCTATATATTTTATGCACACTGAATGTTATGTCTGTTTTTCTACTGTATATATGTAATATATATTGCATAAAAAAATATGACTTTAAGTAAAGGAACATGTATGGATGGTATTTAGTCACACCTGGCACTACTCGGGCGAACCTGATGACGCTGTAGAAGCGAAACGCATTGTTCACTCTAAGCCCAATAAAGGAATAAGAGTAAAGTCAAGCGAGTGTGCAGTAAACTTCTTTTTTTCTAGCATTATAATATAACTTAAAGGTCACAAGAGTCAATTTTATGTAATTTAGAACTTTTAAACATCTTCATGAAAACATCAGGTAGCAGAAAATTACACCATGTGGCTTTAAATGTTGTATTCCTTTAGCTGGATTGGATCAGCCAAACATCAGATCAGTATTTTGACACTCTTACAGATAATTCTTTGTATAACTTGCTCCTCTTTGTAGGTCGTACCTTTGTTTTGGTGCATGCGTATCTCCATATGCGCAGGAGCGGATGCCTCAGATGGAGGTTGCGGTAATGGCTCCACAAAGGTTAGGATTCGGGGGGCAGGATGTAACATGTGCGGCGCTTAAAGGTCACCCCACCGCACTATCACATTATCTTGCTGCCATTTCACAACACTTTGTCTGATTGATTTTTCAAAATAAAACCTCCTATTCCTCATGTTCTTGGCTGTGCATCACAAACATACTTACTTCCTGATGTCATGTGATAATTGAAGAAGTGCTCCACTTTGTTTTTACACTTCATATACCTTTATGAGAGTCATCTGAATGATTTCAGCTCTGGAACTGCCGATCTCTTTTGAACTAAAGGTCACCATTAAAGATCCCATGACATGGTACTTCTTGATGCTTTTATATGGCGCCTTAATGGTTCCCTAATACTGTAAATGAATCCTTCTTCAAAATCAAGCCTCAGTGCATGAGAAATGACTCTGACTGTCTTCATGAGGCTAAATATGTCTCTAAAACACTTTATTCTGGGCGTTGTTGCTTGGATGCAAATGAGGAGGACAGAGACAGGCCAGTGCAGTGGGTGGGGGTGTGGCCAAATACTCCGCTTTTTCCTGCATTAGCGGTGCGCTGCTGCGCTGGCCCCACTTCCGCGTTTAAAGGTCCCATGGCATGAAATTTTCACTTTCTGAGGTTTTTGAACGTTAATGTGAGCTCCCCTACCCTGTTTACCATGGCTAAAAGTTGCGAAATGTGTAAACTGAGCATTTCCGGTCCTTTTCTGAGAAAAAAACACAGCTCAAACGGGCGATTCTGAACAAGGAAACTTTCTGACGTCACACGGAAAATGCAGTTCCACCCTCCATCTGTCTGTTACACTCTCTGTAAATCACGCCCAGAGAGTTTGGACCGCGAATGAGCTACGCAATGCGAAATGCGTTTTTTTTATTTGCCTGGAGGCACATTAGAGTGTTTCCAGGCTCGGAAGTCCTTTATCCGACCCTCTGGACCTCTGAAACAGCAGTGGTTTAATTTTATTTTCTGTGAAAATGTGTTTTTTTCATTGAAACAGCTCTCCTTTCTTCCTCTGCGCTTAAAACACGGAAGTGGGGCCAGCACACAGCGCACTGCTAAAACAAGGAACCAGTGGCGCATTTGGCTCCCCCCACCCGCTGCTCTGACCTATCTCTGTCCTTCTCATTTGCATTCAAGCAACAACGCCCAGAATGAGGTGTTCGGAGAGAAATTTTTTGACCATGTCTGTGTACATGGGTCTTTCTCATGCACTGAGTCTTAATTTTGAAGAAGTATTAATTTACAGTATTAGGGAACCATTAAGGCACCATATAAAAGCATCAAGAAGTACCATGTCATGGGACCTTTAAGCGCGGAGGAAGATATGAGATGATTTCCATAAAAAAAAAACACTATTTCCACATAAAATAAAATTAAACCACTGCTATTTCAGAGGTTCGGAGGCTCGGATAAAGGACTTCCGAGCCTGGAAACACTCTCATGTGTCTCCAGGCAAATAAAAAAACGCATTTCGCATTGCGTAGCTCGTTTGCGGTCCAAATTTTCTGGGCGTGATTTCCGGAGACGGTCGGTAGACATCCAGACGGGGGTGGACCTGCATTTGCATTTTTTCTTGAATGTGACGTCAGAAACTTCCCTTGTTCAGAATCGCCTGTTTGGGCTATCTTTTTTTCAAACGCGGAAAAGGATCGCAAATGCTCAGTTTACACATTTCGCAAGTTTTAGCCATGGGGAAAGCCCTAAACAGGGTAGGGGAGCTCACATTAACGTTCAAAAACCTCAGAAAGTGAAAATTTCATGCCATGGGACCTTTAAATACTGCAATCCCAGCTCGTTCTCCAGCAGTTTAGCTCTCCCCTCACTAAACTCAACCTGATACCAACCACTGTAAAACTGCTTTTCTGTGGAATTAGCTGTCTGGACCACCACAGCACATCACAGCAGACACCCAAATTGACGTCACCGGGGCTATCTGTTTGGCGTGCTCTCCACTTCCAAATGACTAAAGTAGAAAAGTATTACTGACAATTACAGTGCAATTCTGAGACTGGTGTGTCGGCTCTCCTCCGCCGCCCACCATAATGCCCACCAATCACTCTGTTTCAGAAAATTGCTGCTAACCATGGCAAGCATCTCGCTGCACTTAAGGTTGGGCAGGTGGGTGCTCCGAGAACACAGCACCACCTGGACGCACGCAGCGGTGCAACAATTAAAAAATCAATTTACCGTCAGAAAGCAGCAGTGACTAATTAGAGTAGTGCGGGCCAGAGAAGCTTTCTGCACCCTTCTCCCAACCCCCAAGCATTGTTTTTCATCCACAACTTACAAGCTTGTGAAATGGTAATGCGTTGGTAAATAGACTATTATGCAGGGAGCCTTGGTGAGATGGATTTTCCCAAATGGAGGCAGAGGAAGTGTCTACCCAGAGCATGTGATCAGATGTGGGGTGAGTGGGGTGTGGAGAGGTGAGGACTTCGCTAGTCTGGATATGAGCAAGTCACAGTTAAACCATGAAATATTAAAGGTTCTTTTTTCATGCAAAATTGACTCACGTGTCCTTTTAGTCATGTTAGAAAGTTACCTTCTCAAATGTACACACATTTACACATGTTTGAGTCATCCTGCATTATAAGAGTGTCTACATTTCAAAGCTGAAAATGCTCTGTTCTACCTTGTGATAGTTCATAGTTCATAGTTAGCTTTATTGTCAAAAAAACATATGTACACGACATAGAGTGAATTGAAATTTCGTTTCCCCCGAGCAAAACAGAGACAGTGATAGTGACGGCCAGGGAAGGGGGGAATGTGCGTGTCGCCATCTTGGACAAACAATATTCACCAACATATTACGACAAAAACAATGGGACAGGGGGGTATTCCATCAACGTCGCTAAACATAGCAGCGCTTAAGCGGTTAAAGATCCCATGACATGGTACTTCTTGATGCTTTTATATGGCTCCTTAATGGTTCCCTAATACTGTAAATGAATCCTTCTTCAAAATCAACACTCAGTGCATGAGAAACAGAGATAAGATGAGAAAGAGTATTTTTTCTCTCTCTGAACAGTCCATTATGGCCGTTGTTGCTTGAATGCAAATGAGGAGAAAAGAGCTGGCCTATAGTAGAGGGTGGGGGCGTGGCCAAACTCTCCGCTGTCGGCTCTGAGCTCTCAGCTGATCCATTTCCGTGTTTTTGCACGGGGGGAGATATTTGAAGCGTTCCATTGAAAAATAAACACATTTCCACAGAAAATAAAATTAAACCACTGCTGTTCAAAGGTCCAGAGGCTCAGATAAAGGACTTCCGAGCCTAGAAACACTCGGACGTGCCTCCAGGCAAATAAAAAAACGCATTTCGCATTGCCTAGCGCATTCGCAGTCCAAACTCTCTGGGCGTGATTTACAGAGACGCTGAGTACAGACAGACGGGGGTGGAACTGCATTTGCATTTCTTTTTTCGATCTGACGTCAATAAGGTGCCTTGTTCAAAATCGCCCGTTTGAGCTCCGATTTTTTGTAACGCAGAAAAGGATCGCAAATGCTCAGTTTAGACATTTCGCAACTTTTAACCATGGGGGGGGGGGGCTAAACAGGGTAGGGGAGCTCACATTAACGTTCAAAAACCTCAGAAAGTGAAAATTTCATGCCATGGGACCTTTAAACTTAAGCCTGAAGTCGTTCCACTAATGAAGTTTAGCTGCGCCTCAGTGGCGATAACTTCAGCCAGGCCTATCCAGTCTTGGACTAGGCACGTGCACGGGGGACGTAAGAAGCCCAGAACAAGTGATTGTCGAAAACACGACCCTGTTGAAGATTCGAGCTGATTATTTCAGCGCATCAGAACAGAAGTTGCTTTTGGAGCTCTGTAACACACTTGCAATAACCAAGGCGAGAGACATGGCGTGGCAGAAGATCGCCGACCGCTTTAATGCGTAAGTTAACTTCTATAACAGTGCTGAATGTTAAGTTTTTAAAGTATGGTTTTACCATCGGTATCAAGACAAGTCTGTGGGGGAGAGGACTCGCTACGGTTTGTCACGTGGGAGATCTGAGTTCGATACTCAAGGAGAGCAGTTGATGTCATAAAATGTTTATATTCATATTTGTAGAGCAGTCTTGTCAGTTTTTATTTCTCTTTACTGTGTAAAAGTATTTGCACCAACTAATATGTTAAATACTGTTGAAATGGTACCTTAATTTAATTTAAAATGAACAGTAGCTACCAAGCCACAGGAGGTGGGAGCCCCCCTCAAAACCTTTCACCTGCAGAGGAGCTGCACTGGCCCTAAACCGGGGTCGCCCACTGGTGGAGGTAATTGAAGGAGGGACCCCATCAAAGATCCTTCCTGCGAGTTCTCGTGAAGAGTATATTCAAGGTATTCTCTAGACTAATGCTTGCCTCAGCTGTGATCCAAGCATTTGTATTTTTTAATAGTATGCTTGTGTTACTGAAGATGGCATACATTTGCTGGACCCTCCTCAGCATTCCTCCAGCAGTGCCTTGCCTGACCCTCAGCAGTCCTCCAGCAGTGGCCTCACACCAGAATGTCATACCTAATGTCTTTTATTGTTTTATGCCTATTGATGGAAATTGATGAATAGGATTTCATTAAAAAGGCTTCCACAGCATCTCTGAAGCAAATTTGTTGAATCATTGAAATGTTGTATCATGGAGTGTGTCTGTTATTTGGCTACATTTTGTTTTAAAAGTAAAGTTTTACCTGTAACTGTATTCTTTGATAGAGATGTCACATAAAATATAAAGTGTCAATGTCGTCAAGTGAGAGTGATGTTAGGCCCAGCTGATATAAGTTCTATGATGATATGAATAATTGTAGGTTAAATGGCATTCATTCACATTTGTGTAATGTGTGGCAAATGTAAGTTGGTGAAAATATAATAAATATATGTCTTGCGCATGAATACCGTCAGCAATAAGAATCAAACCCTGGACTTCCACATGACATACACAGCACTTAACCACTCAGCCAATGGTATTCTCCATGACAACTATGGAATTCTTTTATCTGACAAGATCGTAACAACAGTGCTTCAAAAGAATATTACTGGAAATTTGTCAAAACTGACCAAGAACGTAAGGTAAATTTCTTTTTTTTGCTGATATTGTCACCCTTGTTTTCGGACAACACAGATATTCAAGCGGGGACTGTGCGGAACTGTTTGTTTGACACTCTGTTTATTTCAGGTATGTATTCTTTGCAACAGTGCCTGATTAAGCCTGATCGTTAGCCTGCCCAGGACCAGGCTAGCTCAGAGGCCTATGTTGCCCCAGTAACTCAGCAGAGATTAATGTTCGCAAGAGTCATGGAACCAAACTGTCGCTAAAAAGAAATTAGCCGGGCTTTGAGCTTAGCGGCTTTGATGGAATACCGCCTCAGCCCTTACCTGGACCAGTCCCTACCTGGACGACTGAGGGATTCTTCACGTGATACCCCTCAGGTAAAACAGGGCAGAACAGAATATTGATTAAATTGATTCAAAACTGAAGCTGAGGTGTTTACATAATACAGTAGTACCTCACCTTACGAAAGACCCAACAAACGAAAATTTCAAGTTACAAAACGCCTTCACGTTAAATTTTGGTCTCTAGATACGAAAGAAAATTCAAGTTACGAAACGCGAAATCTCAAAAATTCAAATAATGCGCGCTCAGCCACACACATTATACACTTTTCTCAGACTGGATTTAAACTTTTCTCACATTTGTCTCTCGTTTAAACACTCAAACTTTCATAGATTTTCAACAAAATTATTAATAGTGAAGTGTGGGGGGAAGGGGGAGGGGGGAGAAAACTGCGCTCTGACACATGTGATAGCGCAGCATGACCCGGCACGGGGCTGCCAGCAGGTCTAGACCTGGACTAAACCAGGACTGGACCAGGACTAAACCTGGACTAAACCAGGACTAAACCTGGACTAAACCAGGACTAGACCAGGACTAGACCAGGACTAGACCAGGTGGATTAAAGCGCCGCGCGCGGGTCTATTTCCTGGTTTCGTTTCGAGTCACGGCTCAGGCGAGCAGCGAGGGGGACCACACGCAGTCTGAGCGCATGAACGAACCAGGTCTAGACCAGGTCTAGACCAGGTCTAGAGGAGGTCTAGAGGAGGTCTAGAGGAGGTATAGAGGAGGCACGGTTTGAGCACGGGTCTCGTTCATGCGCTCAGACTGCGTGCGGTCCCCCTCGCTGCTCGCCTCAGCCGTGACTCGAAACGAAACCAGGAAATAGACCCGCACGCGGCGCTTTAATCCACCTGGTCTAGTCCTGGTTTAGTCCTGGTTTAGTCCAGGTTTAGTCCTGGTTTAGTCCAGGTTTAGACCTTGGTCTAGACCTGGTATAGTCCACGTTTAGTCCTGGGTCTACAGTCTCTACGCAGAACACAATGTTACACTATAAAAAAAAAGTTACACTCTAAAAAAAAAACTTGGATCGGGGCCTTGGAACGAATCAGGCTTTTTCCATTGAAATAGCTACTCAACTTATGAAAAATTCACGTTACGAAACCACTTCTGGAACAAATTAATTTCGTAAGGTAAGGTACCACTGTACATGTCAGAGTGAGCCAAATTCATATGTCCATTGTTTATAGTGTGCTGTGATAAAGCTGCAACTGTGACCTTGGAAGTGTCGTGCAGGAGGAGCAGAGTCAAAACAAAGAGAGTCCAGTTGATTCAGATTTTCAAGGAGAATGGACGTAGAGTGTTTAAACTCAGTACATTTGTTGAGGAGGTAATCCTGAGAATGAGCCTGACTAAAGCCCCACACACACACACACACACACACACACACACACACACACACACACACAGCTGTCAGTTTTTTGCTCGCAACCCACCTCAGTTTCTGCCGTGGGTGGATTTGTGGGGGAAAATGACAGGTTTTTTGGTCCCAGTTCGCCCCATCACGCCCCACTCAAGTACACAGCTCAAGTACAAAGCTCATGTGATGGACAGTGGAAGTGATGTGTTCCTCTGGATCTTCCTGATGTGAGTGTGGAAACAGCATTCACATCATTGCTGAGTCACAGGGATAAGAGGCTTGTCCTGGAGCAGAGGGCAGAGCCGCTCTGAGTCTGTCCCTAGTGAGAGCCACCTTCCCCTGGCTGCTCCTCCATTAACTCCAGCCTCCAAGGCCCCCAGCCTCCAAGGCCCATCCACTCAGCCAGCTGCTCCCCCATCATCGCTCTGCTCATGTCTCAAAAACACTGGCACCATTTCCTTTCACTTTTGACCTTGTGTGTATTTGAAATCAGATGTCAGCTCCAAAATGAACCAGTCCAAACAACGGAAAGGTGTTTGTCTTCATAATATTTCACACTTCAAATTCTAGCTTCTTTAGTTTTAGTTACCATAAATTTTATATAGTTTTTCATGACACTCAGAGTTGCTTTACAATTTTGTGTGCTTTCATTCACTCCATTCTGGGTGGTAATATTACTGTAGTCATGGGGACAGACTGATAGAAGCAAAGCTGCAAATTAGTGCAATCGGCAATAAGACCAATGATATGACAAAACGCAGCAGACAGACTTCACGGATATGTTTTATATTTTAGAAAAACATCCAGTGTGTCGAGTCTTAACTTAAGCACTGTCCCTGTGCTGGCTGCACCTAAAGACTCCACAGGAGATAATTTCATCATGATCTGCATACACTGGTGTGTGAATCTGTGTGTGAATGGGTGAGTGGTTCCTTGTTGGAAAGCGCTTGGAAAGGGTGCCTTGAAGGTGGAAAAGTGCTATATAAAGATGTGACAATTTATCTTAGAATATTTTAATTTTTATACAAGTAAGTAAGTAAACTTTATTTATATAGCACCTTTCACAGATAAAATCACAAAGTGCTTTACAGAGTGCAAATAAAATAGATAAAATACAAAACAACAATAATAAATGATAAAACAGGTAAATAAGACAAAGAGTAGTCAAATTAACTAAAAGCTTGCCTGAATAAAAGTGTCTTTAGCTGCTTTTTAAAGGAATCAACAAATTCAGCCACACGGAGAGACAGAGGCAGGGCATTCCACAGTCTAGGGGCCACTGCCTGAAAGGACAGGTCACCTCCAGTTTTAAACCGGGTCTTAGGGACCTTCAGGAGGTTTTGGCCAAAAGACCGGAGGGAGCGGCCAGAGGTGTAAGGAATCAACACCTCTGAGATGTATTCAGGGGCCTGTCCATTAAAAGCTCTAAAAGTCAAGACTAAAATTTTAAAATCAATTCTAAATTTGACAGGTAGCCAATGTAAAACAGATAAAACCGGAGTGATGTGTGCCCTTCTGTTGGTTCCTGTTAGAAGCCTTGCTGCAGCATTCTGGACAAACTGGAGACGAGTGAGTGCAGATTTGTTAAAACAAGTAAAAAGAGAATTACAATACTCTAAACGAGAAGAAATAAAAGCATGGATAATCAATTCCAGATCAGATTTAGATAATATTGCACTCAGTTTAGAGATAGATCTCAGATGGTAAAAGCAGTTTTTGACCAAATGTCTTGAATGGCCGTCCAGGGACATTGACTGGTCAAATAGAACACCAAGGATTCTAAGGCTCGGCTGAGAAGAGGAGCCCAGAGAAACCAGGTGTTGCTTGATCAGAGGAACTTTCTGTTCAGGAGTAATGATCAGAGTTTCAGTTTTCCTATAATTTAATTGAAGACAGTTGTGAGCAAGCCAGTCATTAATAAATGAGACACAATTTAATAGCTCAGCCAACTTATGAAACTCTGAATCATTGAAGGAGCAGTACAATTGGATGTCATCAGCATACAAATGGTAAGACACATTTTTGAAGGTGCTTATAATTTTACCGAGAGGGCTGATGTACAAAAGGAACAGAATTGGGCCTAGGACTGAGCCCTGAGGGACACCGTGCAACAGGGGAGTGACTTCAGACATTATATTATTCACAAACATGGCAAAAGTTCTGTTGGTCAGGTAAGAAGAAAACCATGAAAGAACAGTCCCAGAAATTCCTATTTCATTTTGCAGTCGACATAACAGTATTTTGTGGTCAACAAGACAAACTGATTAATGCAATGAAGTGAAAAGAAATAGATAAAATGCTACTATTAGCGGCACGGTGGCTGAGTGGCTAACGCTCATGCTTCACAGCGAGAAGGTTCCGAGTTCGATCCCCGGGTTGCCTGGGTCTTTCTGTGTGGAGTTTGCATGTTCTCCCGTGTCTGGGTGGGTTTCCTCCGGGCACTCCGGTTTCCCCCATCAACCCAAAACATGCACCATAGGTAAAATCCTCCAGCCTCCAGTCCTGACCAAACCGAAGCAAGAAGATCATGGTGATGGTCCCCGGGCGCAGTAATGTGCTGCCCACTGCTCCTAATAACAGGATGGGTTAAATGCAGAGAAGAATTTCTCCAGTGTGAGATCAATAAAGTTGCTTCTTCTTCTGCTTCTTCTTCTTATTAACCCATTGTAAAGTAAATGTAACATGCTGTATTTATCAACAGGTCCTCCACCCCTGGCACTGGCCCCCCAGCCCTGGTGCTGGCCCTCCACACCTGGTGCTCACTGGTATGCCACACCTGGTACTGTTTTTTCACACCTGGTAGACACTGGTGACACATGATGGTCACATGATCATGAGGAGCTTCTATGGGCCTTCTCAGCCTTGATATCAGACACAGAATTCTCTCAATGAAAATGGGGACAAAACCGCTTTTTGATTTTCTTATACACACATTCAAAATGATCTTCAGAATAAGAAATACATTAAATATGTACTATGTCACTTTTCTGATCCAGGGTTTGGTACCTTGTAGTCTCCATGGAGATGTTCTTGCTTTGCTTTCATGCTTCACTGTATGGCTTTAAACAAATGTATCTCACATACTGTATATTCAGCAGGTCAGCTGATCAGCTATGTTCAGCTTTTTGTTGTTGTTGTTGTCATCTGCTTGTCTCCATTGAGATTACATAAACACAATGTCAAACTGTGGAATATTCCAGGCAAAGAAATATGATTTCCATGGAGACAAGTAGGTGGCAGAATCTCCATCTAATGCAGTGCTTCTCAAATAGTGGGGCGGGCCCCCCTGGGGGGGCGTGGCGTGATGCCAGGGGGGGCGCGTATGACCCTGGGAAACATGTTTTTTTGCTGTACTGTACTAGAACTAAGTGTAATTGCACATCAACAACAGTAGTTGGCAGTGGCGTTCTCACATGCGATTTACGCACAGTCTCACCATTAACAGAACATCCTCTGTCACAGAAAAAACACGTATATTCCACTGAGTCGTGTCCTTTAGTCCGACAGAAGCTGACGCATCAGTGGCACAAGGAGAGAGCGTTTTTTTTTCAGTGGTTTTAGCTTATGCAAATGAGGTGGTTTTAAGTTTCATTTCTGTAAAACGTAAACAAATGTGTGCAAAGCTGCATTAAAAACACATTAATATTTGAGTCCTCAGTGCAGTCTTTGTTGTAAGTTTCTTTCTTTTTTTTCTGTTTATAATGTTAATAAAAGGATACAATGGTGTTCTCATAACAATTTTCTAGACAAATAATACTATTTATAGTCGCGCGCAGGAAGGGAGGCGTGAAATTTTTTCTTCTTCCTAGGGGGGGCGTCACAGAAAATAATTGAGAAGCACTGATCTAATATGATACATCAAACCTTAAAAGTGATCACTGTTTGAGTCCAGGATACAATATAGTACAATAGCCAGCATATGCAGCTCCCTTTCTCCTTCCTCCCTGAGCTGTAGGTGGGTGGCGCTGTAGAGTGGCACCACCTGTCCACGCATACAGGAATCCCTATTAGCCATCCCGCTGGGCCCCTGCCTTCCCCACCGTTCTAATTGTTGTGGAAATATGTATTTATGTCAGGCGCATCCCAACACCTGTCTCTCCAGCTCTGGCAGGAGAAAAACGTGCATTCTGTGATAAAGTGTTGACAATGTGTTATTGTGCGGCAGGTGTGCGGTTGGTTTAAAGGACTTATTAAAGGTCCCATGACATGGTACTTCTTGATGCTTTTATATGGCTCCTTAATGGTTCCCTAATACTGTAAAGGAATCCTTCTTCAAAATCAACACTCAGTGCATGAGAAAGAGAGATAAGATGAGAAAGAGTCATAAATGTCACTCTGGAACACTCCATTATGGGCGTTGTTGCTTGAATGCAAATGAGGAGGACAGAGATGGCCTATAGTAGCGGGTGGGGGCGTGGCCAAACTCTCCACTCTTTCCTTTTCAGCTGTGCCCTGTGCGCTCTGACCCACTTCCGTGTTTTTGCACGGAGGGAGAGATGAGAAGCCTTCCATTGAAAAATAAACACATTTCCACAGAAAATAAAATTAAACCATTGCTGTTTCAGATATCCACAGGCTCAGATAAAGGACTTCCGAGCCTAGAAACACTCGCAAGTTCCTCCAGGCAAATAAAAAAAAACGTATTTCGCATTGCGTAGCTCCTCCGCAGTCCAAACTCTATGTGCGTGATTTACAGAGACGCTGAGTACAGACAGACGGGGGTGGAACTGCATTTGCATTTCTTTTTTCGAGCTGACGTCAATAAGTTTCCTTGTTCAAAATCGCCCGTTTGAGCTCTGATTTTTTCAAACGCAGAAAAGGATCGCAAATGCTCAGTTTAGACATTTCGCAACTTTTAGCCATGGGGGGGGGGGGGCCTAAACAGGGTAGGGGAGCTCACATTAACGTTCAAAAACCTCAGAAAGTGAAAATTTCATGCCATGGGACCTTTAACAGGCCAGTCCAATGGCTGTATCAAATAACCCATGACACAAGGAAGAGCTCCTCTATGATTTAAAGAAGACTGCTGTGCTTGGGCCTGCTATATAGTTATAATCTATGACATCTCTGGATCATGATGTTATAATTTGCAATTAAATCACAATATTCACATATAATTACTTACTTTGTCCATATTTCTCCTGTTGGAGTAGATTTTCGAATTCTAAATTATGAAATTGATAAGCGGGTCCCTCAGCGCAATTGGCTTTTTTCTCCGCTAGGGGCAATTGCCCAGGTGGCCCCCGTCAAAGAACGCCCCTGAGTCCAGTTATATTCAACTTTTCAAAATGCATATAATCTCAAAGCTGGTTCTTACTCTGATACTTACTGCATGCAACAGCGCAATTACAATTTACATTAGGCGCTGACTCTGAGAGGCATTCAACTGCACAAGGTAAGAAACAGCCAGACAAATAACAGAATGGTGTGAAAACATGTCATTGTTAGCTAGGACCAAAAACTTCACTCTGGTCTCTGAGAGTTCTGAAAAGTGCTTATGAACTCATTGCAATGGATAATTTGGATACTCGAACACACATGATAAGGGAGGACTAACCACAGACTATAAATGTAAGTGGACATAGCAAATAGGAAGCGAGCATGGGTGAGTTTCCGGCTCCATCGACTCTGGTTCTAGTTCACTTTGTATTGAGAACTAGCTGCCCCTTTTATTTTCTATTTTGGCCATAAATATTTTGTCCTATTCCTAATATGGAACTTCCTAATGTGTAATTGTTCAGTTTTTCATGTTTTTAAAATGATAATAATGAGGTACAGCGCTTGTAACTGAATTCACTTAGATAACTATCCATGCTGAGATGGAATTGACAGCCCAGCTTTAGGTGACAGTTTTATGTAACCTGATTTGTCTTCCTCCAGCTTTAACTTTATCCACAGTTGTGCACAAATGCCTGTGTTTGCTCAGAGTAAGTGATTGTAGCGCCCAGACAAATGCTAGCAGACACTTACCTGATAGGCTGTAACAAGCGGCGAACACACACACACACACAAACACACACAAACACAACCATAATAATCAGTGGGCTGCAGCAGAGGACCACCAGCGGGGCTCGTTAGCTGCTCCTCTCTGACAAACATGCAAAGCGCTCCCAGGAGACAGCCCATCATCAAACATGAACTGTGCTCCTCCGCTGTCCACCGCTGATCCTCCAGACAGCAGGCACCCCAGCCTCCACAGGAAGAGCTCTGACGCAGGGAGAGCTCTGCTGTAGAACCAGACAGATGCCTGCACATGAGAGGACGAGGATGAAGTCCACTCTGACCTCAAATTCAGGGTTGGGTTTCAAAAAAATTAAAGCGGGGGTATTTTACTTCTATGGGGTATTAACTACTAATGCATAACATATTTAGATCACTGTGTTACCGCCATGTTATGGTTTTGAAAAGGCTGTATTTGTCAAAAACAGCATGTTAACATATTTTAACACACACTCTCTGCATTAAAGGGACAGTGTGTAAGACTTTTACCCGTTAATTACTCAAATTGAAGATACCCATTCAAAAACACATTGTTTTCCAAGCCTTTTCACTTCCATCATGAAATCAAAGTATTCTTTTGGACTTAGATATAGTCACATAAAAGGGGGATCTTCCCCATGCAGAGGCAGCCATTTTGAATACGAGAGCCGCAGAAGGACATTTGGGCTCCGCCTTCTCCTTCAGCAAGGCTCGTGGTTTTGGGTAAACAACACAAGCATGCTGCCGGATCACACGTCGTAATGGATCTAACACGTGTTTTGGACTAAATTGTTTTACTGGATTTTATTCGCTGGATCCTTACGGACAAATTGAGAGCAAGTTTATGGTGAAATACAGAGTTTGACCTGTGCAAAGCATTCTAAGGTAAGCTAACCTCGTTTTGTGCTTTTCCGTATAAAAGCCCCATGTGCTCGGGGAGTGATTGTTGTGCAGGGAAATGAATTGCATAGTCAAAAAGAGGAGACTGTAAGGTTTCATTTGATGTGTAGAGTGTCATGGTACATGATCGGGAATGTGTGTTTTCATGAGAAAAAAAAAACAAAAAAAACGGGACCGCGCCCGGGTGCCGTAGATAAAACAGAAAGTGCAATAGCACCATCCACCTATGCGCCACAAATCCTACACACTGGGGCATTAAGTCACTCCCCCTTCACAGCACTATCACAACACATCAGTATGAATGAAACTACCGCACCTTGCATCAGGTTTGTCAAGTTGCTGTGAACCATTTTGTATCATGTTTTTGTATATTTATGAGGAATTGCCTTGTGGGAGCATGGGTGACGTGTTGCTTGTTGTCCAAGCTTTGCATAGAATCTTACAGCTGACCATAAGGAGGGTTTGAATAGAGCCTGGGAGAGATCCTTAAATTACTCAAACATGCATGGATGACATCTACAACCTCTTCAGGCATGTTTTTGATCAGGGGACAATGATAGAACATGGTTGAAAGCCCCAAAAAGTTGATTTGGTGCAATACTCCCTCTTTAAAGTCCAGTGTGGAGGATATAGGGGGAAAGGGCCAGATGCTTATATCCAGCCAAAATTGGGCTAAACTTTAAAAAAGATAGAGACAATTGAATAGTTCATGATGAAACAAAGATTTAAAAATAGAATTTAGATGGAACCAGCTTCCACAGTAGCTGTGTTGGTGCACGTTGGAATGTTGTATCTATAAATATGATACATGTTAATTTATGGCTGTACTTGCCTGGCGGCACGGTGGCTGAGTGGGTAGCGCTTCACAGCAAGAAGGTTCCGGGTTCGATCCCCGGGTCGCCCAGACCTTTCTGTGTGTGTTCTGTGTGGAGTTTGCATGCATGGTCTGGGTTCGATCCCCGGGTCACCCGAGCCTTTCTGTGTGGAGTTTGCATGTTCTACCCGTGTCTGGGTGGGTTTCCTCCGGGCACTCCGGTTTCCCCCATCAACCCAAAACATGCACCATAGGTACCTCCAGCTTTGGTCCTGACCAAGCCGAAGCAAGAAGATCATGGAGATGGTCCCGGGGCGCAGTAATGTGCTGCTCACTGCTCCTGATAACAGGATGGGTTAAATGCAGAACTGGAATTTCCCCACTGTGGGACTAATAAAGGCATAGCTTTCTTTCTTTCTTTCTTTCTTTCTTTCTTTCTTTACTTTGTGACTTTCTTCAGTGCATGTCCCAGACATACTGTGGATGATTCAAATGCTTTTTTGTAGGCCATGAGACAAATCACCAACAAGAAGCTAAAATGTACCTGTGCTCTGACCCTCACCAGTCCCTACATGAGCAAAAAATGGTGACAGTGTAGGATTCTGGTTAAGACTGGGGCCTGGCTGATGGTAGGGGCTATAGATTTACTTTCAAAAAATGTAAATTTTTACCAAGAAATGCAGCACATGCAGTTCAAAGGGGCAGTAAGGGACTGCTGGATTTTGTTAAATGAACTGTTTGGTTCTCATGTACCCATGGAGTCTGTGCAAGAGGCTAGCTAAGGAGGTAGCTATGAGCATTTCAGATGCTAGAGGCGGCACGGTGGCTGAGTGGCTAGCACTCATGCTTCACAGCTAGAAGGTTCCGGGTTCGATCCCCGGGTCGCCCAGGCCTTTCCGTGTGTGTTCTGTGTGGAGTTTGCATGCATGGTCTGGGTTCGATCTCCGGGTCGCCCAAGCCTTTCTATGTGGAGTTTGCATGTTCTGCCCGTGTATGGATGGGTTTCCTCCGGGTACTCCGGTTTCCCCCATCAACCCAAAACATGCTCCAGGTAAAATCCTACAGCTGAGGTCCTGACCAAGCCAAACAATAAGATCATGGAGATGGTCCCCGGGCGCCTGAAAGACGAGCTGCCCACTGCTCCTGAAGGATGGGTCAAATGCAGAGAAATAATTTCCCTACAGGGATGAATAAAGTCTGTTCTTCTTCTTCTTTTGACACCATCTGTAGCAGCAAATGTGACAAAAGACCTTCAGAGGAAATTCTTTGAGGGAACTGACCATTTTGTCACTAACCAAAACCCCAGAGCAGAGTAAGAACGAGGCCTTTCCTGTTGTGTTCACCTGGTGCCCTTTGGACACTGCTGTGACACTGCAGGTTACAGAGAAAGAACACTCTGTTCCTACAGGCCAATCGCAAGAGCTGTGAATAAATAAATAGCATTTCCTTTGTGTTACTTGTCCTCTGGCCTGTGCACTTCCTGGGTCCTCCTGATGTACCTCTGTGTGCTCTGCTCTTCATTCGCATTTAGTGCCGTGGCCTGTTACCTGGCACCACATGTTGTGTGCCGTATATGTGATTGCTGGTCCGGTACCGTATATGTGATTGCTGGTCCGGTACCGTATATGTGATTGCTGGTCCGGTACCGTATATGTGATTGCTGGTCCGGTACCGCGGTCAAAGCCCCACAATGCCTGTTCCTGGGAGGCGAAAGTGTTATGTTGGAGCTATGAACGTTTAATGCCAGTTTAGCTGTAGGATTAGATGTAACTTCATTTTTTATTTCTAGATGTGGCTCCTGGAAGCTGCAGTGTGGGCGCTGGAGCCTTTGCCTTGCCCTTTCTTTTTGTTTATATGTGATTGACTGGACTGAATTGTCCATCTTGCTCTGTTCAGATGAGCCTGACCCGGCCTGACCCAACTTGTTATTTCACGGGCTATGAGCTGGACTAATGAAATACACAGAACTATTTATGCACATATCCTCTCAACAAAATTGTGTGTAAGATAAATGTGCAACTCAGTTAAAAATGGAACCTTGCCTCTGTGTTACTAATAACAAACCTGGGTTAACGTTTAAGTTATTTTCTGGGCTATTCCCAGTGGCGTTGCTTGATTATAATTTAGCTATTTTATTTACTTTTCTTCACCATGACCACTACATCTTGCCACATTTCTAAAAGATGTAGAATCATAAGAGCTATGGGAACATAGGTAAGCACATGTGCACAACATATACTTATACACTCCTGCACAATGTTGTGTTTACTTATACATATTCTTCTAGTAATGTATATACTGATACATACTTTATTCTGTACAGTATTGTATACTTTTACATACTATATGTTCAAGTACAAAAGTATAAATCATTTCTCCTCCTTTCTCCTATATACGTGTAGATATCTTGTCATACTGTAGTACACTTGTAGATACTTTCTCGTAAAATAGTGTATACTTGTACATACTGTGTGTACAATAGTATATGTACTTGGACATACTGCAGTACAGTGTGGAGAAGAACTGTAGCTCTGGATGAGTGCTGTGTATAGCTGTACATACTAGTACTTTACCGTACAGTGGTATATATACTGACTGACTGAAAATGCTGTTGTTGCCTCTGTGTGCGCAGATGCACAGTCCCATGTCCTGTGTTGGAAGGCTCGATTCCTCCTTATGGGGGAGGATTGCCCAGTGGATGCTAGAGTAGACTGCAGATGTTTCCTGATGATCACTTGTTTTGACACTGCTATATATGCTTCGTAAACCTGACGTTAGCTCAGACAGAGCTACAACCCTGGATTAGACTGACTTGTCCTCTGCCTCTCTTTGCAAAGATATTAAATAAACTGTTACTTTGTTGCTTCTGTGGATATTTATTATTTCTAAAACATTATTTTCCACGACACTTAATTAATTAATCATCGCCTTTCAAGACACCCAAAATAATTTACAGTTCATTGTTCATTCACTATTGGTGGTGGTAAGCTACTTTTGCATCCACAAATACCGTATTTTTACATACTTTCTCATACAGTGGTGTATAATTGTACAATCTTTCCCATACAGTAATATATATACTTGGGCATTCTTTGTAGTACAGTACATATACTTGTACATACTGATAAAGTGTGGAGGCGCCGTAGCAGTGGTTAGTGGTGCCCTTTGTGGGTGTGACATTCATAGTTGGACTTAATTAGCAGGGTGAGCCTGTCACTGACCTTTGTTACGAAGCTGTCAGGAACAACCTTTGTGTTGTCCTCACTGCACAGGCTGTTTGTCCCTGTTATCACAGTGTCTTTGTGTAGCTGCAGTCAGAGGCTCACGGATCACTGCTCACATCACATACACTGGTACATCACATACACTGATACACGAGTATGTGTAAGACATTGTCCCACTACAGTCACATCACATACACAAGTATTCTAGTATGTGTAGGACAGGGGACACTTCACAAAGAAGTGAGGCTGGTCACCAATGAATCTCTCAGGTTTAGATGGGTGCAAATGACAGGTGGATTAGCCAATCAGAGACACACGTTTGTCCATTTTGGAAAAAGATAAAAGATATCAAGGAGCGTGAAAAACAAGGCGGATTTCTGCAGAATCGACTAGCGAAGGACGAAAACCATGTTAATCTGAGTTGAGGGAAATTTGATTTAATTGTAAATGATGTGACCAGTGAGCTCCTTCGTATCACAGTCTTCACTGACAAAAACAAATCTGCTTGGATGATCACATTTGATCTAGCTCAAGATGTAGCAGAGGGTGTAGTAACCAGACTGATCCATATAAGAAATGCAGAGATATCAGTCTGTGCATGCACATGGAGGGGACACTGTAGAAGCCACAATGTCAAAGAGTGTTGTTGGTCAAAGTTGTGTTGTGACCATTTTTTTGAGCTTTCTACCATGTTCCCTCATCAAAAACATGTCTGAAGAGGTTTCAGATAAATACGGTTGTTTTATATATAAAGTTTTACATGGACTTGCTCCTCCTCCGCTGCAGGATTTTATCAAAACAAAGACTGTCAGTGGGAAGGGAACTAGGTCCACGGCCCAGGGGAACTGTGAGGTCCACACAGACGCACTACATTTGGACAAACTGTGCTCTCAGCAGGGGTGTAGTGGGCGTGGTACGCGGGGGTACGCCGTCCACCCACTTCTCCCGACGTGAGATATAAAAAAATAACTAATATAAATTCCGGGATGAAAGAGTTCCATTTTTTAGCGGATCTCCGCTATTTTTTTAGGCTTTTTTTTTTTTTTTTTTAACATCTGTGCAAATTGGTGGAGAAAGATTTTGGGTGTATATGTATGACAGAATCGTCCCGTATTCAGAACATAAGTACATGTATCTCGTATTAAACTTCGTATTAAACTGCGGGCCGCGCGAGCCCGTGTCTGGAGCCGCGGACCGAGCGAGTGAGCACAGCTCTTTCGTAACAGCCTGTACCATTGTGTGTACACAGGTTAAACTTTATAAAACATCCTATACCTCATCCTACCTGCCCGTGCCTCACTTAACGCGTCGCTCCTCGCTTTTTCACCTGCGCCTTTTAGCGCATAAGCTCCTCCTCTGATTAGACGAAGTGCAAAGCAAAAACAAATCCAATATATATTACTAGTAGGCCTACCTGTTAATAAAATGTGGTTTTTTTGTACTTTTATGTACAGTTTTACTTTATTGCTAGCATATAGAAATCAAAATTTCAGAAATTTTTTATTTTCTGGGGGGGGGGGGGGGGGGGGGGGGTAATTCACATCCATGATGTCACAAATCGCGTACACCCACTTAAAAAATCCCCACTACAACACTGGCTCTCAGTAAATTCTGGAACACTTTCCCATCATCAATAAGAGACTCCAACACTGGACACTTTCAAATCATACTTGAACCAGTGGCTAAAGGAAAACCAGACTTGTGGACACTTTTAAAATGTTAGTGTTATTGTCAGTTGTCATTGTTTTTATTGTTTTTGCTGTGGTGTCACCTGCTCAGGGACTACAGATGGAAATTAGCATTCTTGCTATAATCTGGCATATTTACACTGCAATGCTGCAGATGTTCATTAATATGCACTGTCCCTATTAAATATAGAATAAATAAATAAATAAATAGATGTCATCCATGTGCGTTTCTGTAATCTAGTGATCTCTATCGAGCCCTATTCAACTACTACTGGTTAGCTGGTTAGAGTTTGTGCAAGACTCCGCCCACAAGCCTGCGTCACCCAAAGATAAGATAAGGTAAGACTTTATTGATCTCACACAGGAGGAATTCACTTGCCACATGAGCTCCAGGCAGTTTAGTGCAAAAAAAGTTAGAACAAAAAAGTGAATATAGACTAGATAAGTAATAATAATAATAATAATAATAATAATAATAATAATAATAATAATAATAAGTAAATAAGAAAATAGAAAAAATTGGACATTTAGACTATATAGTGGAGTTGTACAGTCTGATGGTGGTGGGGATGAAGGATCTGCGGTAGTGCTCCTTCTTGCACTGGGGGTGCCTCAGTCGGCTGCTGAAGGAGCTGCTCAGCTCCTCTACAGTCCGGTGCAGAGGGTGAGAGGTGTCATCCATGATGGACATAAGTTTGGCCAGCACCCTCCTCTCAGCCACCTCCTCTACAGAGTCCAGAGGACAGCCCAGGACAGAGCTGGCCCTCCTGACCAGATTATTCAGTCTCTTCCTGTCCCGCTCTGTGCTGCTCGGGGCCCAGCAGACGACACCGTAGAGGAGAGCAGAGGCCACCACAGAGTCATAAACAGTCTTGAGCAGAGGCCTGCACACTCCAAAGGACCTCAGTCTCCTCAGGAGGTGGAGACTACTTTGGCCTTTCTTGTACAGGGTGTTGATGTTGTGGGACCAGTCCAGTTTGTTGTTGAAGTGAACACACAGGTACTTGAAACTGTCCACAGTCTCTATGTCCTGCCCCTAGATGTTCACCAGTAAGTGAGGTAGTGGTCTTCTCCTGAAGTTGATCACCATCTCCTTGGTCTTACTGGTGTTAAGGTTCAGGTGGTTGCGCCCACACCAGTCCACAAAGTCTCTGATGACCGAGTACTCCAACTTGTTCCCCTCAGACACACAGCCCACAATGGCCGAGTCATCAGAAAACTTCTGGAGATGGCAGCTGTCTGTGTTGTATGTGAAGTCCGAGGTGTAGATGGTGAAGAGGAAGGGTGAGAGGACAGTTCCCTGGGGAGCCCCAGTGCTGCAGACTATCACTTCTGACTCACAGCCGTGCAGCTGCACATACTGTGGATGGTCAGTGAGGTAGTCGATGGTCCAGGCAGCGAAGTGTCCATCAACTCCTGTGTCCTCCAGTTTCCCCCGCAGCAATGCCGGCCTGATGGTGTTGAAGGCGCTGGAGAAGGTGTTGGGTTGGGTAAACATACAAAAACACAATAGAAAACTGTACACAGCTACTTGATAAACCTGGGAGTGACTTAGTGCGGAGGGCAAAGGGAGGGGAGTCTCAAAAAAAAAAAAAAATTTATACAAAAAAAACTATAATACTTTGTCGGCAAATAAAGCATTTTCAAAACAATAAAAGTAACATGGTGATCTAAATATGTTATGTGTTAGCAGTTAATACCTCATAGAGGTAAAAATACACCATCTTTAATAATTATAACGCCCAACACTCTCAAAACTCTTTACAGACTTGCCGAAGAGGGAATCGATCTTTTGACCTCCAGGCTAGGATGACTACTCCAATCACTAAACCACACCTCAATGCACCGTGTATCACAACCTGCATGGAGGAACATAAGTTTGATGCCACTCTGTGGAACATTCCAGACAACACAATACCATATCCAAGGAGAGAAGCCACTAGAGAAGTTCCATAGTGCACCTTTAAAATAAAACAGTCATACATGTTTCACAAGAAGGGGGGTGCTTGTTTTTCAGCTTAAACGCTCCATATCTGACGTTATCAAAATCAACATAAACTTGAGCATGCCTCTTGAGCAGATATTGGGCTGCACACGATGGAAATGCCAGAGTGTCTGACTGAGTGGATTTGTGGTGATTTTCCAAAAGGCCGCTGCAGTGTAACGGATGGCCCTGTCTCTGTCCCTCTGCTCTAACTGTGTTAGGAGCCAGGTTAACCACACACATTTACATTCATGACAGTCCCCCTCTGTCCCAGGATCTGTCTGGACCGCTTCACTCAGAGAAATCTTCCAGGTCATCAGGCCTGACACAGACTGATGTAAGGTCCTCCTCGAGCTTCCTCTGCTGCAGTGTGGAGCTTTGGTCTCTGTGTTAGTCCTGCATTTTGTTATAGTGTAGTCTCAGCTTCTATTCATGTCAAAATGATCACTTCTCTTTTCATTAGGAGACCACTGTATGTTTATACACTTTACATTTCCACAAATATTTTTGAAATAGTAAGTAAAGTAAGTAAGTAAGTAAGTAATAGACATGTGTCAGCCACTAAAGACAATACAGACAGTTTTACTCTTGTCATATTGTTAAGAACCAGTGCAGACATGACCTGCAGAAAATACAGGTATTATAATAATAATAATAATACATTTTATTTATAAAGCGCTTTTCAAGACACTCAAAGACGCTGTACAAGAGGTAAAATCAGTAATAAAACAAGTAACAAAACAATAAACAATCAGAAAAACATTAAACATTAAGAAACATTAAAAGCAGTTTTAAAAAGGTGAGTCTTGAGCAATTTTTTGAAGGTGGGGAGGTCAGAGCAGTCACGAAGAGGTCGTGGGAGTGAGTTCCAGAGGGTGGGGGCAGCAACGGAGAAGGCTCTGTCACCCCAGGTTCGGAGCTTGGTCCTGTAGGGGAGGGACAGGAGGTTGGTGTCGGAGGAACGGAGGGAGCGGGATGGGGTGTGGCGGTGCAGGAGGTCAGAGAGGTATGATGGGGCCAGGTTATGGAGGGCTTTGTAGGTCATGAGGAGGACTTTGAATTGGATGCGCTGAGGGATGAGGAGCCAGTGGAGGTTTTGGAGGACAGGAGTGATGTGGTCTCGGGAGCGGGTGTGGGTGAGGAGGCGGGCAGCAGAGTTTTGAATGTATTGGAGTTTGTTGAGAGTTTTGGAGGGTAGACCATAGAAAATGCTATTGCAGTAGTCGATTCGAGAGGTGATGAATGCATGGATGAGTGTTTCGGCAGCAGAGAAAGAAAGGGATGGACGGAGTCGTGCAATGTTTTTGAGATGAAAGAAAGCAGTCCGGGTTATGTAGTTTATGTGTTGTTGGTATGAGAGTGTGTTGTCAAAAAGAATGCCAAGGTTTGGGATGAGTGGGGATGGAGTGAGGGTTGTGTTGTCTATGGTCAGGCTGAAGTCTTGAGTGGATTTGGTGATGTTTTTGGGGCCAATAATGATTAAGTCGGATTTGTCACAGTTTAGTTGTAGGAAATTGTAACCATTATTCTGACTCATCAAAAACAAAATACATACAATAATAATATAATAATACAATAATACATAGTATTATAGCAACAATAAAAAGGTAACATGGTGATCAAAATATGTTATGCCCCACAAAAGTAAACTACCCCCTCTTTAATGTTGCCTCTAAAAGCTTTCTGCTGCTTTTTTTAATCACACATGTGAAAAAACTGCATAACTAACCTCACTGTAATCTGTGTAATCTGGAAAAGTTTGTCTGTGGGGTGTCACTGGGACCCTTTCTGCCACTGAGCTTTCTGTACATGTGAAAAAGGATTACAGAGGGAAACTAGCCTCCAGGTGAACTATTATGCTATATTATACACATGTACTGTTCATCAGTATGCACTGCCTCTGTAAATAAATAAATACACACATAAAACCTTGAACAGCACACATTGCCCATCCATCCATCCATTTTCTTACTCTTATCCGGGGCCGGGTTGCAGGGGCAACAGTCTAAGCAGGGACTCCCAGACTTCCTTCACCCCGGACACTTCCAGCTCCTCCGGGGTGACCCCAAGGGGTTCCCAGGTCAGCCGGGAGACATAGTCCCTCCAACGTGTCCTGGGTCTTTCCCGAGGCCTCCCTGGGACATGCCCGGAACCCCTCCCTAGGGAGCCACCTCAGCTGGCTCTTCTTGACTTGGAGGAGAAGCAGCTCTACTCCGAGCCCCTCCTGTGCGACTGAGCTCCTCACCTTATCTCTAAAGGTGCACCCAACCACTCTGCGGAGGAAAATCATTTCGGCCGCTTGTATCCGTATTTTCCTTTTGGTCATTATCCAGAGCTCATGACCATAGATGAGGGTAGGAACGTAGATTGACTAGTAAAATGAGAGCTTTGCCTTTTGGCTCAGCTCCCTCTTCACCACAACGATCCGGTACAGCGACTGCATCACTGCCGATGCTGCTTCGATCTGCCTTTCAGTCTCATGCTCCATCATCCCCTCACTCGTGAACAAGACCCTGAGATACTTGAACTCCTCCACTAGAGGCAACGGCTCCCCACCCACCCGGAGGGGGCAAGCCACCTTTTTCTGGTCGATAAGCATGGCCTCGGATTTGGAGGAGCTGATCCTCATCCCAACCTCAATGCACGCTGGAGGTCCCAGTTCGATGAATCCATCAGGAAAACATCATCTGCTAACAGCAGAGATGAGATCCTGTGGTCCCCAAACCGGTTCCCTTCTGGCCCCTGACTGCCCTAAAAATTCTGTCCATGAAAACAATAAACAGAACCGGTGACAAAGGGCAGTCCTGGCGGAGTCCAGTATGCACTGGAAACAGGTACAACTTAGTACCGACAATGCAAACACAGCTCCTGCTCCGGTCATACAGGGAGCACTCCCCACAAGACCTCACGAGAGACACAGTCGAATACCTTCTCCACATCCAGTCATAGTCATAGTCATAGTTTGCTTTATTGTCGAAAACAATCATGTACATGTACATAGAGTGAATTCGAAATTTCGTTTCCCCACTAACCAGGCAGGACAGTGACAGAGTGGCTAGGGGAGGGGCCACTGCGCATGTGTGCGCCGCCGACTGGGAGATGCAGAGTAGAAAAGATGCAATACAATTAGTTTACAATTTTACAATTGGAGATATAACATACGGTGATCTTTTTCTTTGGCAACATAAGGAAGGGGTGTGGGGGGATCAGATTGGAAATCAATTAAATTGATTGAACCGAGAGCAGAGATCAGACCTTTCTAAAAGACAGGGAACATTTTACAATCATGTCAGTGTTGTGAATAGTCCAAAATAGTGTGTGCCATGTTTATGTAGAGTTCATGATAACAAAACCACATCTGTGGCCTTGGAGTGTTCTTGCAGAGAAGCGAAGTCAAAACACAGATAACTGTTGGAGACAGATTTTCACAGGGAGACATAATTTGCAAAGGGATTAATTTAGCATGATGAAATACATTTTTAGAGACCCAGGTGAACAATTTAGATTGAGCTTGGGTTTTGCCAGTCTTCATATCGCCATGAAGATTCATGAGAGATCTCATTAGTTCCTCTTGGTGCACAGACTGTGCTGCGTTGGCTTTACACAGTTCTGTAACCATGTCCGTGATGATATCCAAACGTCGAGATGTTTCCTTCGGTTGAAATCCTTCCAAAAGGTCCTCAAACTTTCCCACTTTCTGATGTAATCCTTTCACGAGATCTCCCACGGCTTCACAGTGGCTCGAAATTGCTGCAGACAGCTTGGGGGACTCTTTACTTGCTGCCAGCTTACAAATTTTGCGATAGATCATGGACAATCCCAGGCCAATTAACAGATGTCCAGCTATCAGAAATCCGAATACGTAAATATCCTCCACATCCTCCAGGTACATTGGTGCCAAACATACGACCTGCCACACACGATACGAGTCCCTCGCATATCCAGCAGCAAAAGTACTATCCGGACACACCGCTTCTCCCGGAGCGGCACTCCTCCGTGAAAAAAGAGTATCAATCGTGCTGAGGGTGCAGCTGATCACATCCATATTTTAGGAATTTGGAAAATCTGCTCCAAAAAGCGAGAAAATGACGAAAAACAAGAGAGGCACGCAGACAACGGAGCAATAGATAAGGAGGAAAGAGAAACACGTCCGCTCTCTCTCACGGTCAAAATAGAGATCCACAAAGTACATGTGGACTGGTTGGGCAAACTCCTACGAACCCTCCAGCACCCGATGGAGAGTGTAGTGTGGTCAAGTGTTCCGTGGCTGGGACGAAAACCACACTGCTCCTCAAAGATCCGAGGTTCGACCATCGGTCAGATTCTCCTCTCCAATACCCTGGATTAGACCTTACTGGGGAGGCTGAGGAGTGTGATTCCATGGTAGTTGGAACACACCAGCCAGGGTGATGGACGAGTCCGCCTCCGAGTCCGCCTCCGAGTCTGCCTCCGAGTCCGCCTCCGAGTCCGCCTCCGAGTCCGCCTCCGAGTCCGCCTCCGAGTCCGCCTCCGAGTCCGCCTCCGAGTCCGCCTCCGAGTCCGCCTCCGAGTCCGCCTCCGAGTCCGCCTCCGAGTCCACCTCCGAGTCCCCAGCCTCTGATTCCTCCTCATGTGACGATAGGATTGAGGAGATCCTCAAAGTATTCCTTACACCGTCCGACAACATACCCAGTCAAAGTCAACAGGACTCCACCCACAACGTAAACAGCGTTGGTGAAGTACTGCTTGCCCCTCCTGAGGCGCCAGACTGTTTGCCAGAATTTCTTTGAGGCCGTCCAATAGTCCTCCTCCATGGCCTCTCCGAACTCCTCCCAACCCCGAGTTTTGCCTCTGCGACCACCTGGGCTGCAGCACGCTGGTACTTGACAGCTGCCTCAGGAGTCCCATGAGCCAACAAGGCCTGATAAGACTCCTTCTTCAGCCTGACAGCATCCCTTACTTCTGGTGTCCACCACCGGGATTGGGGATTGTCGCCGCGACAGGCACCACAGACCTTAAGACCACAGCTATGAGCGGCCACATCGACTATAGAGTGTTTTCACGTGACGTCATAATCCGGAAGTCGACCATTTTGGGGGGATTCAAAGCACCGCAAACAGTGCATTTATGCTGCAAAGTTTTAAAAAAAGCAAAATGGTCAAGCATTGTGCGGTCCTAGGCTGTCACAATAGAACAGACAGAGAAAAACACCTGCAGTTCATTTACCTATCATTTAGAGCAGTTGTGTCCAACCGGGGCAATTCAGGACACAAGTCGTCCCGGAGGCGTTTTGAGTTATTTAGAGATTCTAAAAGTGTAGATTCTAATTTTTCTAGTGATGTCTTACACATGAAAATCTGAGCAGTGAGCAGCCGCATAGCGCGGTCCTGCACAGAGCACAGCTCAATATGATCACCACACGAAAGCTGAATTAGTATTTAAACATGTCCTAAAGTCTGTAAAGTAAATGTGTTCCTGCAAACATAATCGGGTACACTTACTTGTCTCGTTGTTTGACTCGTTGTCCGTGGATCGCATATATGAGCTCTTTCGCCAGGAAAGTATCTGATCGCATTCTGGACATGAGCTCCTTCCTTCTTATGTAGCATTTACAGTCAAAGTTAAGGATGTTTAAGTTACGCATGCAAATGCAGCCTATGAAATGCAGCTACATATTCAAGAGCTGCGCACAGCTGATAGGCGGAAAAAGTAAACAAAAGAGCGCAAATGTCACGTGATTGGTCCGCAGCAGCAGGATGGTAATTTAGACACACCTCAATTCTTTCCGAAAAACAAGCCAATTTCACAGACAAAATGTATGCTTTTTAAGCAGCCAATGCTGTTATCTGAAACATGGAGTGGGTTCTTCATGATCGCAACTAGCATATTCTGCAAAGAAACGAAAATCACAAATAAAAAAATAAATAAATAAATAAATTGCATTATCTCAGATTCCCTAATGCCGAGTTGTGGACAGAAAAGCCGTGTTGCATCACAATTATCAAAGGAAAAGAGGTGATTGTGGATCGCCAGTCTTCAACAGAACCTGGATGGGAAAAATCCCGACAACATTCGCATATGCTCAGCTCATTTCACAGCCGGTAGGTATTTCATACTGTGCATTGTGATTGCAAATTTTTAACCAATTTGTAGCGACCATGTTTACATAAACAAACACAACACAATTATTGTACATGTTTTAAGACTGTAAACGCCTCACCACACACATTATACACTTTTCTTAGACTGGCATTAATGTTTTCTTATATTTCTCTCTTGTTTAAACACTCAAACTTTCGTAGATTTTCAACAAAAAATTGAATAGTGACGCGTGTATTTCACAGTTCCTCTGACTGTGCCTCTTCTTGCACTGGCACTGATCCGCCTCGATGTCAGGCGTCTTTTTCCGAGTGGGTAGTTGTGGGTAGTTGTTGGCGCTCTTTTTTCTTTTGTGCGAGAAGATTCTTATAAACAGACATGCCACCTTTGATTATATTTGAGAACGTTTCGTCAACATTGTGCATTTTGTCGTGGAGAAAACTTGCAAACATGCAGCACTCCAGAGTCACACTGCTCGCGATCGAACATTTATAAAAATCTGGCAAACTGAATGCATTCTGTACTGTACAGGAGACACGGCACGGAGGAAAATGACTGACAAATCAGCAAAGGTGTACAGTCCCTTAGCCAATCAGAACGCAGAACACAATGTGCGTTGATACACAAAAAAAATTGGAATAAAAAAAGCCAAACTCAATCGCAAAGTGGGTTGCCTCTCTCTCTCTCTCACTCAATCTCTCTCAATCTCTCTCACTCCCCCCTTCCCCCACGAGATTAAAATCCGATTAATTAGATTAATTAATTACAAACCTGTAATTAATTAGATTAATTTTTTCGCCTGACAGCACTAGTTATAATCTATAGTTATCTACAGTTAAAATCTGTGACACTTGTAGATCATTATGTTATAATTTGAAGATTTTAAGTTACAATATTCATACAAATCTTCGGTGTCCCCTTTGTGTTGTGTCGTCTACACCTCCGATGGATCGCTGCACATCACACTAGCGAACTGCATATTCCTTTTTGTTCATTTGTACCAAAATGACTACATGGCACTGTTGAATCCTCGACATGTCACTGACTAAAAAAACAAAACTGGAGAACAACGTAAGCACAGAGCAATGGGCGTATGCTGGTGGTGGCAAAAATAGGGGTTGATTGGCAAAATGGCGCCTTGAAAATAAAGTATATGAAAGTAAAGGGTAAGGGGAAACAACTATAACATGGTCATAGTTTTCTTCTGCTCCTGTGTCGACAGAAGGTAAAAATTAGTTTCCTCCTCACACTGATTGATTAGAGTTTAATTTATTTCCTGATTAAAAGTAAAACCAAAAGTGTCTTTCAGTCTTCGTGTTCATTAGCATAGTCAGTGCCATTTCACTAAAAACAGTGAAATCTCTTCTCCCATATGTGAGCTCTTCTTGAAGCACATGCTTTTATTGATACAAACTGTAGACATGTTGATTAAAAAGAGCCAAGCTTATTATTGACCATTTGAAATTATTGTCTCTCAAATTGATTAAAATTCACCGAAGAGCAGAGCTCTTCTGGACAGAGCAGTGTATCCCCGTCTCTTCAGCCGCTCCTTGTTAGCCTGTGTTTGCCGTGCCAATAATAATGGATTTCTTTGAACCAGAGCACTTTAAAATTTGGTGAAAATTGCATTGAGCCTGTGCAGCCTGTGGATTCAAACATTTAATGAGGAGGTCTGTGAGGAGCAGATCAATGTGAGCATGTGCAGAGAGGAGCTATCAGAGCGGTGCATGTGCACCACTGCTCCTCTGCCCTTTGCATTAGAATGTGGCATTAACATGTGGCATTTGGTTGTGCTGTGATCTCATCTCATCAGCGGCTCTATGCAGAGCAGCTACATCAAGTGTGCCGTTATTGCATGGACATGACAAGAGCTGGTCTGTATATGTCAAGTCAAGTCAAGTCATTCTATTTATACAGCACATTTAAAACAACTGTAACAAGTTACACCAAAGTGCTTTACAGTAAGGAATAGTTACACCCTTTCTCCTGGGTTCTAATTCGCTCTACTCAGGAGAAGGGTAACTATTCTACCTGGAATACCCCTGGGATTCTACACACATCATATTAACATGTTTTATAAGTCAAGTCAAAGTCAAAGTCAGCTTTATTGTCAATTCTGCCATATGTGTTCAACATACAGTGAATCGAAATTACGTTTCTCTCTGGCCAGGTAGTGCAAAAAGACAGTGTACAAAATACAATATGAAAACAAAACACAACAAAACTATCTAAGACAGAGATCTAAAGTTAAACTAAAGTCTAAGATCTAAAATCTTAAAGCAGTGCAACATAATAAATAAATACCTATATACAGATTTCCAAAGTGTGCAGTGTGCATCAAAATGTGCAATGGAAGATACAGCAGTGAAATGGTCATGTGCAATAGAATGTGCATTGGAGTTAAGATAAAATAAATGTGCAACAGTAGAAATTCTAGTGCAATAACAGGAGTAAACAACAGTAGTAAAAAAAAAAAAAATTCCAGTAGTAATGTGCAATAACAGGAGTAAACAACAGTACAACAGTAGTAAAATTATAAGTTTCAGTTTAGTGTTTGAGGCCCCCATCCTTTGCTCCCCATGCTCCCCCTTCAGAGCACCATCACAACACATGTTTTGATAAGATAACAATGCTATAACATGGTAGAAAATTAAAAAAACGAACCAAAAAAAACCCTAAACTATTTAGCATAATACTCCTTTATTACTTATGTACATGTTTATTTTGCAGTATATAATATAATAAATTATGACACTGTCAGATTCTAGAATGTGAACACAAACTAACTATCTAGGCCATGACACTCCTGAAAAGTTGTACATTATTATATTATGATCCATTCCAAAGAGTTAAATGACTTTACTCATAATACTGTCTACATGTCATCTACACTGACACCAGTGTTTAGTTCTGCTGATCAGAGCCCATCAGATGGAGCAGATCGTTACAGGAAGCAGAGAAAGTGCTTTTGTCTCTCCTGACTGCTGATAGGAGCCTGGGGACGTGCTTGGGTTTGTGTGGCTGGCTGCAGCCCCTGGGAGCTGTGCAGCTAAATGGATGAAAACGGAGGTAGCACAGAGCTGAGTGCAGAGCAACTGTCATTAAAAACAGGAAGACACATTTGGTCAAGAAGCACATACGGCAGCTGACGATGGTCAATCTTCTCTGTCTATATGTGGTCAGTTAAGACACAAATAAGCAGCACAGTCCCCTGTGGCTGCTCACTCACAAGCACATTACCTCACACGGGAAACACTGATGTAAGCGCCAGCATTGTTAGCCTGTGTCTGTGCTTCAGTAGTCCACCAGTGTGGTTTCATTCATTCATAGACATGCATATACTGATGGTATTATCTCAATGAGCTTATTAAAGAAAGATGAAGAGTTGCATAGGTAGACCGGTCTGTGGCATAGGCATAATAATGAAGAATAATGCATTAGTCACATTAGATACATTTTCCGGACGATAAGTTGCACCAGCCACAAAGAAGAAATATATATACAGTGGTACCTCACCTTACGAAATTAATTCGTTCCAGAAGTGGTTTCGTAACGTGAAAAATTCATAAGTTGAGTAGCTATTTCAATGGAAAAAGCCTGATTCGTTCCAAGGCCCCGATCCAAGTTTTTTTTTTTTATAGTGTAACTTTTTTTTATAGTGTAACATTGTGTTCTGCGTCCTGCGTCCTTTTCTCACATTAGTCTCTGTTTAAACACTCAAACTTTCATAGATTTTCAACAAAATTATTAATAGTGAAGTGTGGGGGGAAGGGGGAGGGGGGAGAAGAGTACGCTCTGACACGTGTCCCGGCGCGGACCCAGCGCGGAGCTGACAGCAGGTCTACTAGACCAAAGTCTAAACCAGGTCTAGACCAAGGTCTAAACCAGGACTAAACCAGGTGGATTAAAGCGCCGCGCGTGGCTCTATTTCCTGGTTTCGTTTCGAGTCACAGCTGAGGCGCATGCAAGAGCCGCGGTCTAGACCTGCTCTCCAGGGCCCCTCCAGGCACGGAGCCCCAGACATCCAGCGACCCAGGGGGACACTGCCAGCCCGCCTTAAGAGCTCCCTAAGCGGGCATGGGTCCGGGGATTGTCCCGGTCACCGGCCTGGAGGTCTTGAAGAGGCCGACCTCACGGTTCTATCCAGGCCGCTCTGTGAGCACCTTACGCGGGCAGGTCTAGAGCAGCGGCTCGCCTCAGCTGTGACTCGAAACGAAACCAGGAAATAGAGCCACGCGCGGCGGTTTAATCCACCTGGTCTAGTCCTGGTCTAGTCCTGGTTTAGTACTGGTTTAGTACTGGTTTAGACCTTGGTCTAGACCTGGTTTAGACCTTGGTCTAGACCTGCTGTCAGCAGCTTTAAACGAGAGACAAATGTGAGAAAAGTTTAAATCCAGTCTGAGAAAAGCGTATAATGTGTGTGACTGAGCGTGCATTATTTGAATTTTTGAGATTTCGCGTTTCGTAACTTGAAATTTCATTCGTATCTAGAGACCAAAATTTACCGTGAAGGCGTTTCGTAACTTGAAATTTTCGTTTGTTGGGTCATTCGTAAGGTGAGGTACCACTGTATATACACAAGTTGCACTGACCTATAAGTCGCATTTTTTGTTGTTAATTTATTTTATAAAATTAGAGATGAAGAACAAATACTTCATCATGAAAGGCAAGTTATAGTAAGAACAATACAACAGAGAACAAGAAGGTCCTCCTGCAAAGGGTGCACACTAGGACTTTAGCCCCTAAAGTGCGGTATGTCTGTCCAGTGTGAGCGCAATCAAACCATGCCCAGGCACAGAACGGTTGCTCATGGACGCACACATGCAGGAATTTACTATAGAAGCCCTATGTGTGCTCTGATGTTATTCATACGAGGAAAACAGCAAATAAATTCTGCTCCAAAACATATGGTGAATTCACGCTTACCTTCAAAACGGACTGTGGACAATGACAGTTTTGCAGCCTCGTCTCCGGCTGTCCTCACTCATAAGGAGGAGAGCGTATCGCAGCAGGACTCACATCTGTCCCATTATTTAAGAGATATTTCATGCCACTGGACTCGTGTTCCCTGCTAAAGCGATAGCTCTGCATGGTTCTGATGTCCTAAGCTGTGTCCCAATTCTAAGGCTGCAGCCCTCGAATTGAGACACAGCTCGAGAGTGAGTGCATCTTTATATTCCTCGCCTAGGAAACTACCTGGACATAGAGACGTAACTGCAACATCGACAAGCCTCTCATGCGGCATGTTATTCATGCACCCATTTGTGAACTTTTTCCTCTAGCTGTGGCCATTTTAGCTTTTAGCATGCAATTACCTTTTTGTTTTCTTCATTGCAGTTAGAGCAGACCTGGGCAAACTGTTCCACAAACGTGGCTTCAGGTTTTCTTTCCAACCAAGCAGTAGCACTGTCTGAAGACTGAGATCAGTTGATTAAATGAGTCAAGTCTGGTGTGCTGCTGCTTGGTTGGAAAGAAAACCTGCAGCCACACCGGCCCTTTGTGGAACAGTTTGCCCAGGTCTGAGTTAAAGTATCCTCCGCTTTTTGCCACAAGTTTCTCACTCATTCCAAACTTTGTTTCTGCTGCTTGATTACTGTTTTCAGCTGCATATTTCACTACTTGCAGCCTGTAATCTGCAGAATATGATTTTCTTTTAGGGGGCATTTGTGTTCAGTTTTTCTCAGTTGTCTTTATAACTTGATATTTAACCCTAGAGAACCCCCGGGGTCAAATCTGCCCACTGTTAATTGCTGCTAAAAAACATTAAAAAAAATGTCAAATTTAACCTCAAAAGCCCATAGTGCCACTTCTGACCCCTTCATAAAGACACCTAGTGGATGAAAATGGAACTGACAGGAGCCAGAGTGGAAGGGACAAGATGGCTGACCACATGCTGTTTTTTTGAGCTGAAAAACTACCCAAACAAAATCATCTTCTCAGCAAACCAGCGCTATGTAAAATTGTGTATTTGTTGTCAATTTCTTTAGTATGAGCCTGCAGAATGCCTAGAAGTACTTTTTATGTTCTTTATGGATAAATTAGTGACTCTGAGCTAGTTCAAAAAACGATGGGCCAAAAATGACACTCCGGGTATATGGGTGAAAAAATTAGTGACTTCATAGATAGAGAATGGTGACAGTCCTTGAAATAAATTCATTTGTAGATTATAATGTAACTACACTCAACAAAAATATAAACGCAACACTTTTGTTTTTGCTCCCATTTTTCCTGAGATGGACCCAAAGATCCAAAATTCACTCCAGATACACAACACTACCATTTCTCTCAAACATTGTTCACAAATCTGTCCAAATGTGTGACAGCGAGCACCTCTGCCCCGCCGAGACAATCCACCCCACCTCACAGGTGCGCTACATCAAGATGCCGATCCGACATCATGACCAGTGCACAGGTGCACCCCAGACTGCCCACAATAAAAGGCCACCCCAAAATGTGCATTTTTTTTTGCTTTATTGGGGGTCTGGGGACTCAGAACCAGTCAGTATCTGGTGTGACCACCATTTGCCTCATGCAGTGCAACACATCTTCTTCACATAGAGTTTATCAGATTGTCAGTTGTGGCCTGTGGAATGTTGGTCCACTCCTCTTCAAAGGCTGTTATGGACGAAGAACACAGGTGCATTTTATTGATGGCATTTTGAATGCACAGAGATACCGTGATGAGATCCTGAGGCCCATTGTTGTGCCATACATCCATGAACATCACCTCATGTTTCAGCAAGATAATGCACGGCCCCATGTTGCAAGGATCTGTACACAATTCTTGGAAGCTGAAAATGTCCCAGTTCTTGCATGGCCAGCATACTCACCGGACATGTCACCCATTGAGCATGTTTGGGATGTGCTTGACCGGCGTATACGACAGCGTGTACCAGCTCCCACTAATATCCAGCAACTTCGCACAGCCTTTGAAGAGGAGTGGACCAACATTCCACAGGCCACAACTGACAATCTGATAAACTCTATGTGAAGAAGATGTGTTGCACTGCATGAGGCAAATGGTGGTCACACCAGATACTGACTGGTTCTGAGTCCCCAGACCCCCAATAAAGCAAAAAAAAATGCACATTTTGGGGTGGCCTTTTATTGTGGGCAGTCTGGGGCGCACCTGTGCACTGGTCATGATGTCGGATCGGCATCTTGATGTGGCGCACCTGTGAGGTGGGGTGGATTGTCTCGGCGGGGCAGAGGTGCTCGCTGTCACACATTTGGACAGATTTGTGAACAATGTTTGAGAGAAATTGTAGTGTTGTGTATCTGGAGTGAATTTTGGATCTTTAAGTCAATCTCATGAAAAATGGGAGCAAAAACAAAAGTGTTGCGTTTATATTTTTGTTGAGTATAAATATTACTAATTAAATATTACTAAATATTACCTAATATTTAGTAATATATCCACAGACACTTGGTATTGAATTAAATAAATCAATAGAATATAGACCCCTTTATATAGTAATGTATTTACATGCATGGCTATAGTTATTGTGATTCTTTGAAATGATGCGCCTAAAGCCCAATAGGTCAGATTTGACCCAAATCCTAAATTAGGGAATAAAGGGTTAAAATTGAAAAAGTTGATATTTTGGTGATCAGTGAACCTATAGAAGTCATTTAATGCATAGTTCATAATTTTCCAAAGAAAAAAGGGTTCTTGGGTTCTCTAGGGTTAAAATGAAATTTAAAATTTTTGGTTCGATGAAGCTATCAGGACCACATCATCTGCAAAGATGAGATCCTGTGGTCCCCAAACCGGATCCCCTCTGGCCCCTAATTGCACCTAGAAATTCTGTCCATACTTTATGTGTCCCTATAGGGGAACTTGCCCTCTGCATTTGACCCCATCCTCAATATCTTTTGGATCCGATCAAGTCAAATAGCCATTCAAAAGACTGGTTCTTTTTACATTTATGTAGGCTATAAGACAGAAGCCAATGTGCAAACTCAGATTATCTACAAACTAATCACAGAGAAATTACCAATGTTCAAACTGAGACTGGGAGTGTATTTACCCATTGGAATTATGCAAAATCTAAATAAAAAATAAAAATACATGTTTTTTGTGCACAAGCCTTTCGCTCATGTCACCTGCTGTGCTTTTGTGCTGACTCTTGTGTTGGTTTAGGGTTGATCGGTTTAAAAAGGCATATAAATTAGAAAGAAAAAAGATTTGGTTCTTTTGAAAAAAAAAAAAAAAAAAGTTCCAGTTCCAACAGATCACATTAAAGAACCATTCAAACAAAACGCCTTGTTTACAAACATCACATTGAACACTCGAGGGGCGGGCGTGATTATGAATGTCGTACATTTATTCCCAAATATCGGATTTACTGACTGAAGTGCATTTCTTTACCTGACCCTCCCCCTCATGACCTTTGATCTGCTTCAGCCTGGGCTCTGTGTACAGGGGTCAGAGGTCAAGGATCCACATGCTCTGTGCTGATTGGCTTTTGAGTCTAAAGGATGCAGAGCTGACCTCAAGATTTGGTGAAGATGTAGATGAGATAATTTTGAAAAGAAATGTCTGTATTAATGAAGCACTTCTCTGAGTTGTAATGATCATGCTACAGTTGTCAAAATGTTACTTAGTGGAATACAAAGTAGTAGCCCAAACAGTTACTTTAGTAAGAGTAAAAGTTGGACAAAACATCAGCATTGTTATTCATTGTTAATGTGTTTGGACGGATAAAACTTTTGTTTTTAATGCATGTAACTCCATGCTGTTATGATGGTACATGCTACAATACATGGTGACACTTTCTCCACCAATCAAGTGTATCTCATTAAACATAACGTCTAACCCTAACCTTACCCCATATCACCTTACAATAATGGGATTACACATTGTTACCATAGAATGACCATGTTAACAAGAGCCAAAACTTGAAAGTCAAATTCATTGTTAGTGATGATTATATTAATAAAAACAAATGACAACACCTTTAGTTTGTTAAAGCAGACCCATTGTGCTTGTGTCTGCGACAGTGACAGCGACCAGGGAGGTGTATCACAGCAGGTAAGCAGGTAGTAATGTTAGGATAATACCGGGACTTTTAGGTGATGGACAGGCATGCTGCATGGATAGAAAACAGCAAATTTCGCCGAAAGTTTTTTTGGCAAAATTTCGCCGATAAGTTTTTTCGGCAAAATTTGCTATTTTGAAGCCATAATAGGTGACCTACATGAATGTAGATTAAATGAGAAAAACGCTTTATTTTCGCATGGCAAGTGCTAGGTGAATTTCGCCTGGGGGTGTGGTCACAAAATATCTGCAGTGGTGTACTAGCCCGTTGTATAAGCGCTAGTGATTATTTGCCTCTACTAAGAACATAATTCATATTAACAAGAATCCATGTTCATGGTTACAACAAGGTCACCCTAAATCATTTAATAATTTATTGTTTCCTTCACGATATCAGTCCACTTCAGCACACAGTAAATGGTTTGGCTGGAGTGGGCAGCTAACTAAAAAAAAAAAAAGTTTAGATGGCAATCTACAGTGGTCTATTTGCTTGATTATATTTACATCGCATCTAAACAACAAACCATGTTGAATGAATAGATAATACTCCCTACAACTGTATACAGCTGGTACTGTACATCATATATGATACTGTATTTTATATTTGACTACAGTGGTCCCTTGCTCTATCGCGGTTCACTTTCCGCGGCCTCGCTGTTTCGCGGATTTTTATTTTATTTTATTTTTCAATTTTTTCATTTTTTTTTTTAATAGTGTATCAGCGGAGACATGAGTCTGAGACTGGGACTAGACAGAACTAGACAGGACTGTCCCCTCTCTGCACTCGCGCGCAGAGAGGGGACAGTGGGTCTTCCTCTCTCACGCCTAGCGGACGAACCCGACCCTGTCCTAGAGAGCTGTGGAGTATTGGCAATGCATTGATAGCCATGCCCCGAACTCCTGGGCGGTCTGATTTTGGAGCCGGGGTGAAATGCAACCAACCCTGGTGAGCGCAGGTTAGTGGGGGAAAATCCTCAAGGTCCAGGATATTGAATTTATTTGACAAAGCTACTGGAGTAGAGCTGATCGGGGCTTTAGACCTAGCCCCTCGCTGAAGCCAATAGTGTTCGTACCTAGAGCACCAGAGTCGGGTGGTGAGGGCTGGTGCTCAGAGGCGTCTTCAGAGCAGTGAACCATGTCAGCCAGTTCGGCACTGTTAGCGGTGGCTTGAGTCTTGCCCAAAATGATATCCAGGTCACTTTCCACTCGACTTTTGCACATGGCATGGATATGTTGTTCCAAAACAATGCATATCCATGTGCACGTGTGCGAAACATGAACGTGAATGTGTTGGCAAGTGATGAGAGCTTGACTCCACAGTAGCGTGGGGAACGTGTCCCAACGTATAGTTTGCCGTGGAGTCACTAAATTCGGTACACATGTTCGTCATGTGAAGATAGCAAAATTTTGCATGGAGTGTCAAAATTTTACTTTTTGAAAATGCAAGAAATTTTCTCAATAAAAAAGTCCACGTAAACCATATGGTATTTTTTAACCTTGCTGCCATGGTGATGTGGGAAAATGTTATCCTAATGGAAGAGATCCCCAAAATTTCCATTCATGATAAAAATATTAATATCATGAAATATTGTGAAATTTGGAACAATGACTCTTCATGTCATCCCGATCAAAAAAGCCAATGACAACTATATGCTATATTTCACTGGGTTGCCATGGTGATGTGAAAGCGCGCAATGTTATCCTAATGGCAAAGTTTCTACATTTTCTTACATTTCACAGAACGTGACATTTGGCACAGGGATGCTTCAGGTCACCCCGATCCAAAAAGTCTGGGCAGCCAAAGTCATATTTTGCCCAGTGTTGCCATGGTGATGTCCCAACGTGCCCATATTTATCTATGTTAGTACATCAGAATCTCCAATTTTAGCTAAATTTGTGTGTTTAATTACAAGTACAGCCCAAATAAGACATAGCATAGAAACAAGTGGCACGTCAGCCCCATCCTGAGGGAGTGGCGGGACAGCTGAGTGTGAAGTGCAGCCCGCAAGGGCCATTTGATGCCGCTTGCTCGTTTAATTTTTCTTTTTTTCTTCTTTCTTCTTTTTCTTCTTTATTTTTTTCCTAACCAGCTCACCCATTTTTCACCCACCGAACAATGATGAAAACTCAAGAAATTTAGCCAACTGTTAAAACTTGCACTTCTCTAAGTTTTGGCTATTTCCATTTTCAATAAATAAATAAAATGGCACGTCAGCATCCCCAAACAACTCAAAAATGCATTAGGGTATATGAATGAGGGCAAAAAAGAAATGCATGTAGAATCATGAAATTTGGCACAGAAGTAGATCATGACAAGACAAGGAAAATATACTATTTCACCAGTGGCCTCTGCTGCACCAGGGGTCAGCATTATTGGAATACATTTTGTTAAGCAAATTTTGAAAACTTCATACTTTTATGTTACCTGGCCAGCCAAATGATATCTCTCTGTATTTGCTATACAACGAGATACCATTTGGACACCCTCGCTCCACCCTCGCTCCCCCGGTTAACAACGGACTCCGCGATTCTGATTCGTTCAAAGATGGTGACGTCAGTGCACCCGCCTTTGCCCGCAACGTCACTCTTAGGCAGCGGAAGTTCCTCCTCAGTTTTGAATCAAGATGGCGCATCGGAGAACTGAACGTCCCTTCCATTCAGCTGTAAAATTGGTCTTAAATGACCTAAAACACATCGATTCCTTAAAACCACAGCAGCTGACAGCTCTAGAGGCCTTTCTTTTCTTTCTTTTCTTTTGTTTGATTGGTTCACGTCGCTGTCCGTTAACTGTTCTCTGATTGGTTCACTTAGCTGTCTGTCTACGCGCAACGGCAGCGCATTCTGGACCAAGCATTACCAGACTCTCCGCTGGTACAGCGATGAGTCATGGATTCTTCCAGGCAATCTTTTATGCACTTTTCCTAGGGTGTTCACCCGAACTGGCTCAAATTTGGTACACATTATCTCAAGGGGTGGGACATCAAGTTGCCCAAATTCTCCACACATATCTTATGGTCTCTGAGCAGTGAAGTGAAAAATATTGTCCAGAATTTCATAAATTTTTATTTTTTAAAATTGCTCCTATTTACATATACATACTCAGATTTCAATGAAAATTTAAACATTTGTTAAACTTTCTGCCCTAAACCTACTTAATGTGTAAAAATTGAAATTGCATTAATGTCCCCTATAGATTGAAATAAAATTTAATATGAGGGGAAAAAATTTATGCAATTTATGCAAATTCCATTTGGCCATCCCGATCCCAAAAGACAATGACACCCATGCCATATTTTTTACAGCATCCCATAGTGATGCCATAAACTCTCCACGTTATTCCAATGGTAAAATCGACAAATCACACAAACTTTGGCCGATTTCACAAACATTTTAATCATGGGTGGACACCCTGACCCTGAACAAATTGTCATAGATATATAAAATTTGTGACAATAAAAAGCTCAATGACGCCCACACCTCATTTACATTGTGTTGCCATGTCAACAAGCCAGAATTCGGTCCTTACCAATGGGACATCCTTACACAAACTTTGGTGTAGCCAAATCAAATTTGGTTACCAGACGTATCATGTTGATAGAAACAAAAATTTATGTTCTAATCATACCCCTTTAAAAACCCGTAAGTCCACAATCTTGGATTTTTTTTCCCCATGGCATGAAATTTTCACTTTCTGAGGTTTTTGAACGTTAATGTCAGTTCCTGTTGTTGTTGCCATTGTTGTTGCAAAATGTCTAAACTGAGCATTTGCGATCCTTTTCTGCGTTAGAAAAAATCAGAGCTCAAACGGGCGATTTTGAACAAGGCACCTTATTGACGTCAGATCGAAAAAAGAAATGCAAATGCAGTTCCACCCCCGTCTGTCTGTACTCAGAGTCTCTGTAAATCACGCCCAGAGAGTTTGGACTGCTGCTGTTGCTGCTGCTGCTGTTGTTGCTGCTGTTTGTTACTGTTGTTGTTGTTGTTGTTCCTGTTGTTGTTGCTGCTGTTCCTGTTGCTGCTGTTTTTTTTTTTTGTTTTTTTTTCCTGGCGGCACGTTGGCTGAGTGGCTAGCACTCATGCTTCACAGCAAGAAGGTTCGGGTTGCCCGGGCCTTTCTGTGTGGAGACTGCATGTTCTCCCCGTGTTTGGGTGGGTTTCCTCCGGGTACTCCGGTTTCCCCCACCAACCTAAACATGCGCCATGGGTAAAATCCTCCAGCTTAGGGCCTGACCAAAGCCTAAATAACAAAACAAAATCATGGGGATGGTCCCCGGGTCAAATATAGAAACAACTTCTCCTGTGCGAGATCAAATAAGGTCAATCTTCTAATCCTTGACCACTGTAAGGCGCTTTGTGCTAAAACACTGGTTTTTGAGCAAGAAATGGAGAAAACGAGCGTTTAGTTCAGAGAAGTATTGTTTGATTGATTGATTGAAACAAAAATTTATATTCTAATCACACCCCTTTAAAAACCCGAAAGTCCACAATCTTGGATTTTTTTTTTTTTTTTTAATAAATAAAAATTATGAAAAATGTTAGGGTTAGGTTGAGAGTTAGGGTTAGGGTAAGAGCTATGGTTAGGATTACGAATAGGGTTAGGTTTAAATGTATGGTTATTAGGGTTAGAGCGGGGCGTGGTATTTGCAGGGTTTGGCGTTTGCGGTGTGTAGTGTTTGGGGGGCGTGGCTCAATTTTTATCTTATAACATTGTTCCCTCATGCATAAGATGTCTGAAGAGGTTTTACATGTCATCCATCCATGTTTGAGGAATCTCCTGGGCCCTATTCAAACCCTCCTAACAGTACACAAGCCTACGTCACCCAGGCTCCCACACGACAATTCTCCATAAATATACAAAAACATGATACAAAACTGTAGAATACAACTTGATAAACCTGATATGATGTGAAGTGTAGTTTCATTAGTGGGATGCATGCTGATTGTGTTGTGATAGCGCTCTGAAGGGGGAGTGACTTAATGAGGACAGCAAAGGGAGGGGAGTCTCAGAGCATCAAAAATGAAAATGAAACTTATAAAACATGTTAATATGTATGGCATTAAACTCCATGGAGAATGTTCCGAAGTATAGTTTTAACTTTCCATTCCCATAGAATAAACTGTACTTTTAAATACCTTGAAATAGTTGTGAGCTTATAGACAATGCAATCAATTTTAAGTGTTTGTTTTTTTTCATGGGCAATTCCTACCAATGTTAAAGGAAAAGTAACGTTTTTTTACAATCTGAGCCTTCTTTCGGCAATAAAACAAGTAGTTTTACTCACCCATAGCAGTTTGGTGTCAATTGGAGCAGTATCGCAGAAGTTATGTTGAGCCGTTCTGTTCTACTAATGATCCCGTATCCGTTAGCGTGAGTGCTCGGGGCACTGATTTGCGGTCTCCAAATAACACAAACTTTAGCACTTTTCAAATCACAGAAGATCGCTGTGTCAGGGTAGACTTTTAGTAGATTCCAAAACGGCCTGAAACCCGATATCGCAACAGAAAAGTAAAGTTCAGAGCGGTGTTAGCTTCTTTCGGACTAGCGGTGTTCACAAAACAGCTGAGTTCACGCATGCGCACTGTCCTCTCTGATGACGTCATCAAATGAAACTATAGCTGCATATCGGGTTTCAGGCCGTTTTGGAATCCACTAAAAGTCTACGCTGACACAGCGATATTCTGTGATTTGAAAAGTGCTAAAGTTTGTGTTATTTGGAGACCGCAAAGTAATGTCCCGAGCACTCACGCTAACGGATACGGGATCATTAGTAGAACAGAACGGCTACAACATAACTTCTACGAAACTCCTCCAAATGACACCAAAGTGCTATGGGTGAGTAAAACTACTTGTTTTATTGCCGAAAGAAGGCTCAGATTGTAAAAAAAAAACGTTACTTTTCCTTTAACTATAACCCGGGTCTTGTCTATTGCTATCACAGTCGTCATTATCCAGTTCTTACTTGTTGCATTATAAATGTGTAATATCATAAATACAAATGTGTTCAGCCAACAAACCAACAAGTTGTTGCCCATTTTCACTGTAAAAGAAAAAACAAACAAAAATAATTTTACTGTTAGAAAATTCAATCTTTTTACACAGCACTGTGATCATTTGCACCTGCTCTCCACCGGTGTCCACCACTAGGGGGCATTCCGGTGCTGTGCTTCCTACTCTGTGGCGTGGTTCTTTGTTTGAGTGCAGAGCAGCAACAGCAGCAGCAACAGCAGTGTGATGTGGTATTAAAAGTGTGATCATGATTTTAACCACAACGCCCTGGGAAAACCACACAATCCGACACAATCCACCTCTGTGCTACACAACACCACGTTTCAGCACATTCTCCAGGTCGCTGAGTGGCTAGTACTCACGCTTTACAGCAATAAGCAAGAAAGTTCTGGGTTCCATCCCCGTGTGGCATGTTGGTATGGCCGTAAGATTCGGGTTGCATGTTCTACCCGTGTCTGGGTGGGTTTCCTGCGGGCACTCCGGTTTCCCCCATCAACCTAAAAACATGCACCATATGTAAAATCCTCCAGCTGAGGTCCTGACCAAACCTAAGCAATAAGATCATGGAGATGGTCCCCGGGTGCAGAAATGTGCTGCCCACTGCTCCTAATAACAGGATTCTATCAATAGAAGTGCTTCTTTTTATCAACATAGGACATTTTGTGGGGTTAAATCAGGTCTTGAGGGGAGGGCTGGGTCAGGTTTAATCTAAAGGATCGAATTAAACCTGATGCCCCACCTACCACTGAGGGCAGTACTATCAGTAGTACATGCACCACAGTTTGAATATAAGTGTGATCAGTGGGGATAGGTGATATATCAATTCCAGTATCGTATCGGCCAATATTGATACGATTAGTCTGTATCGGTATTGGCCATTACCGGTATTCAATATTTGGCGCTTCCCCTTTCTCTGTGTGCCCTTTCTGAACAGATTATTGAGTCCACATGGAAACAGAAGAGCTTTGGCTGTTTGTGGATTTGAAATCTATACATCGGTATCACAAAATATCAGTCATTGGCCAGAGATAAAGGACATATATCGGATATTGGCGCCAAAAAATCCATACCAGATCAATCCATTTCTAGTGATCAGGTCAACATGAGGCTAAAAGTGAAACTGAAAAAATAAGGGCATATATATATTCATTCTCTTCCACTTTCTGGGTCGCGGGGGCAGCAGTCCAAGCAGTGTTCTGCTGCCCAGAACACAATGCACCAGCCCCCATGAATCCTTCCGCGGGTGATGGGTCCACAGGAGGACGGCTCACATCACAACAGGCCCTGATGTATCTTCTGCCATGGGGGCTACCAGTGTCCACAGACACTGGGGGCAAGGTGGGGTTAAGTGTCTTGCCCAAGGACACAATGGCAGCGCTCATCTGTGGGAGCTGGGATCACATGCTGTCAACCCGTCAAGAGCGGGATTCAAACCGCTAACCCCTGGATCACGAGACATATGCTCTACCAACTGAGCTACTGCCACCCCTTATTTATTTATTTATTTATTTATTTATTTATTTATTTATTTATTTATTTGTATTTATTTTTTTGTATTTTTTGTTCTTAATTTTATTTATGGGAGAAAACAAATTAATAGTACATAGTATTTGACGTGATGATAAATGTGATCATTATAATTTGCGTAATAAAAACTACAAATAAAATATACAATTAAATATATACAAAATAAAAACACATATAACACATAAAATAAATGTTATGGAAATATAGCCGTTTCTCAATCTTGCTTTAATCAAATTATATGTATAATTTATTATAAAATATAATTTCATCACAAGCCTTTTATTTAATGTGCTAATGGAACTGGTTTTGGTTTATGGTTGTGGATGATCACCGAATGGTCCATAGCTTTCTATTATTATTATTATTATTATTATTATTATTATTATTATTATTATTATTAATTATTATTATTATTATTATTATTATTATTATTATTATTATTATTATTATTATTTACATGAAACCATGTATTGTTAAAACATGGATTAAGAATGAATCTCTTATTGTGATTTTTCTGACAAGCGTTACAATTGTGATTAGATTTGCTATTCTTGTTTTAACAATAGAATTCACGTCCAGAAGAATTGACTAAAATCTTGAAATGTGAAATCCGGTCACTTTCATGTGCTGCCCCCTGCTCCGGTGAGATGAGTGAAATGCAGAGGATACATTTCCCTACAGGGATAAATAAAGGATAAATAAATAAAAAACAACAAAATAATACAAGAATGTTTGTACAGATCTAGACCAAACATTGTACTTTTTATTTGATATCCATATTAGGGCTGCAAGAAGAATCGCAACTGATTTAAAAGTACAAATTTGTACAACCACTTATTTTCCACTGTTATAGTTTTTTTATAGCCACAAAATTAAAAACATATACATTATGACCTTGCTTTATCAATATCAGCAACTAGTCAGAACCTTGTTTGAAATAAAAATAAAATTAATACGTACTATCATATTCTTTATTTGATATCCATATTAGGGCTGCAAGATGAATCGCAACTGATTTAAGAGTATGATAGTACGTATTAATTTTATTTTTATTTCAAACAAGGTTCTGACTAGTTGTTGATATTGATAAAGCAAGGTCATAATGTATATGTTTTTTAATTTTGTGGCTATAGAAAACTATAACAGTGGAAAATAAGTGGTTGTACAAAGTTACCACACATTCTCTGTGTAACAGGTTCTGGTCTTTTCACATGTTTTTGTGTATTACCTCTTTTGTACCTGATTGAACAGCCTCCATGTTAACAGTTAATATTGTACAGATTGTATAAACTGTATACAATATTGTATAAAGTGTGATGGGAAGCATGAGGTACTATATTAGGCCCACATCTTTTCATTGCTGGTTTTATGTGACTTTATGTGACACAATGTACCTTTTAATAATAATAATAATAATAATAATAACAATAATAATAATAATAATAATAATAATAATAATAATAATAATAATAATAATAATAATAAAACACCACTTGGCCTAAGAATCGAACCTTATGCCATCTCGCCTTAGACCAGGGGTGGGCAAACTTTTTGACTCGTGGGCCACAAAGGGTTATAAAATTTGACAGAAGGGCCGGACCAGGAGCAGGTGGATTTAGTGTTTTGGTAATCCACCTCATAAGAGCAAAAAATAACATGGGATATGTAGAAAACATGTGCTTTATTTCAATTAAAAATGAACAAAAGCATTACAACAAAATGTCCATCTTTCAAGTTCCGCGATATTTAGCTATTTATTGAAATGACTCTTAAAACACAGAAAATTTAACTAATAAAATACAGCTTTTTTATTACTATTTTAAAGCACTGAAAGTTCTGTTCTCCTTCAGGTTCTTTCCTTCTTTCGTTGACTGCTTGTTAGCATAGTTAGCACGTTTTAGGGCAAAGTGACGGCTGATATTATATTCTTTAAAAACCGCTACAGTCTCTTGGCATATCAGGCATACAGCAGCTGATAAGTATTCGGTGAAAAAATATTTACCAATCCACTCCTTATTAAACACTCGACATTCTCTGTCCACTTTTCTTTTCTTAGCTCCGCTCATCTTTACAGGAGGCTGAGGGGTTAAAGAGTAAAGCACAAACGGATGGAAATTAGCACTGTGCTAAATCCGGCATATTTACGTCGGTTTGTGTGATCTTATACAAATTGTGCATTCATTAATATGCATTGTCCCTTCCAAATAAACAAATAAATAAAAATAAAAAGCTATTGGAAAATGCCAGAATTGCAGGGAAATTAAAACATTAAAACATTAACAAGGTTTATTAATATCATTTCTTCAAGTTCAGCGGGCCGGATTAAAAAGCTTAACGGGCCGCATATGGCCCCCGGGCCGTAGTTTGCCCATACCTGCCTTAGATCAGACCTGGATCAGACCTGGATCAGACCTGGATCAGACCTGGATCAGGCCTGGATCAGACCTGGATCAAACCTGGATCAGACCTGGATCAGACCTGGATCAAACCTGGATCAGGCCTGGATCAGACCTGGATCAGACCTGGATCAGACCTGGATCAGACCTGGATCAGGCCTGGATCAGACCTGGATCAGGCCTGGATCAGGCCTGGATCAGGCCTGGATCAGGCCTGGATCAGGCCTGGATCAGGCCTGAATCAGACCTGGACCAGACCTGGATCAGACCTGAATCAGACCTGAATCACACACCTTAATCTCAGATCTGAATCGAATCTGAATCAGACCTGGTCTTAGACTTGGATCAGACCTGGATCAGGCCTGGATCAGGCCTGGATCAGACCTGGATCAGACCTGGATCAGGCCTGGATCAGGCCTGGATCAGACCTGGATCAGGCCTGGATCAGACCTGGATCAGGCCTGGATCAAACCTGGATCAGACATGAAACAGACCTTAATCAGACCTGGATCAGACCTGGATCAGACCTGGATCAGACCTGGATCAGACCTGGATCAGGCCTGGATCAGGCCTGGATCAAACCTGGATCAGGCCTGGATCAAACCTGGATCAGACCTGGATCAGGCCTGGATCAAACCTGGATCAGACATGAAACAGACCTTAATCAGACCTGGATCAGGCCTGGATCAGACCTGGATCAGACCTGGATCAGGCCTGGATCAAACCTGGATCAGACATGAAACAGACCTTAATCAGACCTGGATCAGGCCTGGATCAGACCTGGATCAGGCCTGGATCAGACCTGAATCAGATCTGAATCGGATCTGAATCAGACATGGTCTTGGACTACGTTCACACTGCAGGGCTTAATGCTCAATTCCAATTTTTTTGTGAAATCAGATTTTTTGCGAGGCCGTTCACATTTCCAATTAAATGCGAATTGTATGTGATCTCCAGTGTGAACGCTAAACTCCCCAAAAGTGTCCCGCATGCGCATTAGAGGACACGATGACGTCACATACACAGCAAGCGCGCTCAATGTTTACGGAAGTCGCCTAAAGTTGCTTTCGTACCAGAGCCAAAACATGTACAACTTCTTTGTTTTAAGGAGGAGACGGAGAAAGAGAAGGACGAGGTTTTTGGCCACGGCGTTTTGTGGGGCAGCGGCAGCAACGTCCTTAGAAATTAACATGTTGGTGCGGAGTCGCAGCCAAGAGTGGTGGGATTGCTACGTGCTTCGCCGCTTCACTGATACAGAGTTCATATACTATTTTTGCATGACGAGAAGAACATTTGTGCACATTTGTGAGCACCTACTTGTACCACTCTCGCTGGAGGAAACACGCCCAGGTCGGATGAATGCTGAAGTCGCATGAAGTCGCATGAAGTCGCATGCCAAAAGATCGGATATGTATCGGATTTAGGATCACATATCCAAGTGGCCTGGATCACATTTGAAAAAATCGGATCTGTGTCGTTCAGACTGCCATGAGAAGATCAGATACAGGTCACATAGAGGCAAAAAAAAAAAGGATTTGGGTCACTTCAGGCTGCAGTGTGAACGTAGCTTTAGACCTGACTCAGACCTAGATCAGACCTGACTCAGACCTGACTCAGACCTGACTCAGACCTGACTCAGACCTAGATCAGACCTGACTCAGACCTGACTCAGACCTGACTCAGACCTAGATCAGACCTGACTCAGACCTGACTCAGACCTGACTCAGACCTGAATCAGACCTGAATTAGACCTGACTCAGACCCATCCACTCTCTTTATAAACGCACCATCAAAACTCTGGACCGGAAACCCCACTCTTATCACCACTGTCCAATCCTGCAAAAACACAATCTACTTAACTGGGAAAACCTGGTCAAATGTGCTCATCTGTGTCTCATATATAAAATCATTCATGGCTTGTCATCTCCTCCACTCACACAGTTTCTTCACATCAGGACGTCAGAACACAGCAGAACCAGAGGGGCATTGAGAAGAGACTGTATCATCCCCCTCAGAAAAAGTCTCTTTGGCCAAACCTCCTTCTCTGTGCAAGCTGCCCATGACTGGAACACCCCCCCCACCACAATCAGAAACCTCCCCACTTACACCTCATTTAAATTCCACTGAAAGAAATGGTTAATTGAGAGTCAGTCCTGTCACCACTAACATCCTAGCCTGGGAATTCCCAGGCCGCTTCCGTTCGTTTCGAACTGGAAGGCGGCCTGGAAACTCGTCCAAGCGAGAGTCCCAGATTTAGGGCCCCAATCAGAGAGCGGGGGAGGTGTGGCAAGACGGTGACGCGTACTACATGACAAACGGAAGCTTGTAGTTTGAACTGACAACTGACATGATTGGCTATGGACTTACGTATACGCTCAATGATAGACATTCATAACGCCCAATAAACGACCGTTGGCAATCGCTAACCACACCTCCGCTACGGGATTTTTCGAAGCGAGTTTCCAGACCCATATCTCACTTGTGATATGGTCAGGTGTTAACCAGACTACTAACATCCACCTCCTGATGCCCCTGTCGCTATCCTGCCTCTTGTGTGTTACTGTTTGACTGTGATTGTATGAGTCTGTATGTATGTGTATGTGATGCTCTTAACGGTTTATAGTGTTTGTGGCTGGAAATGAATGTATGTGGCAGAATGTGGTTTTATGTCTGCATAGAATTGCATGGAGCTGTATGTGACTGTATGTAAAAAGGATTTTAGAGTGTAAATATTAACCCTGTTTTTATTCTATTTTATTCTATTTACTTCCTGTAGGTTTGACATGTTACACCTGTCCGGGACAACAGATGAAAAATAGCCCTCAGGCTAATTCTGGCATATTTACATGCAAATGTTTATTAATGTGCACTGTCCCTGAAATAAATAAATAAATAAATAAATAAAAAATAAAATAAAACTGGATCAGTCCTGACTCAGACCTGAATCAGACCTGGTTCAAACCTGGGATCCTGTCAGTCATGGCCACAGAGTGTGTTCAGTTGAGATCACAACATTTTAGAATTCAATAGTTTATAACTGATTTGGAGGACAGGTCTAAAATTTGAAAGTGATTTTTTTTCCCCACATTTGCCTCAGAAAGAGGTGCTGTCCCCAGTCCCATAGAAATATTATAGTTTAATGTTTGTACATTTTCACTTTGATTTCCTTCAAAAATCCTCAAACTCCCAGAGGCCTGTGGGCCCCTGCCCTCCATGTGAAATTATGACATCATCACATTCTAGCTCATGAACACAACCTAGAATTCTCTTGAATCCTGACCTCTGTATTATCTTCACATTACCCCCAATTTACACTGAAGCATAATCGGGCGTAAGTGCAGCAGCACAGCACACGAGCAGCACACGCGCAGGTATCGCTTTCCATTTTAACCGCTCAGACAATACACCAGCAGTGTCCAACGGCTGTCATTACGCTACATGCTGCTCAAGATAGGCTGGAGTTCTAATTTTGCGTCAGAGGAGAGCCTCCAGGCTTTTAACACGGGAAAGACAGGAAATGGGCACATGATGTCAAAATAAACTCCTGATGCCCTTTCAAAATATGTTCTCTAAAACCACTACAAACACGTAAACGCTGTGCATTGGATCAGGAACTCGGGGAATGACTTGTGATGGACTACGGAACGTTTACAGCCATGATCGTCAACATCATTTATCCAATCAACAATGAATATATAAAGCCCCAGTGTGTAGGATTCGTGGCGCATAGGTGGATGGTGCTATTGCACTTTCTGTTTTAGCTACGGCAGACCTCGAGGGTCACCTGGGCACTACTGTATAAATAAAACGCGGTCCCGGTTATTTTATTTTATTTTATTTTTTGTTTTTCTCTCATGAAAACACACATTCCCGATCATGTACCATGACACTCTACACATCAAATGAAACCTTACAGTCTCCTCTTTTTGACTATGCAATTCATTTCCCGGCACAACAATCACTCCCCGAGCACATGGGGCTTTTATACGGAAAAGCACAAAACGAGGTTAGCTTACCTTAGAATGCTTTGCACAGGTCAAACTCTGTATTTCACCATAAACTTGCTCTCAATTTGTCCGTAAGGATCCAGCGAATAAAATCCAGTAAAACAATTTAGTCCAAAACACGTGTTAGATCCATTACGACGTCTGATCCGGCAGCATGCTTGTGTTGTTTACCCAAAACCACGAGCCTTGCCGAAGGCGAAGGCGGAGCCCAAATGTCCTTCTGCGGCTCTCGTATTCAAAATGGCTGCCTCTGCATGGGGAAGATCCCCCTTTTATGTGACTATATCTAAGTCCAAAAGAATACTTTGATTTCATGATGGAAGTGAAAAGGCTTGGAAAACAATGTATTTTTGAATGGGTATCTTCAATTTCAGTAATTAACGGGTAAAAATCTTACACACTGTCCCTTTAAACAATGTAAAAAGTTTAGTGGAAATTCCAGGTTAGGAGTTTGCCCCTGTGGTGCCCCACACTGCACAGAGCAGGACTGATTAAAGGGCATGTTATAAGCCAGGCATGGGCAAACTAAGGCCCGTGGGCCATATGCGGCCTGTTAAGCTTCTTAATCCGGCCCGCCGAACTTGAAGAAATTATATTAATAAATCTTGTTAATGTTTTAATGTTTTAATTTCCCTGCAATTCTGGCGTTTTCCAATACCTGTCGCACTACGTACATTGACATACCAAGATGGCGCTGGTGAGGCCAGCTGCGTGCAGGTGTAGCTCCGTCCCTACTTTTCTTTTTTTCCTCTTTTTACTTGTATATAGTCGTTTTTCTTGCTTTTTCTTTAGAGTAGGTGAAACAGGGCGCAGTCGCGCACCTGGGAAGCCTACTCTCACTACAGCTATACTGTTAGCTGTAGTGTTTTTGGACTTTTAATGAATCTGCGCCAGGAGATACGGGATTTACCTGAAGCCATGCACAGGATTACATACACGCGTGACAAGCTCCTGGATCTACGGGGCCCTTCTCTACTCCACGCGGGGAAACCGGAGGTCCCGGCGGAGATACGGAGAAAGAGGAGAGGCTGCAGGGGCGGACGCCGGAACCGGAGGCCGTATTCACCGAACGGACTACCCACGGTGATAATGGGGAACCTGCGTTCGCTTAACAACAAGGTGGAGGAGCTTGTCGCGCTGGCCCGACATCAGAGACAATTCCGGGACTGCAGTCTGATGTGTTTTTCCGAAACATGGCTAAATGGGAATATACCGGACAATGTAATCTCGCTGGACGGATTTACTTTGAGGCGCGCGGACCGGACCGTGTCGGGGAGCGGGAAGACACGAGGAGGAGGACTTATCTTCTTCGTTAACGAACGCTGGTGCCACCCCGGGAATGTACACGTAAAACATCAGCTGTGCACCCGGGACATTGAACTGCTCGCTGTGGGTATGCGGCCGTATTATCTGCCCAGAGAAATTGCACACATTATTGTGTTCTGTGTGTATATTCCTCCATCGGCGGATGGTGCGGCAGCATGCGAACAGCTTCATAGCGTCGTTAATGACATGATGATACGTCACCCGCGCGCCTCATTTCTGATCACTGGGGATTTTAATCATACATCTCTCTCCACTACTCTCCCCACATTCACCCAATACGTCACTTTCCCCACGAGAGACAATAAGACTCTGGACTTGTTTTACGCCAACATCAAAGACGCTTACACCTCCGCCCCCCTCCCCCCGCTCGGCCGCTCGGATCACTGTCTGGTCTACCTGCTCCCGCAATACACACCCAGGGTGCGGAAAGAACCTGTGCGGAAGCGGTCTGTGAAGCTTTGGACTCAGGAGGCCTGTGAGAGTCTGAGAGACTGTTTCCAGAACACTGACTGGGACATTTTCACTGACTCTCATGGAGACGACATCAACGGCCTGACCCATTGCATCACAGACTATATCAACTTCTGCGTGGAGAACACCGTGCCAACCAGGAGGGTACGGTGTTTCCCCAACAACCACCCCTGGGTCACCCCTGAGCTTAAAGCCCTCCTGAACCAGAAGAAAAGGGCTTTCAACTCAGGGGACAGAGCAGAAAAGGGTCCAGAGAGAGCTTCAGTGGAGGATCCGACGGGCCAAGAAGGACTATGGGAGGAGGATGGAGGAGCAGCTGGCCCAAAACAACGCACGGGGCGTGTGGAGAGGACTGAGGAGCATGTCTGGTTTTGGACAGAGTGGCAGAGGGACAGTTGATGGTGATCAGCACTGGGCGGACGAATTAAACTGTTACTTCAAAAGGTTTGATTTGCCCCCCACCCCCTCTGCCCCTCTGCTGACTCCCCCCTCCTCCTCTTCACACCTCCCCGGGCCAGTAGGCATACCCCCTTCCCCCTCACACGGACTCAACCCAGCACCAGCCCCCCTCCACCCCCCACCACCCCCCCCCCGCAGTCCACCCCAGTCCCCCCCCCTCTCCCCCCTCTCCATCACACCGGATGAGGTGAGGAGGGAGCTCAGGCGACTCAGGCAGAGGAAAGCCGCAGGACCCGATGGTATCTGCCCCAAGCTGCTGAGAACCTGTGCAGACCAGCTCTGTGAGGTTCTCTGCTACATGTTCAATCTGAGCCTCAGCCTGGAGAAGGTCCCCGTCCTGTGGAAGACCTCCTGCGTGGTCCCGGTTCCCAAAACGACAAACGCCAGGGAACCGGCCCACTACAGACCAGTCGCCTTGACCTCCCACCTCATGAAGACCATGGAGAGGGTGATCCTCAGCCACCTCCGCTCTGTGGTGAGCCCCACCCTGGACCTGCTGCAGTTTGCCTATAAGCCAAACGTAGGAGTAGAGGACGCCGTCATCTACTTTCTGCAGCGGGCGCTCACCCACCTTGAGACCGCCGGGAGTGCTGTGAGAGTCATGTTCTTTGACTTCTCCAGCGCCTTCAACACCATCAGGCCGGCGCTGCTGCGGGGGAAGCTGGAGGACGCGGGAGTGGATGGACATCTCGCTGCCTGGACCATCGACTACCTCACTGACCGTCCACAGTACGTGCGGCTGCGCGGCTGTGAGTCAGAGGTGGTAGTCTGCAGCACTGGGGCCCCCCAGGGTACTGTCCTCTCACCCTTCCTCTTCACCATATACACCTCGGACTTCACATACAACACGGACAGCTGCCATCTCCAGAAGTTCTCCGACGACTCGGCCATTGTGGGCTGTGTGTCAGAGGAACGAGCTGGAGTACCGCTCGGTCATCAGTGACTTTGTGGACTGGTGTGGGCGCAACCACCTGTGCCTTAACACTAGTAAGACAAAGGAGCTGGTGATCGACTTCAGGAGGAGACCACTACCTCACTCACCGGTGAACATCCAGGGGCAGGACATAGAGACTGTGGACAGTTTCAAGTACCTGGGTGTTCACCTCAACAATAAACTGGACTGGTCCCACAACACTGACGCCCTGTACAAGAAGGGCCAAAGTCGCCTCCACCTCCTGAGGAGACTGAGTTCCTTTGGAGTGAGCAGGCCTCTGCTCAAGACTTTCTATGACTCTGTGGTGGCCTCTGCTCTCCTCTATGCTGTCGTCTGCTGGGCCCCGAGCAGCACAGAACGGGACAGAAAAGACTGAATAAGCTGGTTAAGAGGGCCAGCTCTGTCCTGGGCTGTCCTCTGGACCGTGTAGAGGAGGTGGCTGAGAGGAGGGTACTGGCCAAATTCATGTCCATTAAGGACGACACCTCTCACCCTCTGCACCGGACTATTGAGGAGCTGAGCAGCTCCTTTAGCAGCCGACTGAGGCACCCCCAGTGCAAGAAGGAGCGCTACCGCAGATCCTTCATCCCCACCACCATCAGACTGTATAATTCTAACATATAGGCCAGACGTGCAATATCCTCCTTTTCATGTTGATGCTTGTTGTTACTATTATCATTATTACTATTTTCCATTATTATTACATATTACTATTTGCACTATTTATTACTTACTTTATCCCCTCCCTGCCTGCATGCACTTTTTCCCTCCTGTCCAATTGTCCTGGAGCTACTGTGGCGAGTAAATTTCTCCTGTGTGAGATCAATAAAGTCTTATCTTATCTTATCTTATCTTATCTTATTTGTTGAGGTAATAATATCGGCCGTCATTTTGCCACATAACATGCTAACTATGCTAGCAAGCATTCAACGAAAGAAGGAAAGAACCTGAAGGAGAACAGAACTTTCAGTGCTTTAAAATAGTAACTGTTAGAAATAAAAAAATGCTATATTTTATTAATTACATTTTATGTGTTTGAAGAGACATTTCAATTAATAGCTAAATACCGCGGAACTTGAAAGATGTTGTAATGCTTTGTTAATTTTTAATTGAAATAAAGCACATGTTTTCTACATATCCCATGTTATTTTCTGCTCTTATGAGGTGGATTACCAAAACACTAAATCCAGCTGCTTCTGGTCCGGCCCTTCTGTCAAATTTTAGAACCCTTTGTGGCCCACGAGTCAAAAAGTTTGCCCACCCCTGTTATAAGCTGTAACATTTTAAAGATCCCATGACATGGTACTTCTTGATGCTTTTATATGGCTCCTTAATGGTTCCCTAATACTGTAAATGAATCCTTCTCCAAAATCAAGACTCACTGCATGAGAAACAGAGATAAGATGAGAAAAAGTAATTTTTTCTCTCTCTGAACACTCCATAATGGGCGTTGTTGCTTGAATGCAAATGAGGAGAAAAGTGATGGCCTATAGTAGAGGGTGGGGGCGTGGCCAAACTCTCCGCTCTCAGCTGATCCATTTCCTTGTTTTTGCACGGGGGGAGAGATTTGAAGCGTTCCATTGAAAAATAAACACATTTCCACAGAAAATAAAATTAAACCACTGCTGTTCAAAGGTCCAGAGGCTCAGATAAAGGACTTCCGAGCCTAGAAACACTCGGACGTGCCTCCAGGCAAATTAAAAAAACGCATTTCACATTGCCTAGCGCATTCGCAGTCCAAACTCTCTGGGCGTGATTTACAGAGACGCTGAGTACAGACAGACGGGGGTGGAACTGCATTTGCATTTCTTTTTTCGATCTGACGTCAATAAGTTTCCTTGTTCAAAATCGCCCATTTGAGCTCTGATTTTTTCTAACGCAGAAAAGGATCGCAAATGCTCAGTTTAGACATTTCGCAACTTTTAATCATGGGGAGGGGCCTAAACAGGGTAGGGGAGCTCACATTAAAGTTCAAAAACCTCAGAAAATGAAAATTTCATGCCATGGGACCTATAAAACTAATTTTAGATTCTTGGATGAGCCTTTGTGTCATTATGTGGGCACAAAAACAGTTGAATTTGAATTTCACCTGTCGTAAAATGATTTGGTTCTATTTGATTTCAGCACAGTGAGAGTGTGGGAGTAACGTATATTCTGTGCACATGTATATTTTAAAGCAGGTTTCTACCAAGTAAATATTCAATGTGTTTTTTACACTTTTCTAGTGAGGATCCTGGATTAGAATCAGAATTAGGATGAAGGGCACAACAGTAAGAAGACCAGAAGATGAGATGTCACATGAGTAGTTACTGTGATTAGTATAACTCTATGATTATATTTTTAAGTGACCTGCTAGGGCTCTGCTCTATAGTGCAAACATATTTGATTGATTGATTTGTTGATGATGTATTAATCTTATTATTAGTTGTAAAATTATCAGCATTACTACATTTTGATTATCTATAATAATAATAAATACATTTTATTTTAAGACAATCTACTGTGCTTGAGCCTATTATATAGTTATTATATAATCTTGATCTTGATAATTAAACATTAAAGATGACTCAAACAAATCACCCCAAGTTCTGAAATCATTTTTGTATACTAGAACTATTAAAACTTTTATATTTATAGATCTGGGATTATTGAAATGAATAAAAAATTAATTTTAAAAAAGAGAGAAATAAATGCATATACATAAATTGAAAATACAAGAAATCCTTTTTGCACAAACACTAAAGGCATTTATTTATTTGTTCATCCAATTAAATCAAGCGTGGACGTCCCCGCTGAACTCCTCTGACCCCTCCCCTTTGGACTTCACTGACTCCGCCCCCTGCCCAGCCCTCTCTTATAATTGGCCAGTTGCAGGAAGTGCTGTGTCACGATGACCAGGCCTGTTCAGTGCACAGTTTTTATGACCTCATCAGTAATCCCATTTCATCCTCCGCCTCCCCCTGCTCCTGCTCCTGCCTCTGCTCCTGCTCCTGCCTCTGCTCCTGCCTCTGCTCCTGCCTCTGCTCCTGCTCCTGCTCCTGCTCCTGCCTCTGCTCCTGCTCCTGCTCCTGCTCCTGCCTCTGCTCCTGCTCCTGCTCCTGCTCCTGCTCCTGCCTCTGCTCCTGCTCCTGCCTCTGCTCCTGCCTCTGCTCCTGCTCCTGCTCCTGCCTCTGCTCCTGCTCCTGCTCCTGCCTCTGCTCCTGCTCCTGCTCCTGCCTCTGCTCCTGCTCCTGCTCCTGCCTCTGCTCCTGCTCCTGCCTCTGCTCCTGCCTCTGCTCCTGCCTCTGCTCCTGCTCCTGCTCCTGCTCCTGCCTCTGCTCCTGCCTCTGCTCCTGCCTCTGCTCCTGCCTCTGCTCCTGCTCCTGCTCCTGCCTCTGCTCCTGCTCCTGCTCCTGCCCCCGCCCGTCTGTGTCTAGTACGACATCTGCACATCAGCACTGGAAATAAAATCACACAAATCATTCTGTGGTGTAGACACTAAAATAATAATAACATCATGTACATGTGCTTGTGTAAAGTGCTCGTCATGTGGCCCTGTGATACACGAGGCCTGTGAGTCTCTTCTGTCTTTCTCTGTAAGACTGTAAAATGGACTTCAACGTATTGTGTTGGACAAGAACCTTAAGAAACAAACACATGTGAATTGGCATAAGAAATAAATAAATAAATTAGTAATAATAATAATAATAATAATAATAATAAGAATAAACAAATAAATAATACTAATAAAAATACTACTACTACTACTACTACTACTAATAATAATAATAATAGGCATAATAATAAATACATAAAATAATTATAAAACCTGAATAAATAAAAAATATGAGCATTTCTTGACTGTTCCTCTTTTTTGGTTGTGTGGTGATAGTGTGTGTGGACTGTGTGTGTGTGGTATATATATATATATATATATATCTTTGCTGTTCCTGTACTGCTCTTTTCTGAGATGTCTGATGTTTCTCGTTGGATCTGCTGTAAACACTCCTCCAGTTTGGGGGTTACAGCCCCGAGTGCTCCGATCACCACGGACACCACTGATGCCTTCACCTTCCAGCTCTTCCTTAAGCCTCTGGTATTTCTATTTTATATATACAGTATATATATATATATATATATATATATATATATATATATATATATATATATATATATATATATATATATATATATATATATATATATATATATCTATTTTAAAACAGCAAACCTACAGAAAGACCTTAAACTAGAAACTCTCATCTCCATAAATGAATTTAAAACTTCCATAAGAAAAATGGTAACGATCACATGCTCTTGTTTTTCTTGAGATGTTTTTAACATACTGTATTTATTTGTTTATGATGAGAATGTAAAGTGTAGCGTTGATATGTATGTGGGTATGTGTAACTATTGTATGTATGTGGCTATTTATGTGGATTGGCTGGTCACTTGGCCAGGTCTCTCTTGAAAATGAGATTTTGAATCTCAATGGGACTTCCTGGTTAAATAAAGGTAATAATAATAATAAAAAAATTCTAATGACAGAAAACTAACTCCTAAATGTTTAAAGATTTTTACAGATTTTAGACTTTATTGATCTCACACACAGGAGAAATTCACTTCTGTATTTGACCCATCCTTTTGTCAGGAGCAGTGGGCAGCTCGTTTTTCTGCCGTTTAGATTCTCTTACGCCCTCACGTATATTCTCATTTTTAAACTTTTTAACCAAAAGATGAAGTAGACAAATGCAATAAAAGCATGTATTTATTTATTTGATTTCATTTAGGATGTTTTTATTGGCATGGCCTCCACTCCTGCTTCTGCCTGTTTCCATAGAAATGTTGTTCGTATGGCTATAACATTCCACAGTATATATATATATCCACAGTATATATATATACTGTTTTTGACACAGTATATATATATATATATATATATATATATATATATATATATATATATATATATATATATATATATATATATATATATATATATATACTGTGGAATATATATAATATAAATCCATATAATATGGATTTATATTATATATATATATATATATATATATATATATATATATATAATATAAATTCATTTGTGTAGATAACACAGCAGTGAAGCAGTGAAGGATGCTGGAGTCATCTGATTGGCTGTGGGCTTCTCTCTCTTCTTCTCCACTCTGCATCCTGCTCCTCCCCCATCCTTCTCTCCTCTCCCACCTTGTTTTTTTCATTATTGTAGTAAATCCAATATAACCACTACACAAATATATGACTGAAATAATGTAAAAATTAAATGACTTGGCTTATCTGATATGTGCCTTTTAGTTCGTTGTTTGTAATCAAAAAAGCCAAATTAAAATTCAATTGTCTAAACCAGAAAACATATATGTATTTATTTTAATTTTTAATGTTTATTTTCTTATTTTTTATGTATTTACTTTTTACCAGATAGTTCTTTCTGACAATGCTACAGAATGCTCCTGATCTAAAATTGAAATTTCCTGAAACCGATCCCATTATGGTGTCAGTGAATGGCTCTGGAGCAACAAATAGTGGCGATGAGACAGCGGAGTGAGAGCCACCGTCTCCCATTGGCCTCCCTCTCTCTCCTCCGCTCTGCATCCCTGCTCCTCCCTCCATCCCTCGCTCCTCCTACCCTCCACCCCCCATCGCCTCTACCTCCGAAGGCTCTCTGCTCGCTCCATCACTCCCAGGCTGGTGCCACGACGCGCAGCTAGCCTCTTCCTCCTCCTCTTCCTCCGCTGACTTACCCGTCATCGGCGTGGTGTCTTTGGTTTTTGCGTGTTCCGTGTGGCACTGGGACGGCTGTGCGCTGTGGAGGGGGGCTGGCGCTCGCTGTGTTGTCTCCATGCTCGATGAGAACCCACCCAGCCGGGGTTAGCCAGCACAGAGGGTAAGAGGCCAAGGCACTGGAGCTGTTGTCTGTTGTCTGAGCGTGCGTCGTCTCTCCTGGAGCTCTCCTGGGTGCTGTGTTTTTTGGGGAGGGACATGTCCTGGTGTGTCCCCCTCCCTCGTGTGTCTTCTGTCCGTGTTTTGTGTGGGACTATAGACCATGGGCGTTTGGAGCAGTGCGCTGGAGTAAAAAGGCGGAAGTCCACAATCTGAGAAGAAGGCTGCTACATGTAAGAGACTAAAGAGTCATTCTAGAAAACTCAACTATGGGGACTGCAACTGGCAAAGCATAGCTCACGTCTAGAGACTTTAGCCAAAACAAATGATCATTTTAAATGTTTATTCTCTTTTCAAATGGTCATATTAAGTCTTTTATTCTTCTTATTCTAATTTGCTTAATCAGGGTTAATATTGCAAACCTGTTGGAGTAATTCATTTGAACAGAAACTTGCTTTTGAGGTTCCAGGATTTAAATTTGATCATACTTTTGATTCTTCTATTCTAGATGCATATTTGGACTAAACAATATTATAATCATGGTTCATTTGGCTTTCCAAAAAACCAAAAAACAAACAAACAAACAAAAAAACATCTTCACTAATCCAAAACATTGGCATTTAAGGTGGAGCACTTGTGCAAAATGTAAAAAAAAAACCCCAACAAAACAGCAACAACAAAAAAACATTATTCACAGCCTGATTATTTGTAATTAGCTAATGACCCTGACCCTAATAATCGCAGGTATATTCCTATTTCGAAAGCATCAGAATGCTGCTGGCTGCTGTTGCCCTGTGCTTGGGAGTTCTCTGCTTCTCTGCTTCGTCGCATCGCTGCAACAACCTGTGGTGCTGAGCCTGTTGCATGTGGAAGTTTAGTGAGCGTTTCCATGGCGATGAGGCAGGGAGGCGCAGGGCGGGGTGGGGTGCGCTGGGTGGGGGCGTACATACAGCGTACGGGTGGAAGTCCTCTGGCTCATCTGCCCCCCTACCCCACCTGTCCCCCTGTCCCCCTCCATCTCATCCCCCTGTCCTCTCGTCCCTTATAGAGACGTCCACGGGCGTTACGGCGGTGTGTAGTGACAACAAAAGGAGGGAGCACAATGCGAGTGGACAAAGGAAAAGGCGGGGGATATAAGTGCAGTTATTGATATTACAACTGTGACTAATTCCTTTTATTGTAGTATTATTATAAGAAGAGAGAGAGTGTCACGAAACAGAAGTGCGCATGTTTTTACAATAGACGTGTAAATATAAAAATAAAAACCTGTCATTTTTAAAAATTGATCCATTTTGCAGATGACATAAGGACTGATTTCTGTATTTGAAAATAACATACGTATTAAGATTCATTTAAAAAAAGTAAGTAAAAGTACAACATTTGGTAAAAAAAAAAAGTGTAGTACAGATTAAAATGTGATGCATTTACAAACAGAAACATGATTGATTTGACCATGAAAATGCATTTTTTAAGCTATACGTTTCGTCGTTTATTTGGAATTTGAGCAGACAAATGTGGATATTCAAATCAGGGAGAAAAAAAAAGATGAGAATGGACGTGTGCGGCGTCATCAGCCCCAGGACTAATAACAGAGAACAATTAACACCTCGAAATGCTTGAATAAAAGATTTTTTTTTTTTTTTATGGCTTCCTCCTCCCCTCCCCCCTTCAACCCCCTTCCCCCCGGAGCTTGCGGCTGTTGCATTAGCCGTAAACGCGCTCTCCGCCTACATTTTCATCCATCCACATTCTCATCTTCTCATCCTGCCTGCGTTTTCAAATCTTTCTATTGTCTGTCTCGGTGAGTTTCAGCACTGGGCAGTGGAGTTTATTTGATTATTATTTTTTATTTATTTATGTTTTTGTTTTTAGCTGTGGAAAATGGTAACGGTAATACTAAGCGGCCTTGTGGAGGCGCACAGGCAGCTGGAGTTGTGAATATTGATGAAGATTTGCAGATTCCAGATTGGGTCAGAGCGAGCATGCTCCGCAGACAGCAGCCACTGCAATTAGAATCTCATTTCCGTATTTGCAATATTAATAGTCTCCTGAGCTAAACACAACACATTTGGATTAGCAAGTACAGAAGTAACAATTTTAATATGCAACAGAGTGGAATAATGAAGGCAGAAAGGGCCAAATGTGTAAATAATCATGAAAAATGAAAATTATTGATTTATTCATGTACAGAATCAGGTCTGGCCACAGCACAGGCTCGAAGTGCTTATTGGATTTAAAACAGTCAATAAATAAATAAATAAATAAATAAATAAATAAATAAATAAATAAATAAATAAAAATCACAAATAACCTTTTTCCAAAATGTTTTGTAATACCACTGAAATTGTTCAAATGAATTCAACTTTTTGCTTCTTTGTTTGTTTTGGAGGTAAAAGATAATAAGAATAAGATTTTGTTTTTTTTGTTTTTTAAGTGAGTTTTTTTTTTTGAAGAGGCAAACTTCTTGGGGATGGGGGGGTGATAATAGTATAAGTAAAATACTTTCCTGTCCCTGGACACATACTGAAAATGGAGAACAGTGATAAGGGAAAAAAGGTTTTCAGTTTCATCACCTATTTTATGTATGTATGTATTTATTTATTTATTTATTGGAATAACATTGACATGACCATAACACTAAGCCTGTGTCTGTCCTGCTCCTCCCAAACCCCGCCCCCACAGGTCACATGAGCTGTAGGAGGAGGGGCCTGTGACCGTCAGCCCCGCCCACACCCAGCTGACCCTGCCTCAGGTAAGAGCAAAGCCCCCTGGCTCCACACGCCCAGGTCCAAGCACTGTTAGCTTAGCCACATTAGTGCCACTTTCACTGGGGCCACTCAAACAACCAAGAATGAATACAACAAATACAATTATGCAATCATATAATGTAATAAAATACAAAATAATAATAATAATGATCAATCATAATTCATGTTAATGTAATTAATATCTGGTCTCATAACTTGACCACAGCGACTTTAGATCTGGTTTAGTCCCAGTTTATTCCTGATTTAGACTCAGTTATATATATATATGTGTGTGTGTGTGTGTGTGTGTGTGTGTGTGTGTGTGTGTGTGTGTGTGTGTGTAATTTTCTATTTCTTACTTTATTTTTTAACCTAGACTATACAACACAAAAAAAAACAAAAATGAAAGAAAGAAAAAGAAAAAAATAGCATGGACTGAAATATTTATAGTTATTTATAGTTACAAATATGCTGAGGCTATACTTATATGTGAATAGTGGTCAAAATTAATTTAATGTCTTAGCCAAGGTAAATCTAACGTTTACATTTTTTTTTTTTTATCAAATGTATCTGAATGTAATTAGTTGCAGTACAGACTCTGTACTCATCTCCTCAGCAGAGCACAGTCCCCACGGTCTCAGGGTTAGCTTCTCAGGGTTAGCTTCTCAGGGTTAGTTTCTCAGGGTTAGTTTCTCAGGGTTAGCTACACTTTAGCAGCTGTTAATTGAAGAGCTTTTTTTTCTCTGTCCCAGGACACAGGATTCCCTTACGAGAGAGTTACATGCATACGCATTAATAGAGCCACATGCACACTCATGTACACTCCTGTTATAGAGCCACATGCACACTCATGTACACTCCTGTTATAGAGCCACATGCACACTCATGTACACTCCTGTTATAGAGCCACATGCACACTCATGTACACTCCTGTTACAGAGCCACATGCACAGGCATCTGTACACACCTGTACACAGAGTCAGTCCACAGCACTACTGCAGCCGTGAGGTGACACAGGTGGGCCAGGCTGGAGTGTGAGGGGGCTGCTGTAGTGGCATGTATGTACAGTATGTGTGTATACTACACTACAGTGGAATGAGTTCTGACCTGTGGAGCTCTGACACCAGGAGGAAGAGACATATGTAGAATAATGACAGAGAGTGAGACAGTCAGACCCCCACTGTGAGATGAGCACATGTCAGGACAGTCCTGAGGCGTGTGCTCAGCTCCTCACACTGCTCACAGCTAAAATTCAAGCTATTTTTGTATCTAAGGATTGACAATGTAACATTTGCTATTTGGCAATCATACCCCTCCAGATTTAGAATTTTTCTGATTTGCAGCTCGTACATACATTTTGTATGCAGTATGTGTACACCCGTCCATGTAGAAGGCTTTATATTCAAATGAGCACAAACATGTGCACTTACACAAAGTACATTTATAGTTCTAATAATGTTAATGTTTACTTAATAAAGCACAAAATCAAGTCATTCTGTGGAGCCAACAAGACCTGTTTCTTGTATAATATATAATACAGCAAAAGCTAAAACTATTGTTAACCATTTTAGTTTCATGTGGTATTCACCAGTAAATAGGATATTATTATTATTATTACATATTACTATTTGCACTATTTATTACTTACTTTATCCCCTCCCTGCCTGCATGCACTTTTCCCCTCCTGTCCAATTGTCCTGGAGCTACTGTGGCGAGTAAATTTCTCCTGTGTGAGATCAATAAAGTCTTATCTTATCTTATATTAAAGTCACAGGATGTAACATTTTAGCAAAAAATACACAAAAATCCTTATTTTATTTATTTTTATTATTATTATTTGTGTGTGTGTGTGTGTGTGTGTGTGTGTCTTCTTCTATGAGTGGGCTTGCATCTCCACAGACCTGATCTCCTCCTTCTTGTTTCCATGGAAATGATGCTCATTTGGCTGTATATTCCACAGTATGGCATAATACGTATCATCCTTAATGTAGAATGTTCCAAAGTATGGTTTTAACTTTCTATTTCTATGGAATCATGCAGGTGACGTGCCACCTTCAGAAAGTTATATTGTATCCTTTTGACAGCCTAACGCATCCGAACATAATCCATAAGTGAATAATGTAAGCCTAAAGCTGATATGAGAGGACACCAGGCCCAGTACAGATACAGTGGGAGTGTTCCTGGTTCTCTGTGGCTATAGGGCAGTGCTTGGACCGTGCTGCCCCAGACGGAGGGCCTGTAGCTGGACTCACACACCTCCGCTGTCCCTTCTCTCCTTTTGCAGAGGAGCCATTGATGGAACCGTGCCTTCGATCAATGCCACGGGGGCCGGTGCTGCCGCGGGTGATGTGTGTGTGCTGTGTGTAAGCCCGCCCCCTGCCGCTGACCCTGCCCCCCTCACCACACACTGGCCCCGCCCCCTCTGCTACCCTCTGCTGCTGGGTGACGGGCCTTGCGTTTGGGCTGTTGGAGTTCGACTCTCTTCGGTGACGGGTATTCTTGGGTGGATAATACGGATGACGTTGTTATTGCTTAAGAATACGCGTAGTCGAGGAGAGTCCCATCTGCGCCCCAGCGCCACCCCACCCCCTCCGCATACACCTCCACCGCACCCTCCACCCCACCGCCTCTGGTACAGGGAACTCAGGCAGTCTGCTTTGGGGGACTGTAGATGTGTCTCAGGTTGTCCCCACGCTGTGCTGTCACTTCTCTGTTTCTGCTGGTCTGTCCCCTGGTGTCTCTGTCCATGTGTGTACCTCTGTGGACAGCTGTGGGGAGTGTTTTGTTTCTCTGTGGGCTTGGGTCTAGTGTTGACCGGCCCCAGGATTGCGCGGCCAGGCTGTATTGTACATTCCTCTGGGCTGGTTCAGTTAAGCTCAATGAAAAAGTCTTTCTTCAGGTCCAGGGAACCAGGTTTGTCACATCAACAACTGAGGAAACAAGCCCAGGATGATTTTATGAAATAAAATATTATTCATGCTTGAACTGCCCTATGAGCTGCATTGTACCACCCCAGTGGAAATGACCTGGTGTTCTGCAGAGTGGTGGGTTTTCTCCAGATGAGATGCCAGTAAGACAGGCTCCCCTAGAAAAGCAAACCTGTCTGAACAATAGACATGCATTTATTCAATATTTGACATTTTTATTACATTACAAGTATGCACTATATTCACATTACAACATTATAATGTTATGTATTGAAGTATAATTCATGGAGTGTTTGGAGGGATGGAGTTGACTATTCAACCCTATTCAACCTTCACCATTCTAACCATAGTCTAATGTATAACCCTATTCCCAAACTTCACTCCTTTGTACTTATCACCAGCCTAAACCAAACAGCTCATATTTCTGGACTAGTGCCAAGCGTCTGGGCACATCAGCTTGATGGGTACATCCACTCCACTGGACAGTGTCACAGTCAGGTGGTTGCCAGTTGCGGTTAATGCAGTGCTTCTCAAATAGTGGGGCGGGCCCCCCTGGGGGGGCGCGGTGTGATGTCCCAGGGTCACAGAGATGTCTGTGACCCTGGGAAACATGCTTTTTTGCCGTACTGTACTAGAACTAAGTGTAATTGCACATCAACAACAGTAGTTGGCAGTGACGCTCTCATTGTTGCTCTGGGGCAGGGGTCGGCAACCTTAAATACGTGATATATGCACAGAACAGACAGGATTTTTTGTTTTGTTTTTTCAGCGCTTTTAAAAGCACATGGCTTATTTGCATAAACTAAGTTTTGTTTCTGTAAAACATAAACAAATGTGCCCAAATCTGCATTAAAAACACATTAATATTTGAGTCCTCAGTGCAGTGTTGTAAGTTTCTTTTTTTGTTTTTAATGTTAATAAAGGATACAATGTTATGCAGAGGCGTACTAATAACAATTTTCTAGACAAATAATACTATTAATAGTCGCGCGCAGGGAGGGGGGCGTGAAATTTTTTGTTCTTTCTAGGGGGGGCGTCACAGAAAATAATTGAGAAGCACTGGGTTAATGCAATATCATGCAACTGACTTGTACAGAAATTAAAAGGATTGCTGTATGTATGCCGTGAGACGTAATCGTCTTATTAAATAATTATGTTACTGCAAGTGCAGTGTTTCTGCATTTATCTCAAATGATGCATGAAAGTCAAAGTTAGGGTTCTGGTTTGTCCCCAAAGTCTGTTAGAAGTTGTGGCCTAATGTCTGGACTGGATGTGGGGTGTAGCTTTGACAAAACTTTACAAAGACAAGTGAAGCTGGAACTGCATCCTGTCTCCCCAATTCCAGAGGGTGTGACTGACACGAGGATTAACCAATCAGAGATGTATGATCCGCTAAAAGAAGTGATATATTTTCTTAAATTTTGAGAGGAGATTTTTTTCTGCATTTGAGAGACACATGATGCAAAAAAGCCCATGATTGGACCATCCCACATTAGTCACATGCTATGGTCCATTTCCAGACCCTTGTGGATTCAAACAGAATGTACTGTAGACTGAATGTGGGGTGTGTAGTCCCCTATGTCTCCCCCTCAATGTGGACTGGATGTAGGGTGTACAGTCCCCTCTGTCTCCCCCTCACTCTGGACTGGATGTAGGGTGCATAGTCCCCTCTGTCTCCCCCTCAATGTGGACTGGATGTGGGGTGTATAGTCCCCTCTGTCTCCCCCTCACTCTGGACTGGATGTGGGGTGTATAGTCCCCTCTGTCTCCCCCTCAATGTGGACTGAATGTAGGGTGTATAGTCCCCTCTCTCTTACCCTCACTCTGGACTGGATGTAGGGTGTATAGTCCCCTCTGTCTCCCCCTCACTCTGGACTGGATGTAGGGTGCATAGTCCCCTCTGTCTCCCCCTCACTCTGGACTGGATGTAGGGTGTATAGTACCCTCTGTCTCCCCCTCAATGTGGACTGGATGTGGGGTGTATAGTCCCCTCTGTCTCCCCCTCACTCTGGACTGGATGTAGGGTGTATAGTACCCTCTGTCTCCCCCTCAATGTGGACTGGATGTGGGGTGTATAGTCCCCTCTGTCTCCCCCTCACTCTGGACTGGATGTGGGGTGCATAGTACCCTCTGTCTCCCCCTCAATGTGGACTGGATGTGGGGTGTGGCTGTCCAGTGCTATGTCCTGTGGGTTCCCACACAGTGTGCATAACACGACTTAATTCTTCACATAATAGATGAATTCTCTTTCTGTGTAATATTTTGTATTTACTTTGTATACGTGGACAATTATAGCTCATTTTGAAATCCAAACTAATATGCTTATGTGAGACCTACAATGACAATACTGAATAAAATGCAATATGAAACAATTTGTTTTTTGAAGCATTATGTATTTTTTCATTCAAACATAATAAATGATTTCCATTGAAAGAAAAGCCCACCTATAAAAGCTAAATAGTGAAAAAGTATCCACTATATTTAACTCTTTTACACTCTTCCAAAAATGTTACACAAACACGACACACTCGTGTTCCAGAGCCATGTGCGCACTCACCAACACTCCTGTTATAGACCCACATGTACACTTGTGTTATAGAGGCCACGTGCCATGTAACTGGTATGTCCTGGCATTCAGAAAAAGACACTTTGGATGAATGTAAATTTCAATTTTATTTATTATTTAGTTTTTCCACAATTTAAACAATAATCGCACAATAGGCACACACTTATATATATACATATATATATATATATATATATATATATATATATATATATATATATATATATATATATATATATACATATATATATATATATATATATATAAAATCACTGAGTGATTAATTTATGGTTCACAGATTACTTGACAGATTCAGTTTTGGTTAGAGTACGACAAACAGATGAGCCTAAAAAATAATATTATTATTATTATTATTAGGCCCGAGCGCTAAAGCGTAGGGCCTATTGTTATTGTTCTGGTTTTTCTTATTATTTATTCTTATTATTATTATTTTCCTCCCCCCCTTTTTCAGGTTTCGGGTACTTCCCACTGATGAAAACTCACGAAATTTTGCACAAAATTCAAGAACACCAAAAAATGAATTTATAAATATAGCCGCAAGCGGCGATGATCGGCCCTCGCTCGCACCCACTTGTCTAGATGATACAGCACGAAAAACTAAAGTCAAAAACCCAAGGAGGAGTTCGTTAAAATACGAGGACAGGAAAATGTGCCTTTGGCGCCGGGTCACATGCTCGGTCCAATATGGCGTTGCGCTCGTCATTGACCTCATCGATTACTCACTTGCCCAATACACATTTTTGGCATTTACGATGGTTAACAATTGCAATTTTGCCGCCATCGTGGACACGGGCGGGGCCACCGTGCCATGTCATCTGGCACAAGTCACTGACATGAATGCCACTATGCTTGGAAACAGGAGAGCGCTTTGTGCTCTGTTGCGTAAGCTGAGACAGGGCGGGCCGGCAATGTTTTGGGGTGAACAATTACAATTAAACACGGGCAATGCCACCGTGCCAGGTCAGCGGGCACCAGTCGTTGACATGAGTGCCAGGTGTTTAAAAAGGGGAGAGCGCTTCATGCTCTGCCACCTGTGGTGGCACTATATACAGTATATCAATGGAAAGGGCTTGCGTCCAGTAACGCACCCGTGGGGTCCATTGTGGGGGTCCATTGTGGGGTCCTCATCGATTACTCACTTGCCCAATACACAGTTTTGGCGTTTACGATGGTTAACAATTACAATTATGCCGCTTTCGCGGCAATGGGCAGTGCCAGTCTGTGCTATTGGATGCTATGAGTGTCACTATAGTGTGGCATTGAGTGTTTGGAAAAGGGAGAGCGCTTCACGCTCTGGTCATGTGCGCCAACAAAACGATTACAATTTTGCTGTCATCGTGGCCACGGGCGGTGCCACCGTGCCATGTCAGCGGGCACCAGTCGTTGACATGAGTGCCAGGTGCTTAAAAAGGGGAGAGCGCTTCGCATTCTGCTGCATGCGCACACGGGTTCTGCAGTGCTCCGCAATAGGTTACAATAGGCCCTAGGCTTTAGCGCTCGGGCCTAATAATAATAAGAAAAAACAGAACAATAACAATAGGCCCTAGGCTTTAGCGCTCGGGCCTAATTAAAAGGTGAAACAAACAACCCCTCCCCACCTCACCCCCAGACATTCAACACACACATGCATGCAGATAACGCACAAACTCACACATGCACCCCCGTGAGTGCAAACGAGGGCCGATCATCGCCGCTTGCGGCTATATTTATAATTATTAGAAGATCATCAGAAGATGTGACATACACACAGGCTGTTACATAATTATATAATTATGATTAGACTAAAAGTACAAATTTTTATATACTAAAAGTACAAATTTATATATTAAAAGTATTTCAAAAGTGCTTTTAACCAGAGCAAAAAATAAAAATAATAATAACACAGCTTTTTTAGTTTTAGTTTAAGTTTTTTTAGTTTTATTTTGGGTGTTTACATTATTTTATTTTCCACACAGAAAAAAAAAAAATCTTGGGGAAAACTTAAAATTTCATAGGGATTACAGAAAAATAAAAGATATTTTTGACCTGTCCCAGCAGTATACTGTATATATATATATATATATATATATATATATATATATATATATATATATATATATATATATATATATATATATATATATATATATATATATAAATGTCTCTTGTTCAGAACCTGTCTATAGAGGCCTGTTCACGTCCTCTCCCCTCAGGTTCTGTGTGCTCTTGTAACACTCTGTACATCACATTTATTGAGGTACATCTGTCTGTGCAGATGAGTCATGAGTCATAGATCTTTTGGTGGCACTTTTTTCTTTCTTTGTTTTTATTTAATCTTTATTTTTTAGGATCAGTAATAATATGTCTACAATTATGATTCATATTACAAGTAATACTTACATGAAAATAAGCCCTAGGGGGAGATGATGTTTTATTCATGAGAAGCGCTCCAGCCATACACAGCCTTGACCCTGTGTCTGGTGCCTGAGGGCCTCACAGCAGAGCTTTAAAGGCTCACAGCAGAGATCGCGAGTGGCTCTAGAGGAGACGAGCCATTCACAAACAAAAGAAAATACATCTATTTTGATGATATTTTAAATGATGTGTTTCAGGTTCAAATAACACTGAAATTGTCCCATCATTTCACACTTACACCATTGCCTCATTTCATTTTTTTTAAATACCGTTGATAGCATCTGTTTCACACACTGTCTCTGGCTTTACAGATCAGTCTGAATGTATCTGATTCTTGCCTGGAGCCAGACTGGTTCTATTTATTATTTATTTATTTTTTTTTAAATCTGGTCTCCTCTGCTGCATATTGACAGAGCTGTCCAATCAGGTTTGTTTATTTCAGTGACATTTGGGAAATAAGGAAGCTCATTGGTCATCTATCATTTAGAACAAAATCCCCCCCTCAGATGAACTGAGTTTAGTGCTTCTTCTGCAGAAATCTGCCATTTTTTTCTGTCCTCTGTGACATATTTCCTTCATTTGTTCCTTATAAGAAGCCATATTTGTTTCGATACAGGTGTGTGAAGAATCTCTCAGTCGTCCAGGTAGAATCCATGGCAAAGGGAGAAATTCAATTTGTCAACTGGACAAAGTTTATTTGGTCGAATACGTTTTGCAGCTCATACAAGCTACTTCTTCAGTTCTGGCTAGAGTGCCTGTGGACACTGCTTATAGCTAGCTGCAGGGAGGAGCTAACTACAATGAAATTACTATGAAACTATCATTGTTTTCAGTTTCTGTGTGGGGTCTTGTTAGCATAGCCATTCAGGGCCATAATGGGTGTTTTCACACCTCTGGACCTGACCTGGCTAATCCTATTGTTTTCTTTGTTAAAGATCCCATGACATGGTACTTCTTGATGCTTTTATATGGCTCCTTAATGGTTCCCTAATACTGTAAATGAATCCTTCTTCAAAATCAACACTCAGTGCATGAGAAACAGAGATAAGATGAGAAAGAGTCATAAATATCTCTCTCAAACACTTTATTCTGGGCGTTGTTGCTTGAATGCAAATGAGGAGAAAACAGAGGGTGGGGGCGTGGCCAAACTCTCCGCTCAGAGCTCAGAGCCGACAGCTGATCCATTTCCTTGTTTTTGCACGGGGGAGAGATTTGAAGCATTCCATTGAAAAATAAACACATTTCCACAGAAAATAAAATTAAACCACTGCTGTTCAAAGGTCCAGAGGCTCAGATAAAGGACTTCCGAGCCTAGAAACACTCGGACGTGCCTCCAGGCAAATAAAAAAACGCATTTCGCATTGCCTAGCTCCTCCGCAGTCCAAACTCTCTGGGCGTGATTTACAGAGACGCTGAGTACAGACAGACGGGGGTGGAACTGCATTTGCATTTCTTTTTTCGATCTGACGTCAATCAGGTGCCTTGTTCAAAATCGCCCGTTTGAGCTCCGATTTTTTGTAACGCAGAAAAGGATCGCAAATGCTCAGTTTAGACATTTCACAACTTTTAACCATGGGATAGGGGGCTAAACAGGGTAGGGGAGCTCACATTAACGTTCAAAAACCTCAGAAAGTGAAAATTTCATGCCATGTTTGTGGGTGTGAAATAGACTGGGATTTCATATTGTCTGAAAATCCTCTGTAGTTTTTCAGAAACGCCGGCCAGGTAAGGAATGGTTACACCCTTCCTTCTGGGTTCTGATTCTCTGTTGTCTTGTTTCTTGTCCTTGGGCTTTCAACAAAACTAGAGGGCGTGCGTTAGGTGTTGTTCTGAGTTTCTGTCTTGGGTTTTTCCTCTGGCCTCTCACCCTCTCTTTCACTCTGACGTATGCAAGTTACATGAACACTGTTGTGCACTGTTACTCCCTCTATTTATGAACAAGGCATAAATGGATTCATGAGATGTTTGAAGCTGGTGTAACAGCCATAATGTATGCCGAGGCAGGCTACAGACTGGCCTCTCCTGGGACAACTGCACAACCCCTGGGATTATTATCCCACACTTTCAGCTCCTGGGCCCCTCAGTTAGCCTTAGTTAGCATGAGTGTTAGCATATGTAAAACCAGCATGAGTCTAAGTATGGGTGAGCTAAGCACATTGTGGGGACAAAACTGTGTAGCCTTAGCAGAGAGTCTTTGAGAGAACCTGATTTATGCTCATATAGGAGACATACGAGTACAGGACTCTCAAGTTTTAAAGTTTGGGAGAAGTGAGATTTACCGATTTACCGATTTTCTGGCCACAGAAGCGCTGTGAACAGTGGCTACAGTTTTGAATTGCTTAACAAAATTTCAGCGTGAATAATACCATGTGTGGCGTGTGAGTAGGGTGACCATTCGTCCGGATTTCGTCCGGACAGTCCGGTTTTAGAGCTGTCTGTCCAGCCGTCTGTCACGTGTCCTCCTTTCGGACCCTCGTCGCCCACCGTTGCATAAATCGTCATAAATCCCCACCCATTATTTACACTTGCTAGTAGCAAGTATTCTTATTATTTTTTAACATATCCTAGATGAGATCTATGGTTATGCGGTGGCACAGAGTGAGACTCCACACAGAAACATCAACGCGTGCGGCATGACACACTATTGGTTAAATACACGGAAGCAGCTCGAAGCGCAAAGCGCGAGTACAGAGAGGAGATAAGAAGAGCGCTATAATGAGCGCTATAAGAACGCTATAATGTTTGGCGAGTATGTCTGGGTCTGGAAATACTATAAAGTTGATGACAACAACATTCACATAGCAAACGGTGGGATATGTAAACTTGGGATTGTGAGGGGTGGAAAGGAAAGGGCGACATTTAACACAACAAACCGATACGGCACCTCAAAAACAAACACCCGACACAATACAGCGAGTTACAGGCAACCCAGCCAAAGACGAGTCAGCTCACGCTGCAGGAGAGTTTGAAAAGGAGACAAAAAAATGCCCCTTGACAGTGCGAAGGCCCAGGAGAACACAGCCAGGAGCACAAATGATCGCAATGAGTGACCTACCATTCGCCTTTGTAGAGAACCCTGGATTTCTTATGCTTATGGAGCACGTTGGACCTCGTTGATAATAATAATAATAATGATCAAAGGAGAAGTTCAATTTGTCAACTGGACAAAGTTTGTTTGGTTGAAAATGTTTCGCCGCTCATCCGAGAGGCTTCGTCAGCTCTGGCCCTCATGCTGGTTCGACCCTGTTTATATCTAGCTGCAAGGGAGGAGCTAACTTCCCTGAACAAAGCTCTGACCTATCCCCGCTACTCTCTTTTGTTTTACGAATTCCTCTGGCGTCTTGTATTAGCATATCTATCAGCCCGCTCACTCCACTGAAACAACTCTGAAACCATCAGCTAATCTGTCTCTTTGTATTTCAAATTTTTTATAGTTTCAGAGTTGTTTCAGTGTAGTGAGCGGGCTGATAGATATGCTAATACAAGACGCCAGAGGAATTCGTAAAACAAAAGAGAGTAGCGGGGATAGGTCAGAGCTTTGTTCAGGGAAGCTAGCTCCTCCCTTACAGCTAGATATAAACAGGGTCGAACCAGCATGAGGGCCAGAGCTGACGAAGCCTCTCGGATGAGCGGCGAAACGTTTTCAACCAAACAAACTTTGTCCAGTTGACAAATTGAACTTCTCCTTTGATCATGGATTCTACCTGGACGACTGAGGGACTTTTCACGCAATAATAATAATAATAATAATAATAATAATGAGCATGGTTCAAATTTCAGATAAGGTTTGAGTTGGGTTAAGTTTAGGGTTTACATTAAGGGCATACAAGCAAGTAATTATGGTGAAGGTCAGGATCGGTCTCTAGGAAATTAATGTCCATCACTGAACCATGAATCCCCACAAACCATTAAAACCCAACATGACTGGTACCATGTGTTAGCCACAGTGTTAGCTAGAGTGTTAGCATGCGCTGTCATTGCAGGATTTGGCACCATTTTAATTTAACTTGGTCAACTTTGTTTTAACATGTTTATTAGCCTTTGTGTTCTGTCTGCTGTAAGCACAAGTATTGCTAGGATTAAATGCATTCAAGTCAAGTTTATTCTTAGAAACACAAACAAAATTGGTCATATTTTACCATAACCATCAACATTATCCATTTTAAAGGGACAGTGTGTAAGATTTTTATCCGTTAATTACCGAAATTGAAGATACCCATTCAAAAATATATTGTTTTCCAAGCCTTTTCACTTCCATCATGAAATTTTGAACTTAGATATAGTCACATAAAAGGGGGATGGTGGTTTTGGATACGACAAGCATGCTGCTGTATCACACTTCGTAATGGATCTAACATGTGTTTTGGACTAAATTGTTTTACTGGACTTTATTCGCTGGATCCTTACGGACAAATTGATACCAAGCTTGTGCTGAAATACAGAGTTTGACCTGTCCAGAGCCTTCAAAGGTAAGCTAAGTAACAAACCTGGGGCTTTTATACGGAAAAGCCCCATGTGCTCGGGGAGTGATTGTTGTGCCGGGAAATGAATTGCATAATCAAAAAGAGGAGACTGTAAGGTTTCATTTGATGTGTAGATTGTCATGGTACATGATCGGGAATGTGTGTTTTCATGCGAAAAGAAAAAAAAAACAGTGAACGGGAGACCGCGTTTTATTAATACCGTTGTTGTCGGCGCACGGGTACGCGCGCGGGTACGTGAGCTGTCCGCTACGGCGCATCCGGGTGACCCTCGAGGTTTGTCGTAGCTAAAACTGGAAGTGCCATAGCCACTATCCACCTATGCGCCACGAATCCTACACACTGGACCTTTAAATCAGACTTAATTCAGCACTGCTCTTTTTTTCTCACATTTATTAACAATTTAAATGCATACTTTTCATGAACTTTGAGCAACTATCAGTAGTTTAGCTTGTGTACCGTGAGTGTTACCGTGTGTTAGAGTGAGGCTTGAGTCCTATATCGTAGTTTGTGTGGTGCTGATCAGAGGATGTTCCTGGGTGTCCCTGTCTCAGCCATGTCCAATCCACTTAAGGCAATAATGGGATCAGCAGAGGGCCTCTTGTGTCGAGGTGGGTGGTGCTGACATGTCCTGCTCACTCACAGTGGGATGGGAAAATCCTATTTACACGCCTCTACAGCAGTTGTATGCAGATGGAGCTCACTGTCCCCACCATGTCTCTTTTAATGACACACCAGACACGCAGCAGTCCGGGCCTTCACACACGCTTTGTAATTCTTACCTACACTATTCACATTTTAGAAACAGACAAGTGTATTTCAGAACATGACAGAGCTAAAATGAAATGGGTTTGGTATTATTGTTATAGTGTGTATAGATTGTCTATTCTCATTAAAGGAAAAGTAACATTTTTTTACAATCTGAGCCTTCTTTCGGCAATAAAACAAGTAGTTTTACTCACCCATAGCAGTTTGGTGTCATTTTGAGCAGTTTCGTAGAAGTTATGTTGTAGCGTATCCGTTAACTTGAGTGCTCGGGGCATTACTTTGCGGACTCCAAATAACACAAACTTGAGCACTTTTCAAATCATAGAAGCCCGATGTCTTAGCCTACGATTTCGTGTGGTCAAAAGTGGCCTGTAATCCGAGATTTAGCCATAGTTTCGAGTAGATGAGGAGGCCTGCGCATGTGCGGACTGTGCTCTCAGCTCCCGGGACCCAAACATGAAACGCAAAGCTGTAAACTATGGATAAATCTCGGATTACAGGCCACTTTTGATTCAAACGAAATCGTAGATTAAGACATCGGGCTTCTATGATTTGAAAAGTGCTAAAGTTTGTGTTATTTGGAGCCTGCACGGGGCATATTACATGCTTGGGGAATATATTATATGCCCCGAGCTATGGCTAGAAGTCGCGCTAGGCTAACGCTAATCCAAAACATCTCTGGAAGTGTTCCATATGACATCAAAGTGCTATGGGTGAGTAAAACAACTTGTTTTATTACCGAAATAAGGCTCAAATTGTAAAAAACGTTACTTTTCCTTTAATAAATCCAGAGTCATATTTCTGTACTTTTCTCTACAAAGTGATATCAGCCTGGCCTCCATGCATTCATCATGTCTTGAGTGAGACCCAAACACAATCATCCAATCATGTTTATTTTAGTAAAACATGTGAAACTATGAAGCTCATTGGTCATTTACAAACAAAATAAGTTTTTTGCTCATTGATAGATTCAATCAATCAAACAATATTTATAAAGCGCTTTTCATACAAAATATAACACAAAGCGCCTTACAGTGATTAAGGATTAGAAGATTGACTTTTATTGATCTCACACAGGAGAAATTGTTTCTACATTTGACCCGGGGACCATCCCCATGATTTTGTTATTTAGTCTTGGTCAGAACCTCAGCTGGAGGATTTTACCTATGGTGCATGTTTTGGGTTGGTGGGGGAAACTGGAGTGCCCAGAGGAAACCCACCCAGACACGGGGAGAACATGCAAACTCCACACAGAAAGGCCCGGGCGACACGAACCTTCTTGCAGTGAAGCATGAGTGCTAGCCACTCAGCCACCGTGCTGCCAACAGAGAGAAAAAAAAGATGAACACACAGACAGATGAACAAACAAACAGACGAACACACAGACGAACAAACAAACAGACGAACAGACAAACAGACGAACAGACAAACAGACGAACAAACAAACAGACAAACAAACAGATGAACAGACAAACAGACAAAAAGACGAACAGACAAACAGACGAACAAACAAACAATCAAACAAACAAACAGACGAACAAACAAACAGACGAACAAACAAACGAACAAACAAACAGACGAACAAACAAACGAACAAACAAACAGACGAAGAAACAAACGAACAGACAAACAAACAGACAAAGAAACAAACGAACAGACGAACAAACAGACGAGCAAACAAGCAGACGAAGAAACAAACAAACAGACGAATAAACAAACAGACGAGCAAACAAACAGACGAACAAACAAACGAACAAACAAACAGACGAACAAACAAACAGACGAGCAAACAAACGAACAAACAAACAGACGAACAAACAAACGAACAAACAAACAGACGAACAGACAAACAGACGAACAAACAGATGAACAAACAAACAGACGAACAGACAAACAGACAAAAAGACGAACAGACAAACAGACGAACAAACAAACAAACAAACAGACGAACAAACAAACGAACAAACAAACAGATGAACAAACCGACAAACAGATGAACAAACAGACGAACAAACAAACAGACGAACAAACAAACGAACGAACAAACAGACGAACAAACAAACGAACAAACGAACAAACAAACAGACGAACAAACAAACGAACAAACAGACGAACAAACAGATGAACAAACAGACAAAAAGACGAACAGACGAACAGACAAACAGACGAACAAACAAACAGTTGAAAGAACAAAAAGAAAACAAACAAACAGACAACCAAATTCAATCAAAGGCCAAGCTAAACAGGTGAGTCTTGAGCCCACTCTTAAAAACATGAACGTTCTCTGCAGCCCTGAGGTCCTCCGGCAGTTCCATAGACGAGGGACCAGGAGCCTGCTGCCGGAGGAGCGCAAGGCCCGTGAAGGTTCTTAAGGAAAAAGCAGTTCTGAAAGATAAGAAGGCACAAGACCATTAAGATATTTAAAAACCAGTAAAAGAACTTTAAAATCTATCCTGAAACTCACAGGGAGCCAATGCAGAGATTTTAAGACCGGTGTAATGTGATCCCGCCCTCCGGTCCTAGTCAGGACACGTGCTGCTGAATTTTGTAATAATTGCAAACCTGAAATCCTCTTTTTGGGAAGACCAGAGAGCAGGGCATTACAGTAGTCTATACGGCTGGTGACAAAAGCATCAGTGTCTCCATATTGGCCTGAGAGAGAATAGGGCGAACTCTGGCTATGTTTTTTAGGTGATAGAAACCTACACTATATTACCAAAAGCATTCGCTCACCTGCCTTGACTCATACTATGAACTGAAGTGCCATCCCATTCCTAACCCATAGAGTTCAATATGATGTCGGTCCACCTTTTGCAGCTATTACAGCTTCAACTCTTCTGGGAAGACTGTCCACAAGGTTGAGGAGAGTGTTTATAGGAATTTTTGACCATTCTTCCAAAAGCGCAGTGGTGAGGTCACACACTGATGTTGGTCGAGAAGGCCTGGCTCTCAGTCTCCGCTCTAATTCATCCCAAAGGTGTTCTATCAGGTTCAGGTCAGGACTCTGTGCAGGCCAGTCAAGTTCATCCACACCAGACTCCATCATCCATGTCTTTATGGACCTTGCTTTGTGCACTGGTGCACAGTCATGTTGGAAGAGGAAGGGGCTCGCTCCAAACTGTTCCCACAAGGTTGGGAGCATGGAATTGTCCAAAATGTTTTGGTATCCTGAAGCATTCAAAGTTCCTTTCACTGGAACTAAGGGGCCAAGCCCAGCTCCTGAAAAACAACCCCACACCATAATTCCTCCTCCACCAATGAATGGGTGAGCGAATACTTTTGGTAATATAGTGTATTTTTGTGATGTTCTTGATGTGTGGGATAAAAATCAGCTCAGAGTCAAAAATGACGCCCAAGTTTTTCACTTGAGGAGATGGGTTAAATGACTGTGCTTGTAGTTTGGATAAAAGTTTCTCTCTCTGGGCCTCAGGGCCGATGACTCAAACCTCAGTTTTGTCCTGGTTAAGCTGGAGAAAGTTTCTTGCCAACCAGGATTTGATATCTAGAATGCAGTTAAGAAGAGCATCCATTGGCCTGGTGTCATCAGGAGACACGGAAATGTAAAGCTGCGTATCATCTGCAGAGCTGTGGAAGTTGTCTCCTGATGACGCCGCCAAGAGGGAGCATGTACAAGTTGAAAAGTACAGTTATAGTTCCTCTACTTCACTGTAAAATGATTTCTAGTTTCAGTGAATTCAATGGTAAATTAAAGGCGCTCGCTCTATGGTGGCCCTCACCACTGGACCGGTTGATCTGGACCCTGGTTTGGGGACTTTTCATCCACGTTTAGGGCCTCAAAAATGCATTTGAATGTGGGAAAAATAAAATAGAATAATAATAATAATAATTGAAAGATAAACACATAAGACCTATAATAGTCTGTAATAGTCTACCAGATTTATAGCAGCACTATTCCAGGTCTAATCTAGGGTTAAACTAGGCCTAAAACTGAACTACATCGTAGGCCTGTTACATTATGGGATAATTACATTTAACTTAGCCAAAATTATTTTTTATTTTATTATTGTCTGTTATTACATTAGTGGGGTGGCAGTAGCTCAGTTGGTAGAGCGTAGTTGGCGGTTCAAATCCCGCTCTTGACATAAGAAACATCAGTGGTTGAGCGGTCAGATCCACTGACCCACAGGTTGGTTGGTACGATTCCAGCTCCCACAGATGAATGCTGCCGTTGTGTCCTTGGGCAAGACACTTGGTGTGTGAATGTGTGTGTGAATGGGTGAGTGGTTCCTTCTTGTAAAGTGCTTTGGGTGCCTTGAAGGTGGAAAAGCGCTATATAAAGATGTGACCATTTAATTCATTCATTCATTCATTGGATTTATATAGCGCCTTTCATGACACCCAAAGCGCTTTACAGTTCATTGTTCATTCACTCCACACTTGGTGGTGGTAAGCTACTTTATGTAGCCACAGCTGCCCTGGGGCAGACTGACGGAAGCGAGGCTGCCAATCTGCGCCATCGGCCCCTCCGACCACCTCCAACACTCATGCACACTCCACTTTCATACTATTCATATTTAACATTTACATTATTGTCTGTTATTACGTTATTGTCTGTTTTTAATTTATTGGCTGTTATTACATTATTGTCTGTTATTAAATTATTGACAGGCGCTGTATGCTACTGTGACAGGTGGTGTTGGCTATTGAGACAGGTGTTGTGCACTACTGCGACAGGTGCTGCAGGCTACTGCAACAGGAGCCACAGGCTACAATGACAGGTCCTGTAGGTTTCTGGAGAGGTGCCATAGGCTACTACTATCACAGGTGATGTAGGTTTATGTGACAGGTACTGTAGGCTACTATGCTATAGTTGTGCTGTAGTTGTTATGAGACTTATGATAAAAAATGTAAACAGCTTTTAACTGTATTGTAATGGTGCTCCCTGCTCATTTACTCAGCATTGTATTTAGAGTATCTTTTCTCCTGTATTTGCTATAGCAGCACAGCAGCACAGAACGGGACAGAAAAAGACTTAAAAAGCTGGTCAGGAGGGCCAGCTCTGTCCTGGGCTGACAGACTCTGTAGAGGAGGTGGCTGAGAGAAGGGTGCTGGACAAATTCATGTCCATTATGGACGACACCTCTCACCCTCTGCACCGGACTGTAGAGGAGCTGAGCAGCTCCTTCAGCAGCCGACTGAGGCACCCTCAGTGCAAGAAGGAGCGCTACCGCAGATCCTTCATCCCCACCTCCATCAGACTGTATAATCCTAACATATAGGCCAGACGTGCAATATCCTCTCTTCCATGTCGATGCTTGCTGTTACTATTATTTCCATGTTGATGCTTGTTGCTACTATTATTATTATTACTATTTTTATTATTACTTACTTTATCCCATTCCTGCCTGCATGCACTTTCTTTTCTTGTCCAAATGTCCTGGAGCTACTGTGGCAAGTAAATTTCTCCTGTGTGAGATCAATAAAGTCTTATCTTATCTTATCTTATTTAGAGTATTTTTTTTCTCCTGTAATCAAGATGCTACTGATCCCCCTCCCCCCTTCCATGTTCTCCCCCTTTTTTAATGCATAATGAGGGGTGCCATAGATTATATAGCAGACAAAATCATAGTATATCTTTTATAATGTAAAACTTCATCAGGTACCATTTTCAAACGCAGTGATAGCACCATAATAGGATCATCAGAGGATGTACGTCCTGTGGAGGGCAGATGAAGAAAGCCAAGCTCCAGCCCAGATGATGCAGTTCTGCACTGAGTCCATCCTCACAGTCTCCTCCATCACGGTGTGGTACACCGGGGCTATAGGGACAGACACATGTACATGTCTAGGACTCAGGGTGAGTAGGTCGGATCACACCTGACCCTCCTCTCCCTGGACACAGACTATTTGAGCACATTCCCTCAGACAGAAGCCCCTCCCTCGGGCAAAAGGCAACAGGAGCTCTCGGCTGAAGAACATTTGTTTCCCCTCTGTCATTGTACTGTGCCTTTGATTTTATCTTAGTTACAAGTGATAGTTAATAGAATGTAGTGAATTGAATTTGTAGGGGTTCAAAATCAATACACCTTTGTCATCTGAACATGTCCATTTATTAAATGTCGAAAAAAGACACAAATAGTAAAATGAGCTCACAATACTAAAAGTGTCCCATGGCATGAAATTTTAATTACAAAAAGGGAAAATCGCAACTATTTATCGCAACTTTCACTTCCTCCCGCAACAAAATCGCAATAAAAACCTTAAAAGCACCGCAACTTTTTGGAAAAGCTCCCGCAAATTCAGGCATTTTAGCCCGCAACAATCACAAAAAATGCCCGCAAAATCCTGGGGGGTCTGTATAATGTTTACCGGCATTGACAAATAAAATATCAGTGTAAAAATACATTCATAAGTTAATTAATAGCTGCTAATCTGTGGCTTTGTAAAGGCTCAGGCTTTCTTCTATCTCTGATAATGTTACATCCCAGTGCAACCATATAATGCACAATCTCTGAAACTCCATAAAGTGTGACACATTAGCTGGAGAAAAGTAATGAAAAGTCACTAGGGAAGGTGACAGTTATGTAATTACTAGATTTTCAATTGCAACTACATTATGCTTTACTAAAAAAGCAATGTGATTACATAATCCCTCACTGTGTAACTAGTTACAGCTCAACACTGTTTTAAAGAGAGTAAGAAGTACAGTGCCTTTACCTAACCTGCAGCTTGTGGTATACTTAGGCCTAAAAAAAATAAATCTAAGTTTCCGGTTGCCGACCGACCCTGTTGATTTGCATGCGACCCAAATTATTTTATTGGACTTAATAAAATAAAATAAATTTGATACTCAAATTAATTTTACAAGCTTCTGTTAAAAAAAGAAAGAAAGAAAACTAAAAGCCTACTGTATTTTTCGATTTCCGCAAGACTACAATTGACGTCATTCACCACGCCTGCGCTGCAATGTGTACGGGGGTCCTCGGGTTACGACGCTCTCGACTTACGCCGTTTCGTGGTTACGAACACGCCCCCATTAAAAAAAATAATAATAAATTACGCGTCATTCCGTCTTACGCGGTTTAGCATGGTAAGCAACGTAAACAAACGCGAAAGGCGCACGGCGGAAGAATACGCTTTGTTGTGGTTGTAGGGCGAAGTCTTAAGAACGGATCAACGTCGTAACCCGAGGACCCCCCTGTAATGTGCTTCTGTTTTTCTGTGATCTGTAAAATTCTCTGTCTGTACCCATAAAAACAATGGCGACGGCGTCGCTGGACATATGCGGGGTCACGGTGAATTGTTAAGATTATGCAGTGCCAGTTTTAAGTTGACCAATGTCAACACCGTGTTAAAGGTCCCATGGCATGAAATTTTCACTTTCTGAGGTTTTTGAACGTTAATGTGAGTTCCCCTACCCTGTTTAGGCCCCCCATAGCTAAAAGTTGCGAAATGTCTAAACTGAGCATTTGCGATCCTTTTCTGCGTTTGAAAAAATCAGAGCTCAAATGGGCGATTCTGGACAAGGCACCTTATTGATGTCAGATCGAAAAAAGAAATGCAAATTCAGTTCCACCACCGTCTGGATCTCCACCTCCTGTCTCTGTAAATCACGCCCAGAGAATTTGGACTGCGGAGGAGCTACGCAATGCGAAATGCGTTTTTTTATTTGCCTGGAGGCACGTGCGAGTGTTTCTAGACTCGGAAGTCCTTTACCCGACCCTCTGGACCTCTGAAACGGCAGTGGTTTAATTTTATTTTCTGTGAAAATGTGTTTTTTTTCATTGAAAAGGCTCTCCTTTCCTCCTTCGCGCTTACACACGCGGAAGTAGGGCCAGGCACAGCGCACCGCTAAAACAAGGAACCAGCGGCGCATTTGCCCCCCCCCCACCCGCTCCTCTAACCAATCTGTGTCCTTCTCATTTGCATTCAAGCAACAAGGCCCAGAATGAGTCGTTCAGAGAGTTATTTTTTGACTCTGACTCTGACTGAGTGTTGATTTTGAAGAAGGATTCATTTACAGTATTAGGGAACCATTAAGGAGCCATATAAAAGCATCAAGAAGTACCATGTCATGGGACCTTTAAATAAATGTAGTATTCAAAATAGTTTACTGCTTCTAAATTTAATGACTGCCATCTGAAAGAAGAACATAAAAAACAATACAAAATCAGCATGTATTTTTGTAACATTGTAAGATATATTCTACATGTACTCTGGTACAGTCAACGACCTGGTTTCGCATGGCCTGTTGGAGCTTCGTTCGACTATACTTAAGTATAGAATATGCCCTTAGCATTGAGATAGCTTTGGGAAATTATGCCAATGTCAATATAGTCTTTATTGAAATAGTACTGTTGCGGAAGGAAATAAAATAAAATAAAATTTCAAAATTTCCACACACACAGGAAAAAAATATAAAAAATAAAAATAAAATAAATTCCCTACTTACCCATGTCTAGAACTGTCAACAAATCGGAAACCAACATTTATTTTTTTTAGGCCTTATCCCATTATTGATATGATAAAAGGAGAAGTTAAATTATTATTGATATGGTGTGTACTGGCTTATACATGGGGCTGTTCTGCTCCTGTTAGCGCTTAAAGGATGGTTCTGTTTCACTGCAGACACTTATTAAGTCAGAGCTTATGGAACACAAGATGGCCACATATTTGATATCTTCATTAGGCAATTACTGGGGCTCGCTTAAATTGGAGGCCTGCAAATCTCATTACCCCATTTGTGTGCAGCAGCCTGTTTTGTGAATACAGTTAGCTCACAGCGCTATCAGGCTTCATGGAGTCTGGATGCGACAGATGCCATTATTAAAGTGTAATATGTTATCAGTGCATCTCCAGAGGACACACTTTTATTGGAGTTCACGCTGCAGCGGGCCTGGTACTCTGCTCTGCTCCACAGCTCTGCTCCACCCTACTCCTTAGCTCTGCTCCACAGCTCTGCTCCACCCTACTCCTTAGCTCTGCTCCACAGCTCTGCTCGAAAGCTCTGCTCTACAGTCCTGTTCCACAGCACTGCTCCATAGTTCTGCTCTACAGCCCTGTTCCAGTGATTTGCTCCACAGATTCTCAGCCCTGCTCCACAGCCCTGCTCCACTGGATTTCTAGATACACCTCCAAACTCCCCCTATAGCGGCTGGCCTCAATGAGTTTAATTTGACTGGAGCCGAAATGTATGGGTGACGTCACACTCCCTTAGCTCACTTTCCTATACAGTCTATGATTTCACTTTATAACTATATTGTGACCAAATACTTTTTACTTTTACTTCAGTGTTATTTGAAAGTGGTATTTAAAGGAAAAGTAACGATTTTTTTTAACAATTTGAGCCTTATTTCGGTAATAAAACAAGTTGTTTTACTCACCCATAGCACTTTGGTGTCATATGGAGCACTTCCAGAGATGTTTTAGATTTGCGGTTAGCCTAGTGCGACTTCTAGCCATAGCTCGGGGCATATAATATATTCCCCGAGCATGTAATATGCCCCGTGCGGGCTCCAAATAACACAAACTTTAGCACTTTTCAAATCATAGAAGCCCGATGTCTTAGTCTACGATTTCGTTTGAAGCAAAAGTGGCCTGTAATCCGAGATTTATCCATAGTTTACAGCTTTGCGTTTCATGTTTGGGTCCCGGGAGCTGAGAGCACAGTCCGCACATGCGCACTGGCCTCCTCATCTACTCGAAACTATGGATAAATCTCGGATTACAGGCCACTTTTGACCACACGAAATCGTAGACTAAGACATCGGGCTTCTATGATTTGAAAAGTGCTAAAGTTTGTGTTATTTGGAGACCGCAAACATGTGCCCCGAGAACTCACATGATGGAGATCGCAAATCTAAAACATCTCCGGAAGTGCTCCATATGACACCAAAGTGCTATGGGTGAGTAAAACAACTTGTTTTATTACCGAAATAAGGCTCAGATTGTAAAAAACGTTACTTTTCCTTTAACATTATAACTTCTTGCCTGCTTTTTGTCAGTTTGAGTTTATTATTTTACTGGTTGAACATGGAGAGCAGATATGACATATGTAATTCCACAACAGTCACCTAGCAACCATAATGTTAAAAGGGGCCACAAGTTGTCAAAATGCCAGTTTCAATTATCATTAGACTAATAAAACTGGTTTCATCTGTCATAAAAGGTCCTCCATTATGCATAAATTGTCTCTACATTTTGGATGGAGTTTTCTGTGTTTATGACATAGGCAGAGGGATTCTGTTTTAGACCTCAGCGCTACTTCCTGTGTTTTTGTACTTTTCTTCTCAGCATTCTTTCACAACCTGCCACTTAACTGATGTAAAAAATATGATAAATGTTTAGCACAGGTACTATCTACCAAACCAAGTCAGAATAAATCTGCTCTGTATGTGCCAAATGTGAAACACTGCAGAAGTCCATCTCAGACCAAATTTCAGTGCAGATGATTGGCTTCTCACTGACTGACTCACTGAGTAACTCCCATCACCGCCTGCTGTGTCGCGGTTTACAGGGCCAGTGGAGTTGTTTACTGGAGCTGGGGCCCTAACAAGCCACTGCAACACCAGCAATCACGAACACCCACCACCTCTGTGCCACCCCTCAACCACCGCTCCTACTACACAGAGCCCAAACCAGCCCAGGCTCCGGGGATAATGACAAAAGTAGTAGTTTCTTTTCAGCATTAAAGGACTGCAGCCTGCACACATAGCATCGCTGTTATAGTTTCAATGTGACTCTGGAAGAGGATTTGTATTCATGATCGGGAGAGTAATCAAACAAATGATTGAGGTTAAGAGGGGGTATAATGCAAAATTTGGAGGAATGTGCAGTAGTTTCATTAGCAAGATGCACACTGATTGTGTTGTGATAGTGCTTTGAAGGGTGAGTCAAGCAAAGGGAGGAATCAAAAAGTCAAACATTAAAATCAAACTTATAAAACATGTTAATACCCATCCATCCATTTTCTTCCACTTATCTGGGGCCGGGTCGCGGGGGCAGCAGTCTAAGCAGGGACTCCCAGACTTCCTTCACCTCGGACACTTCCTCCAGCTCCTCTGGGGGGACCCCAAGATGTTCCTCCAGCGTGTCCTGGATCTTTCTCGGGGCCTCCTCCCAGTGGAACAGATACCCAAGCCACCTCAGCTGGCTCCTCGCGACGTGGAGGAGCATCAGCTCTACTCTGAGCTCCTCCCATGTGACTGAGCTCCTCACCCTATCTCTAAGGGTTAGGGTTAGCTCAGCTCCCTCTTCACCACAACGGTCCGAAACAGCGACCACATCACTGCAGATGCTGCACCGATCCGCCTGTCAGTCCACTTCACTCGTGAACAAGACCCCGAGATACTTGAACTCCTCCACTTGAGGCAGGGACCCTCCACCCACTCGGAGAGGGCATGCCACCTCCATGGCCTTGGATTTGGAGGAGCTGATCCTCATTCCAGCCACTTCACACTCGACTGCAAACTGCCCCAGTGCATGCTGGAGGTCCTGGTCTGATGGAGCCATCAGGACAACATAATTTGCAAACAGCAGAGATGAGATCCTGTAGTCCCCAAACCAGACGCTCTCCAGCCCTGGACTGTGCCTAGAAATTCTGTCCATAAATACAATGGACATTGTATAATATGTTGTTTTCAAGACAAAAAAGCAAATATAGAATTTATATATATAGCATTTATTTATATATTAATATAGTAAATATAGCACTGAACAACAAAAGGTAACATGGTGATCTAAATATGCTATGTGTTAGCAATTATAAAAATAAATCATAAGTCATACATTTGAGACATGGATGTGAGAGCATTCTCTGTGAGCATTGTCTGTTTGCCTCTTCTCCATCTGTTTTTCTGTTCTTCTGTGTTTATGCTTTTTGCCTTTTTGTTTTATTTATACCCTCTTATCCAATACCTGAAACAGCTACAACTTTCATCGTCTGTTTTCCGTCCATGTCATCACCATTCTACTGCTAGCCAAATGGACTCATTGCTATCACTGTTACATGTTGCTGCCCTGTTCTTGGACTATCTGGCTCCATGTGCTAGCCCAATCCATTATTCATCCAATTGTGTCAGTTTCCACAAACCCATATCCCTGTTCAAGAGAAGCCCCCCAACAATGCTGCACTTGGTTTTTACTTGCATCATTAGCAGGCGATAGTGCCAATGCTAGTGGCCAGTGGGACTAGCTCCTGACTCTGATGCGCCGGAAACTGGCCCGCTACTCTGCTGCTTCTGTGAATTTGCCACTTCACCCCGCAGTCTATTCCATATCTCTGGTCAGCTGATTATTAAGCGTTACGTCATCACAAAAACCCACACACACCCTGCCTCTGCCCCCTTCCCAAGGCCCTCCTGAAAATTACCATGCAACAGCCAATCAAATTTGCATTGCTCAACACCCACTCTCTCAACAACAAGAGTGACATTAAAAAAAAAAAACTTCATCAAAGACCATAACCTGGACTTCTTCTGCTTTATTGAAACTTGGCAACAGCCCCTGGATTACTTTGTACTTAACCTCTCTGCACCTCCGGGATACACATATGCTCCAAAACCCTGCACTACCACGCTGTGATAGTGGCATAGAAGTGGTGTACAAACAGGACTATCAAATCCATCTCCTGTCCACTCCCTCTGCCCCATCATTTGAACATCTGGCCTTTAAACTCACTGGTATTAGCCCTCTTGCAGTAGCTGTCTCAAACCCAATCCTTTATTCCTGTCCAAGTTTTCCGCATTCCTGACACAACTCTTATCAATCTCCCCATCCATGCTCCTCCTTGGAGACTTCAACTTCCACTTGGACTCCATGTCATCCACTACAACCACAGACTTCATTGACCTCCTACTACTCCGACCTTATTCAGTCTGGTTCAGGTAACCCCATAGCTCTTTTCACCATCATAAACAAACTTATCAACACCCTGTAAACTGGCTCACAATCATTCACCCCAGAAATAAGTAACTCCTTCCTATTCTTCATCCAAATCAAAATGAACAACATCTACAGCCACTTCTTAGCCTCTCCAGCCTTACTGCCTTCCCCATCCCTCTTACTAACTGCCCTGTCACCCAATTCTTGATTCTTTCTCTCCCTCCTCTGACCTGCCTGACCTGCTTGAGGGCATGAAAATCTCCAACAGTTTCCTCAATCCCATCCCGTCCACCCTTGTTAAAGTCATTTCTCTCCAAACTCATAGAACTCGCCACTCACCTTAAATCCCACCTCACAACCAACAACCTGTTAAGTTCAAAGTTCAAAGTCAGCTTTATTGTCAATTCTGCCATATGTGTTCAACATACAGTGAATCGAAATTTTGTTTCTCTCTGGCCAAGTAGTGCAAAAAGACAGTGTACAAAATACAATATGAAGACAAAACACAACAAAAAACTATCTAAGACAGAGATCTAAGTTAAAACTAAAGTCTACGGTCTAAAATCTTAAAACAGTGCAACATAATAAATAAACTATACTATATACAGATTTCCAAAGTGTGCAGTGTGCATCAAAAATGTGCAATGGAAGATACAGCAGTGACTTGGTCATGTGCAGTAGAATGTGCATAGGAGTTAAGATAAAATAAAAATAAATGTGCAACAGTAGTAATTCTAGTGCAGTAACAGGAGTAAACAACAGTACTAAAATTCCAGTAGTAAATGTGCAATAACAGTAGTAAACAACAGTGCAACGGGGGTAAAATTCAATAACAGGAGTAAACAACAGTACTAAAAATTCCAGTAGTAAATGTAAGTGTGCAATAACAGTAGTAAACAACAGTGCAACAGGAGTAAAATCCAGTAGTAAATGTAAATGTGCAACAGTGCAACAGTAGTCCTTAGCAGCAGTTTTTTTTTTTTTTTTTTTAAGTTAAAATTGTTAAAATTGTTCCAATCCAGTTTCTACTCCCACCGTAGCACTGAGACAGCCCTTCTCCAATGACCTCCTCTCCCGTCTGCAGACCACCTTCATCATCACATAGATGATGAGATAGAGTGGCTCATGGTGGTGGTGGGGTTATGGTATGGGCAGGCATCTGTTATGGACGAAGAATACAGGTGCATTTTATTGATGGCATTTTGAATGCACAGAGATACCGTGATGAGATCCTGAGGCCCATTGTTGTGCCATACATCCATGAACATCACCTCATGTTTCAGCAAGATAATGCATGGCCCCATGTTGCAAGGATCTGTACACAATTCTTGGAAGCTGAAAATGTCCCAGTTCTTGCATGGCCAGCATACTCACCGGACATGTCACCCATTGAGCATGTTTGGGATGTGCTTGACCGGCGTATACGACAGCGTGTACCAGCTCCCACTAATATCCAGCAACTTCGCACAGCCATTGAAGAGGAGTGGACCAACATTCCACAGGCCACAACTGACAATCTGATAAACTCTATGCGAAGAAGATGTGTTGCACTGCATGAGGCAAATGGTGGTCACACCAGATACTGACTGGTTCTGAGTCCCCAGACCCCCAAAAAAGCAAAAAAAAAAAAAAAAAATGCACATTTCGGGGTGGCCTTTTATTGTGGGCAGTCTGGGGTGCACCTGTGCACTGGTCATGATGTCAGATCAGCATCTTGATGTGGCGCACCTGTGAGGTGGGATGGATTATCTCAGCAAAGCAGAAGTGCTCACTATCACACATTTAGACAGATTTGTGAACAATGTTTGAGAGAAATGGTAATATTGTGTATCTGGAATGAATTTTAGATCTTTAAGTCCATCTCATGAAAAATGGGAGCAAAAACAAAAGTGTTGCGTTTATATTTTTGTTGAGTGTATGTGCAATACGAAATTAATTTGAGCAGTATTACCTCCTGTGAAATACTTCTTAAAAACCTGTACCTTAGTATTTTATTACATATTTTATTACTTTTTTATTATTATATTGGTTACTTTGCTATGCTATTACTACTTCCTGACTATAAGTAAATTTTGTAGTAAACTTTGACTTAACATATTATCCTGTGTATTATTAAATTATTGAATGATTCACACCACAGTGATAGTCATGATGGGGGAGGGCTTAGCTTAATGTCATGCAAATTAGGCAAGGAGGCCTGAAGAGAGCAAACTTGGAGATGCTTTTTCTGGGATTTAGAAAATCTGGTATAGCTGCTTTCAAATAATAATTAAAAATATGGTCAGATTTTCACGTGTAAGACATCATTGGAAAGTTTAGAATCTGTGAATAACTCAAAACGCCTCCGGGACGACTTGGTATTGGTTTTCCTGTGGTTATATATATATATATATATATATATATATATATATATATATATATATATATATATATATATATATATATATATATATATATATATATATATATATATATATATATAATGTGCTCCTCACCTTCCACGGTGGTTGGTCTCTCACCCTCCTCCAGCTCGGGTCCTCTACCAGAGGCCTGGGAGCTTGAGAGTTCTGCAGTATCTTTGCTGTTCCTGTACTGCACTTTTCTGGACTGAGATGTCTGATGTTTTTCCTGGGATCTGTTGTAGCCACTCCTCCAGTTTGGGGGTTACAGCCCCGAGTGCTCCGATCACCACGGGCACCACTGATGCCTTCACCTTCCAGGCCTTCTCCAGCTCTTCCTTGAGCACCTGGTATTTCTCTAGTTTCTCGTGTTCCTTTTTCCTGATGTTACCATCGCTTGGTATTGCAATGTCCACCACCACGGCTCTGTTCTGTTGCTTATCCACCACCACTATGTCTGGTTGGTTCACCATCACCATTCTGTCAGTCTGTATCTGGAAGTCCCACAGGATCTTGGCTCGGTCATTCTCCGCAACCTTCGGAGGTGTTTCCCATCTTGACCCTGGGGTCTCCAGCCTGTACTCTGCACAGATGTTTCTGTACACTATGCCCGCCACTTGGTTGTGTCGCTCCATGTATGCTTTCCCTGCAGCATCTTACACCCTGCAGTTATGTTCTGGACTGTCTCAGGAGCCTCTTTGCACAGCCTACACCTTGGGTCTTGTCTGGTGTGGTAGATCTGGGCCTCTATTGCTCGGGTGCTCAAGGCCTGCTCCTGTGCAGCCAGGATGAGGGCCTCTGTGCTGTCCTTCAGACCAGCCCTCTCCAGCCATTGGGAGGATTTCTTGAAATCAGCCATTTCGGTTATGTTCCGGTGATATGCCCCATGTAGGGGCTTGTTTATTTATTTATTTATTTTTATTTATTTATTTAGCACATACATAACATAATAAAAAAAGAAAACATTAGATCAAAAGTAGGTGCAGGAAGAGGCCTTCACCCTATGAATACAATAAACATGAACAGCCGTGCATTTACAAACATTAAATACATTTGATTCAGCCAGGCATTAAAATACAATAAAACATCCCACAATTGAATGATTATCAACCACCATCATGAAATATCAAACATTTCCTCAAACTCTTTTTAAATAATGCTTCTGAAATGCCCTCACTAACCACATGAGAAAACCGGCTCCACAGTTTTCAGCCTCCGTATCGCAGGCAAAACTGAGCTCTTGATATAACACATTTTGGAACATGAAAATTACAATTTTGACGAGTATTATATCTATGAATCTCAGCATTGGTTTTAAAGTAAAAGGTGAAATGTTTAGGGATCGTCATTGGATTATAAAGAATTTTATATATAAAAATACAAATTTGATAACATTCTTAATATTTATGATATGAATATTTAAGTTTAATAAATAGATCTGCAGACGATGTTAATGGCTTGGAATGAGTTGCAATACGAACTTAACGTTTTTGCATCAATAATATTTTGTTCAGAGCAGTTGAGAAAGTGCTTGCCCAGACTATATTACAATATGAGAGATAGGGATAAATTAGACTATAGTATAATGTCCTGCCATGATGGTGCTTTGTGCTACAATTTTGTATGAAAAGCGCTTTATAAATATTGTTTGATTGATTGATTGATTGATTGATGGTCCCCCCAGCACCTCTTCCTCTGCACTCCACTGTCTGAGGCATTTCTTGAGCACATCATCTGTCGGGGCCTTGTCCTTGATGTACTTATGGATTTTGGAAGTTTCATCCTGGACATATCATGCTATTAACACGTTAATGCAAAACAATTTTAATGCTGTTGAGTTTTAATTGCAAGATTAATGCTCTTGGTGACCTAGAGAACTATTTTTTTCATAAGTTGTGACCACTGCTATTAACATTAGAAAAACTAAAGGATCTGGCCGTAAACAGGAAGGAAAACAATTTGTACAAAACTGAGAAGTCCCGGTTGGAAGAGGTGGGCAGAGCGCGACTGCCCATGCACATGCAAACATAAGACCACACCACATACACCACCATACACCACACAAGCCTTGTGCACGTGCTGATTCCACCCACACAAGGAAAACATGAAAAAAGTCCGCTCCAAAACATATGGTGAATCCGTGCCCAACCCTGACAAGGACAGCAGACAGCAACAGGCCCCGCAGCCTCTCTCCCCTGGCTGCCCCCACTCCCCCGCGCTGCCACCACATCCACATACCCACAGAGGAGCATGCACCACAGCAGAACCCACATTGGTCCCACCACTCAATAGACACCCCATGCTGCTAGACCCACCCTCTCCGTGCCTTGCGACGACACCATCGACTGCGGCCCAGCCACACAGGTGCAAACGCAAGTCGCAGAAACACAAACGCAGTCCCACTGGAGATTACTGGATGTCCCACAGTAATGAAAACTACTTCGGCATCACACAGCACATTATGTCACCCACAGTGGGAATTTCAGTCCCTTCGAGTGTTATAAAGACAAAAAGAGGCTATTTTTGTCGAGAAAGAGAATCCTTCCTTGAACAGAAATGGAGGTCTCAGACATAATTTTTCTCCCATCTATAACTCTATTCTCAAACCTAAATCAAAACAAACAAAGATTGCACACTACCATTTCACTGCTGCATCTTCCATTGCACATTTTTGATGCACACACACTGCACATTTTGGACATCTGTAAATAGGTATTTATTTATTCTAAATTGTACTTTGCACACTGTCTTTTTGCACTACTTGACCAGAGAGAAACGAAATTTCGATTCACTGTATGTTGAACACATACAGTATGGCAGAACTGACAATAAAGCTGACTTTGATCATTGATCTTTTGAAAACAATAGGGTTAGCCAGGTCAGGTCCAGAGGTGTGAAAACACCCATTATGGTCCTGAATGCCTATGCTAACGAGACCCCACACAGAAACTGAAAACAAATAGGTGTGATAGTTTCATAGTAATTTCATTGTAGTTAGCTCCTCCCTGCAGCTAGCCAGAACTGAAGAAGTAGCTTTGATGAGCTGCGAAACGTATTCAACAAAACAAACTTTGTCCATTTGACAAATTGAATTTCTCCTTTTGCCATGGATTCTACCTGGATGACTGAGGCATTCTTCACACATAAAAATGTATTGTAATATTCAATAAAAGTTGCCATAGTCTTTACCTTTACGTCTTAAAGACTGTAATATACAGTAATAACTGTGAGCACATGTTTACTAGTGATGCACAGGCCTGTTTTTTGGGGGCCTGCTCAACCCAAGTTCAGATCCAACCCATGGTATGTGCATTGTTAACATTGGGTTTTGTATGCACATGTTCACAAGATTCTGAGACGTCATGTGACCATGGACTACACCATTCTTGATCGTTTATAAAGTGATGGCCTTATGGAGGGCTATTTCATTTATTTAAGTAAGTTACACCTTAAAGACCCCATACTATACTATTTTCTGATCTATGTTATAATGTTATTATCCTCATTAAAAACATGTTTGGAGTCATACACACATGTTTAACACAAACCCTGTATATTTAGGCAGAGTTCTTCTCTCAGATAGAAAAAAACACTGTTCCATCTTGTGATGTCATGTGGTAATACAGGAAGTGCTCCACTGTGTTTTTAAACTCCATACACATTCACTAGAAACATTTAGTTGCTTTCAGCCCTTGAATGGCATCGAATAATAATAATAAATATAGCTGCAAGCAGCAATGTGGGGCCAAGCACCGAATGTGACAGGGTTTAACAGGGTCTGACAGAGTCTAACAGAGTCTGACAGGGTCTGACAGGGTCTACCAGGGTCTGACAGGGTCTAACAGAGTCTGACAGGGTCTAACAGAGTCTGACAGGGTCTGACAGGGTCTAACAGAGTCTGACAGGGTCTGACAGGGTCTAACAGAGTCTGACAGGGTCTGACAGGGTCTAACAGAGTCTGACAGGGTCTAACAGAGTCTGACAGGGTCTAACAGAGTCTGACAGGGTCTGACAGGGTCTAACAGAGTCTGACAGGGTCTGACAGGGTCTACCAGGGTCTGACAGGGTCTGACAGAGTCTGACAGGGTCTAACAGGGTCTAACAGGGTCTGACAGGGTCTGACAGGGTCTAACCTGGGGCCCTGTAATTTGTGGGGAGTCCTGGAAAGGACGCGAACATCTGTGAAAAGTTTGAAAATAATCCTATGAAGGGTTCCCGAGATATGAGCTCACTTCGGCTAGATCAAAGACACATCAAGGACAGATCAAAGGTACATTTCTGCGTAAGTCCTTAAAATTCCTGCAACTTTGACCTGCTGGTGGCACTAGACGGTTGGGGGTGGGGGCCTATAAATTGCTGTGGGTAATGAGGAGACTGCCTGGAATGTGCATGCAAAATTGCACAACTTTTTACCAGACGGTTCTAGGGGTTGCCATAGACTCCCATAGGTGGAAGAATAATGTATAATAATAATAATAAGAATCAGTAGAAACACTATGGTGTCCTAATAATAAATATAGCCGCAAGCGGCAATAATTGGCCCTCGCTTGCCTTTTTTCTAGGCCAGTTGGCCTGTGGTGCGCTGTGGCACACAAACTGCTTTTTAGGCAGCGTTATTTTGTCCATTATAAGAGTCATTCCAGAATTGGAGGACATTTTACATCCCACCCATCAAATATTAAATAATGCACATACAAAATACTAAAACATACAGTTTCTGAGTGAATTTACTTGTCCTGAGACTAAATCTAAAAAAATAAATAAAAAAACTAAGAGAAAAGAATGTTTGAAAATAGCTTTTAAAATACCAAATAAGTCTGGAGTATCCCCCAAAATGCCATTTTCCTCTTGTCCCACCCACCCCTCTAATGACCAAATTGAATTGAATCTCAAATAAACTAGTTAAAATTGAATTGAAATTTCTTGTTTTTTGTATTATTTGTTTTCATTGCCATCTCTTGTAACTGTGGGAACATTTGTTTTAATAGACATAATAATATTTCAAATAATAATTATTATTCATGGAATATGTGTCCCACAACATGCACGCAACCCTGTTACCATAACATTTTTAGCATGGTAGAAGAAGAAGAAAGCAGTGAACCACAATTTTCCAAAAGTGTGAGTGCGGCGAACCGACTCACTAGCCTCGGCCTCTCTTGAAGTTTCTTTCCGACGAGTCACATAACACAAATAAAGAGTCTTGAATCAAAAGTTTGTCTTTTCTATCTTTACTAAAGTGAAGGTCATACAGAGTTGATAAAAAGGAATGAAGAAGGGAAACGGAAGAAGGAATTTCTGAGACTTGTGGTTTTCCTATGCGTGTTGTGTAAGGCTCTGTATGTGTTGTGACGTCCTGCTTGACGTCCTTGTGTGTCGTATAGTGGTGAGTTCCTGCCTGTCACTGGGAGACCGGGCTTTCTTGTACTTCTTGGCTCCCGACAGGAATCACCCTATGTTTCGATGTCGACGGTGCTACTTGACGTTCTTCTTTGTTGTCCGTACGTGCCTTGTAGCGGTGCGTATTCCTGTTTGTCACTCAGGAGACCATGCTTCGTATGCTCCCGAAGGGAATCCGTCTTAGTACGTGCCTTGTAGCGGTGTGTATACCTTTTTGTCACTCAGGAGACCGTGCTTCGTATGCTCCCGAAGGGAATCCGTCTTACTTACTACTTGTGGCTGCCACGTGACGCTTCACGTGACATTGTTACGCTGTCAACGACGCTACGTGACATTGTTACGTGACGTTTCACGTTGTTACGTGACGTCCCACGTGACCTTGCTACGTGACGGTCAAAAGACTGTGTAGCTTCTGTGGCCCGAGGCTTCTGGCTAATACCCCGCCATCTCTTGGCTCGAGGTAACCTCCTGGCCACCAGACCGCATCTTCTTATCCACACTACCTACGTAGCGTGGTCTCTTTCTTCTTGTGTGTGTGTGTGTCTTCGTCCTGTGTCTTGTGTCTTGTGTCTCGTGTGAATACATAGTGAACTGGATCAAAGATGAAAGATGAAAGATCAAAGTAGGGCGTCGGCCAATCAGAAGCTGCGAAACACATCAAAGCGGGCAGCGGCCATTTTGAAAACAGAATATTTAGAAAACATACCAAAATGGCTCCCACACATACAGAATGTACGGAATGGCTCTTACATATCCCGGCCCCTAATTGGCTATGCTTTAGCAAGTCAATTACTAACTTAAGATTTAGAGCCATTTACTCATTTTAAATTTAGAGCCGTTATATTTCACAAACATTTTTCTTTAAATAGGTTAAGCATTCTTTTCACATTTCTTTTACAAGTAAGTATACTTTTCACAATTTACAGTGCATATTGGACATGTGGTAAGTCCTTCTCTTCTTCAGTCTTCACCCTGCAAGAGACACAACTTAGTTATGGGCCTTTGTATAATACTCGTCTTCGTCTGGACTTCAGCACTGTGGACCATCCCCCTTGGAGTCTGGCATAACCTTGGTGATTCTGCACAGCATCCAGGAATTTCTTGCCAGGGATGGATCAACGACGAGGACGACATCTCCGACCTTAAAGCTTCTCTTCATTCCAAGCCACTTTTGCCACTCTTGAAGCAACGGCAAGTACTCTCGGGTCCAACTCCTCCAGAACAAGTCATATATTGTCATATATTGGATTTGTCTCCAGCGCCGCCGCGCGTAGACATCTTCCTTGACGAACACACCAGGTGGCAGATTGGGCTGCGTCTTCAATAGGAGTAGATGATTTGGAGTCACTGGTTCTAAGTCGCTGGGATCATCTGTGTTCGTGGTAATAGGCCTTCCATTGATGATGCTTTCGACTTCACACAGGAAGGTCTGTAGCCCTTCATCGTTCAACGCTTGTTGTCTCACAACAGAATTCAGAACCTTTCTAATGCATACGAATTTGGCGTTCACAGATGCCGCCGTGATGAGACGCAGCGGGTGGGTTGAATAACCACTGCACTCCCTTCTGTATCATGGCTTCATTGACGCGCGACTGGTTCAGTTCTTTCAATGCCTGTCTTAGCTCTCTCTCTGCACTGACTAGGTTTGTGCCATTGTCAGAACGGTTGACAGATACTTGTCCACGCCTGGCTTGAAAGCAACGTAGAGTGTTAATACACGAGTCTGTGTCGAGGGAATATGCGACTTCTATATGCACTGCTCGGACTATCAAGCACGTGAAGAGCACACCATAACACTTGACCTTGACGCGTCCTCTTTGGATCTCAAAGGGACCAAAATAATCCATGCCTGTGTTTGTAAAAGGCGGTTTGTCGGGAAGCAGACGATCTTGCGGAAAATCTGCCATCTTCTGCTCTCCAGCTTTGGCATGCAGCCTTTTACAGAGGTTGCACTCTGCAATCATGGTTCTTGCTGCGGCATTTGCTTTAGGTATCCAGTACCGTTGTCTTAACCTTGCCAAGATATGATTTCTGCCGCCATGTCTTGTTTCCAGGTGGATGTGGTGAAGAACAAGGTGGGTTGTTCCGTGTTGTTTTCTCAGTAGGGCGGGATTCCTGGCCTCCCTAGGCATCGCTGATCTGTTCAGATGCCCCCCTACTCTCAACTCAACATCTGAGCTTTCTCTTTCTTCGATGATACACCCGGTAGTGCGGTATGTACCATACTCTTCGGCTCAGCTGTTCATCTGGGACTCTTGTGACGTATCCTTTCTCTAGGATTTTGGTCATCAAATCTTTGTACTTCTGAAAGAAGTCTGAATACCTGATGAGTTTCCTCTTCAAGGAGTTGGGTCTCTGCTCGGCTATAGCTCGGTTGCCTGGCATCTCCATGCAGTCATCCTTCAGAGGTAGCTCAGTGCAGCAATGGCCATCCGAAAGATGTGCCGATGCGGTCACAGCGCGCACAAACTGCTTGTCATGTTGAGATGGCTCTTGCTTGTCCTCACATCGGTGTTCTGGAAAATCTGCTTCGTAATGCATGTCTTCTATGGTCGGCACAGAGATGCGATTAACAAAGTTCTGTTTTTCGGCGTCATCGAATTCTTTCTCTTGGCATCCGCTGACAGGCCCGTTGACTACCCAACCTAGGGCCGACTTCACGGCATGCAGTCTGTTGTTTTGGCTGTTGATTATCTCCCATGGCTTTTTAGCCTTGTGAAACCAGATCTGACATGACATGAAGCTCTCAATCTTCAAGCCTCCCAAGGCGCGATCGGCTGGACCCCGAGAGGTGTCAACTCTCGAGCTCCACTGAGCTCCTATAACAGCCCCTCTTAGTACTGTTGTGCTAGCCGTCCAGAAGACCAACTCCATCAGGGGGAGTCGAAGTTCTTCCTTAAACATCCGGTCAATCTTGACTGAGATCATTGCTGCCGTCAAGTCCATTCTAGGGATTGTAACCTGCTTAAGAGGAGCAACTTGGGACTTCCCCATCAAAAGGCAAAGATGTTTCTCCTCCCGCTCGTTCGTCAACAGGAGGTACGACACAACCCCATATCCATCTTGGCTTGCGTCTGAGGAATGATGGATTTGTGCCCTCTTTGTGGGCACGTATGTGTTGGACTTAAAACATTTACTCGCGACTGCAATGTCAGCTTCCATCTGCAACCGCTCCTTTTTAGCTCTCAAGCACGCCTCTTTTTGCTCGCTGAGATCTGACAGCTTGTCAAGGTCTTCTGGCTCCTTCCGCCATGCCTGTTGTAGCTTCTTTGGAATGTCTTCATTCCTGGCCCCGGTTTGTTCACCGCTTCTACACCCTGCAAGTACAAGAGCATCACGCTCAACAGCCGTACCTGTTGAGCTGTCATCTGCTTTGGTCTCTTCCGATGAGTGATCTTGCTCTGCGACGTGCAAGATAGCAGGATGCCTATAGGAACAGTCAGGGCAAGAGCTCTTTTCCTTACAGTCCTTAGACATGTGCCCTGGCGTAAGACAGCTAAAACAAAGCTCTTGAGATTTCAGGAAGTCGGTTCTCTTGTTCAAAGGCCGCTCTTTAATCTTGTTGCGCACATTCAACGCATGGTTCTCCTTACAGTATAAGCAGGGACTTTGGAAGGCGTTGGCTGACTTCACTGTTGGTGCTTTCTTCTCCAATTGGCCTTTATCGGCGTTTTTATCAGCAGCAGTCACAGTCACAGCGCTGCTTCTTTTGATCTCACCCTCTCCTAAGTTGGTTTTCTTTTCTGCGTTTGCTTATACTGGTCGTAAGCTCTTAATTTGACATTCGCGACTGCAATGTCAGCTTCCATCTGCAACCGCTCCTTTTTAGCTCTCAAGCACGCCTCTTTTTGCTCAAGTTCTTGCCTCTGTCTTATAGCCGCTTGGCTTGCTAACAGAGCTTCTTGCTGCAAGCGCATTTCCTCTTGCTGCCTTGCTTGCTGCAAGCAAGCGCCTTTCTTCTTGCTCAAGCTCTTGCCTCTGTCTCATAGCCGCTTGGCTTGCTAACAGAGCTTCACGTTCTACTCTGACTTTTGACCGCACCGAACTAGTAGTGGAACGTTGAGATGTGCGACTCGTAACTGAGTTAACCTGTGAAATACTATCCTCCGATTTAAGTGCATTTTGCTCTTTATCCGTGGCCTTTTTAGTATTTGCGATCCCTTTCTTCGTTTGATTTATGAATGCCTTTAATTCCTTACATTCACTTTCGTATTTCTCCTTCATGAATGCCCTTAATTTCTTACATTCACGTTCGTATTTCTCCTGATCAACCTTTCGTTCATCTTCACTCAAGACCTTCCACAACTGCTTAGTGAGACGTTTGTACAATTCATAATATCTTTCGAACTTAGGCAGAGCTTCCCATTTTACTTCCCATTTTACCCTGGGCCCCAGGGGCCCCACCCAGCACCCCCCACTGTCCATCAATGGTGCTGCTGTAGAGAGGGTGAGCAGCACCAAATTCCTGGGGGTGCACATCAGTGAGGACCTCTCCTGGACAGTGAATACTGTATCACTGGCAAAGAGGGCTCAGAAGCGCCTCTATTTCCTCCGCAAACTGAGGAGAGCTGGAGCCCCTCCACCCATTATGACCACCTTCTACCGAGGCACCATTGAGAGCGTCCTGACCAGCTGCATCACTGTGTGGTACGGGAGCTGCACTGAACAGAACAGGAAAGCCCTGCAGCGCATAGTGAATGCAGCTGGGAGGATCGCTGGTGTCTCTCTCCCCTCCGTCCTAGACATTTTTAACACCCGGCTCACCCGCAGAGCGTCCAGCATTGTGGGTGACCCGAGCCACCCCGCACATAGCCTGTTCAGCCTCCTGCCCTCGGGGAGAAGGTACCGGAGTCTCCGGGCCCACTCCACCAGGCTTTCAAACAGCTTCATCCACCAGGCTGTCAGGAGGCTGAACTCACACCCGAACTCCCACCTCACCCATCTCCCACCCCCCACCCCCCATATTGGCATAACCTGTATTCCATAAAAGACACATCACTCTAGACACTTTAAAAAAACTGCTGCTAAGGACGACTGTTGCACTGTTGCACATTTACATTTACTACTGGATTTTACTCCTGTTGCACTGTTGTTTACTACTGTTATTGCACACTACATTTACTACTGGAATTTTTAGTACTGTTGTTTACTCCTGTTGCACTAGAATTACTACTGTTGCACACTTATTTTTATTTATCTTAACTCCAATGCACATTCTACTGCACATGACCAATTCACTGCTGTATCTTCCATTGCACATTTTGATGCACACTGCACACTTTGGAAATCTGTATATAGTATAGGTTATTTATTATGTTGCACTGTTTTAAGATTTTAGACCGTAGACTTTAGTTTTAACTTTAGATCTCTGTCTTAGATAGTTTTTGTTGTGTTTTGTCTTCATGTTGTATTCTGTACACTGTCTTTTTGCACTACCTGGCCAGAGAGAAACAAAATTTCGATTCACTGTATGTTGAACACATATGGCAGAATTGACAATAAAGCTGACTTTGACTTTGACTTTGAACTTTGAACTTTGAACTTTATCAACATCGTTTCCATGTTTTTTCGTTGCTTGGTTAGCTGTGACAAGACTCCGCTTCTCTCGTATTTTAGTTGCTTTACTTTCCGCTCAATATCTGCTTTATAGCGCGCCAGCACTCGATCCTGACATCATGTTTCCCGTATACATCCTTAGCCTGTGACAATTCCTCGAATTCCTCACAGCTTCTAACTCTTCCTAACTTTCATCGACACTCGGGAAAAGAGTTATTGGATGTGTCCTTAGGGCATGTACTTCATTTTCCGGTAACTAGCAGACTAATAGAACTGAGAAGAGAATTGTCAGACCTGACCCAGGGAACGCTTGCTTCAGCCGTGGATGGAGTTTCTTGCTGGTTCAGATGGTTCTTTCTTCAACCAAGTCTTTTGACTTTGATGTTTAGTCTTTCGACGTTATGCTGTAGACTTTTGACTTGAAATTGCTTATGTCTTTTGACTTTAGATTGCTTATCAGTCTTTTGACTTTAGATGTGAGTGCGGCGAACCGACTCACTAGCCTCGGCCTCTCTTGAAGTTTCTTTCCGACGCATCACGTAACACAAATAAAGAGTCTTGAATCAAAAGTTTGTCTTTTCTATCTTTACTAAAGTGAAGGTCATACAGAGTTGATAAAAAGGAATAAAGAAGGGAAACGGAAGAAGGAATTTCTGAGACTTGTGGTTTTCCTATGCGTGTTGTGTAAGGCTCTGTATGTGTTGTGACGTCCTTCTTGACGTCCTTACGTGTCGTATAGTGGTGAGTTCCTGCCTGTCACTGGGAGACCGGGCTTTCTTGTACTTCTTGGCTCCCGACAGAAATCACCCTATGTTTCGATGTCGATGGTGCTACTTGACGTTCTTCTTTGTTGTCCGTACGTGCCTTGTAGCGGTGCGTATTCCTGTTTGTCACTCAGGAGACCGTGCTTCGTATGCTCCCGAAGGGAATCTATCTTAGTACGTGCCTTGTAGCGGTACGTATTCCCGTTTGTCACTCAGGAGGCCGTGCTTTGTATGCTCCCGAAGGGAATCCGTCTTACTTACTACTTGTGGCTGCCATGTGACGCTTCACTTGACATTGTTACGCTGTCAACGATGCTATGTGACGTTGTTACGTAACGTCCCACGTGACCTTGCTACGTGACGGTCAAAAGACTGTGTAGCTTCTGTGGCCTGAGGCTTCTGGCTAATACCCCGCCATCTCTTGGCTCGAGGTAACCTCCTGGCCACCAGACCGTGGCTTTTTATCCACACTACCTACGTAGCGTGGTCTCTTTCTTCTTGTGTGTGTGTGTGTCTTCGTCCTGTGTCTTGTGTCTTGTGTCTCGTGTGAATATATAGTGAACTGGATCAAAGATGAACGATGAAAGATCAAAGTAGGGTGTCAGCCAATCAGAAGCTGCGAAACACATCAAAGCGGGCAGGCGGCCATTTTGAAAACAGAATATTTAGAAAACATACCAAAATGGCTCCCACAAATACAGAATGTACGAAATGCCTCTTACAAAAAGAATGGGTAGAGCAAAGGTTTGTCTTCTCTTCTAATTTTCATAGTTTTATAATATAGCCTTGATTGAATGTCTCACTCTACCTCATGCAACCCTGTTATGCATATTATTGGAATAAGACCATTTTTTTCCTTTACTTATTTGCATAAATAAGTTTTTCCTCTTGATTAGCAGTAACAGCTAGCTAAACAGCTAGCTTCTACTCCTGAGATAAAGCTAACTTTAGTGCAGATTTGCAACCCTGTTACTTTCAACCCTGTTAATGTGATTAGAGTAAATAAATAAATAAATAAATAAACCATATAAATCATGTAATAAAAATTGCACCATTAAGCTACTCAAGCATTTGTTAATTTATTACCTACAGTCTTATTTATGAATATGTAGCAGAAAATCTGAAAAATGAAGGTTTATTTTTCAAGAATTTTAAAGCCAAAATGTCCTCCAGTTCTGGAATGACCCATATTTTTATGTATGTCTCAACTTTTAACCAGTTGGGAGCGCTAACATGCTTTTTTGAAGATGTGCCCACATTTGAGGTTGTGGCTGTTTTAAAAGTTTCATAAATGAAAATATGGCAGAATTAGATGTGTACACGGAATTACATTATGACATTTGTCACATAATTAATCCAAGATGGCGAATTTTGGTTTAGGAGGGGGCGTGGTCACAATAAATATATTGTGACCCATATATTGTGTCCTTTTCCCATGATGCATCTGTGTACCAAATTTGGTTTGACTACGCCAACGTTTTTGTCAGGATGTCACATTGGCAATGGCAGAGTTTTGGCCTGTTGCCATGGAAGCACAACAACAACAGGAGCAGGGGGACAGGAGCAGCCGCTGTGGTCCTAAACCTGCTCTGTCTGTATGGATGGGCCATGGCATGTGGGTATCATTGACTTTTTCATTGACAACATGCTACAAATGTGTGTACAAATGTGTGTACAAATCTTGTATGTCTACAACAAAGTAAAATTTTGCAGCTACCCTAGGGAGCGCTATCGTGGGCATTTTTTATTTTATTTTTAATTTTATTTAACTGTTATTTAACCAGGAAAAGTCCCATTGAGATTCAAAGATCTCTTTTTCAAGGGAGTCCTGGCCAAGAGGCCCACACAACACAACCCACAAGACAACAATTAAATATAAAATCAACACAGATAAACTGTTAGCAAGACAGTTAAAAACATTGGCATGCCATCGATTGCATTTCCAGGTCCTTCAAAAGAGTATTAAAAAACGCCATAGGCACGAGTGTTTGAAGTTTTAAAACTCTCTGCAAAGAATTCCAGTCTACTGGAGCACAATACTGAAAACAGAGTTTTCCTTTCTCTGTTCTCACAGTAGGAACCAACAACATATAAACATCCTGAGAACGTAAATTCTGGGGTCCATCAGGCCTCTGCTGCAGTTACATACTGAGGTATGGAGGAAGCAACCCAACAAGTCCCTTATAAATAAGTTTATACAAGTGTGTGAGCCGCTGGGTCGCTAAAGCAGGCCATCCAGCACGAGAGTAGAGTTTACAATGATGGGTCCGAGCACTACAGTTTGTAACAAAGGGCAAAGAGGCATGAAATACTGAATCCAGACAGCGCAGAGCTTGGGCTGGGGCATGCATATACAAAAGATCCCCGTAGTCCAGCACAGGGAGGAATGTTGCAGCAACAAGCCTCTCCTGGCGTTGAATGAAAACGACAACTTGTTTCTGAAGTAAAAACTCAATTTAAGATGCAATTTTTTGACAAGAGAGTTGATACGAAACTTAAAAGACAGTCCACCATCAATTATGACACCCAAGTATTTAAAGGCATGAACAACTTCAATAATTGAGCCATCAGGTGCAACAACTGGAGGAACATTTTGCATAATCTTACTTCTAGAAAACAGCATTACTTTAGTTTTGTTTGCATTAAGACAGAGTTTCAATTTGGAGAAGCTGTGGCAAGCAATGTTAAATGCATTTTGCAATTTGTCGATGGCTTCAGTGAGTGAAGATGCAAAACAATATATAATAATGTCATCTGCATTTTTTACATTCTGTCCCACATCATTTATATAGTGAAGAGAAGTGGTCCCAGTATAGACCCGTGTGGTACACCTCGAATAACAGGCAGATCATCTGAACACTGGTCACCACATTTAACCCTTTGAGATCTGTCACAAAGATAATTTGAAATCTATCTGATTTCTTGTTCCGAAAGTCCAATGCTTACAAGTCATCGCATTAATAATTGATGATCTACAGAATCAAACACCTTGGACAAATCAATGAAAATAGAGGCACAATTTAGTTTTTTATCGGACGCTGAGCAAATATCATTTACAACCTTAATTTTAGATTTTCTTATATCAATCTGTTCAAGGTGTCCACCAACGATTGGCCAAAGTATGTGTGAATTATCACTCTTCGAAGTATGATGGCGAGCTGCAAAATCAAACCAGAAATTTGCGGGGTTGCCACGGAAACACCGTTTGATCTTTTAACAAGCTTTTAACAACTTTTAATGGCCCACTTGTCTAGATGTTACAGCACAAATCAGGTGACTCTGGGTTAAAAACCCTAGGAGGAGTTCATTAAAATATGAGGACAGGAAAATTTGCCTTCGGCGCCAGGTCACATGGTCTATCCAATATGGCGGACTTCCTGTTGGTTGCCTAGCTACGGCATAATATACTTTTTTGTTCCTCTTCCCATGATGCATCTGTGTCCCAAATTTGGTTTGACTACGACATACTTTTTGCTGGGCATCTGGCAGCAGACGTTTGCCTGTTGCTATGGCAACACAATGGGAGATGGCATGGTTGGCATCACTGAGTTTTTTGATTGAGACCATGTCAGGAATGTGTAGTCCAAATTTGGTGTCTACGACAAAGTAAAATTTTTCTGTTCCATGCATCCATATCAATCTGTTCAAGGCCGGGGTGTCCACCAATGCACCATATTCCTCCCCTTTTTTGTAGGCCAGTTGACTTGTGGTGCACTGTGGCATACAAACAGTTTTTTAGGGCAGCGTTATTTTGTCCATTATAATTTTATTTATGTCTCAACTTTTAACCAGTTGGTTCAGACCATGTCACGAATGTATGCACCAAATATTATCCCTAATATAATCCCTAGGTGGCGCTATAGCACCCATTTCAGATTTTCTTATATCAATCTGTTTAGGGCCAGGGTGTCCACCAACAATTAAAGTTTGAGTGAAATCGGCCAAAGTATGTGCGAATTATCACTCGGCGAAGTTTGATAGCGAGCCGCAAAAATGAATTTGTGGAGTTGTCACGGAAATGCTTAATAACTTTTAATGTCCCATTTGTCTAGATGATACAGCATGATTCTGGGTCAAAAGCCTTAGAAGGAGTTCATTAAAATACGAGAACAGGAAAATGCGCCTTCGGGGCCAGGTCACATGCTCGGGCCAATACGGACAACTTCCTGTTGGTCGCCTAGCAACGGCATTATATATATTTTTGGTTCGGAACGACATGACCTATCCACCATCCGAATTTTATTTGTCTACGACAAAGTTAATTTTTCGGGTATAACCATAGGCGCAATGTATTTTGATTTTCCAGGCGGCACTGTCGAGCCATTTTTTAATACAGATTATTTGTAAATTCCTTTTTTGGCGTTCTTGAATTTTGTGCAAAATTTCGTGAGTTTTCTTCAGTGGGAAGTACCTGAACCTGAAAGAAGTGGTCAGGAAAATAATAATAAGAAGAAAAAACAGAACAATAACAATATATGCCATATAAATAGATCGTATATATAAATGGTCATGGTAAAGGATCACATCTTTATATAGTGCTTTTCCACCTTCAAGGCACTCAAAGCGCTTTACAACAATGAACCATTCACCCATTCACACACACATTCACACACCAGTGTACGCAGACACTGGGGGGCGAGGTGGGTTAAGTGTCTTGCCCAAGGACACAACGGCAGCATTCATCTGTGGGAGATGGAATCATACCTGCCAACCTGTGGGTCATACTGTATATAGATCATTGGAAAGTGCTTGCCTCCAGTAAAGCCTCCAGTGAATGTCTTCTCCAGATCCACAAAGCACACGTGGACTGGTTGGGAAAACTCCCATGTCCCTCAAACCCTCGAGCCCAAGAGAGAGTCCAGACGAAAACCACACTGGTCCAAGGTTCGATTAAGGTTGGCACACTACTCTGGTACCCTGGAATAGATCTTACCGGGAACGCTGAGGAGTGTTTCCCCTGGAGATGGAACACACCCTCTGGTCCCTCTAGGTCTGCCAGTCCAGAGGTACTATCCCCAACCACCACGTGATGTTGTAGAGACTTGTCAGCCAAGACAGTCCCACAACATCTGGAGACTTAAGATGCTCAGGATGGATCTCATCCACTCCCGGAGCCTTAGCCTTCGAGGAGCTTGCCAACCACCTCAATGACTTCAGCCAGGGTGATGAGTAAATTTACCTCCAAGTCCTCAGCCTCTGCTTCCACCTTGGAAGCGTTACTAGTGTCCCTGACTGCGTCCCTTACTTCTGGTGTCCACCACCGGGTTCGGGGATTGCCACTGTGACAGATACCACAGACCTCACGACCACAGCTACAAGCATCAACACTGTCATTGTCACAGCTACAAGCATCAACATTGCCCACTCAGACTCCAAGTACCCAGCCTCCCCTGGGATCTGGGAGAAGCTCTCCCGAAGGTGCAAGTTGACAGAGGGCTCTGCCAGATGTTCCCAGCAGACCCTTATGATACGCTAGGGTCTGCTAGATCTTTCCGGCTTCCTCCTCTGCTAGCCAATCCAACTCACAACCAGGTGGTGATCGTCTGACAGCTCTGCTCCTCTCTCTACCTGATTTTCCAAGACATGCTGCCAGAGGTCAGATGACATACAATAAAATCGATCATCCACCTCTGGCGTAGGGTGTTCTGGTAGACTTGGGTTCCAGAGGTCAAGCTGTGCGTGGCGATGAGGCCGACTAGTCATTAATGCTCAACCTTCCACACAAGCGTGGGTTTCCCCCCAGCGAGGTGATATTCCATGTCCCCAGAGCCAGTGGGGGAAGGCCTGGCAACCAGTCATTCGATGTCGAGCACTCCCCTAGGCCTCAAGGGTGGGGCTCCAGTAACACCAATCGGGGCAACCTAAGTGGCCTTTCTGTGTGTAATATGACCTGTTTCCCAGGACCTGTTTGCCTTGGGTGACCGTACCAGGAGCATGAAGCCCCCGACAACATAGCTCCAGGGATCATTCGGCCATTCAAACCCCTCCACCACATTAAGGTGGCAGTTCTTACCCTCACCTATGTTCATGAGCTTTGGGTAATGACCAAAAGGACAAGATTGCTGATACAAGCGGTCGAAATGAGTTTCCACCACAACGTGACTGAGCGCTCCCTTAGAGATAGGGTGAGGAGCTCAGTCACAGGAGAGGTGCTCGAAGTAGAGCCGCTGCTCCTCCAAATTGAGAAGAACCAGCTGAGGTGGTTTGGGCATCTATTCCGGATGCCTCCTAGACGCCTCTCTCGGGAGGTGTTCTGAGCATGTCCCACTTGAAAGAGGCCCTGAGGAAGACCCAGGACATGCTGGAGGGACTACGTCTCTCAGCTGGCTTGGGAACACCTTGGAGGAGCTGGAGGAAGTGGCCATGGTGAAAGAAGTCTGGGAGTCCCTGCTTTAGACTGCTGCCCCTGTGGATTCTGAATGTATAATTCTACTAAACTAAGGGTAAAAGGAGTTGTTAACTTAAAAAATGCTAATTCATGACATGACAAGGTAGAACAGAACATTTTGAGCTTTAGAGATGTAGACAGACTAATAAAGGGTTACTCAAACATGTGTGAATGAAACAAAACACAATTTCAGCTATGTTTTGAGAAGTTAACAGCATTGTAACACAAGAATCAATTTTGCAAAATAGGACCTTTGAAAGTCTATAATTTCTTCAAAAAAAAAATAAAAAAACACTGAGCCATCAGTGGTGCACAGAGAGTGCTAAAGCCATAGCCATAATTTTGCCATAAGTAGTCAAATGATTATTCTATTTTTATTTTTACCTTTTTATCATGTTTGTTTAGCAGTCTCTCCCCCGGGCCCTAATGGCTAAAGGGTGAGGGAGTGTAAGGAGAGATAGGGGTGTTGAGGTGTTGGGGGGACAGCAGCGGGGAGACAGCGCAGACAGGCCTTTTATGTTGACACATTCATTAGAATCCTTGTGGAGGGCCATTACAGCTCATTAGGACGAGCCAGGGCCACGGAGCAGGAGACAAAAGCCCTACCCTCTCCACTGCCCGCTCTCCCCCTTCACTGCCCGTCCACCCCCTCCACTGCCCGCTCACATCACAGC